>CM040243.1:261230901-261810514 GCA_022545495.1 Chrysanthemum lavandulifolium | reverse complement strand
ATCCCTTTGGTTGAATAATCCAAAATTCATGCACTTGAAGGTTTTGAGTGCGCATGAGTTTTGGCTTATTCGAAGTGCGCTTACGTTTCATATGCACGATGTGCGCCTACCTAGTTTGGAAGAAATTTTTTAGTTTAGTTAGGTATATAGGTTATTTATGCGCGCCCACTGTGTAAACAGTTAGATTAGCCTGGTTAGTATATCTAACGGATCATCGGTAAAAATTCCATTTTTTAAAATACATACGGGCATTTCATTATAATTTTTTGTAATTTTCGTCCAATACGACGTCGTAATCTACAGTGCGTGACCCGATTGATTTTGAGTAAGCGCTACACTTTTTATTCTTTTTTTGTCGTATTTAGTGTTCCCAAAAGGATATGTTTGTCGTTTCGGGTTGATAAACCTGAATTACATCATCGACCTTCTCTCATCTTATTATCCCTAAATATTCATAAACCCATAAGTTTCCCCCCAACAACTAGGCAGACAACATTGATCGCACACATTGAAGATCGCCATCTACCATCTACAAACATTTTCGGTACGACACCTATGTCATTTAATATGTTTCTTCCTCTTTATTTTGTCCTAATTGCATGTAACAATGTTTGTCTCATCTATAAAATTAGTAAATGCCTAATTTACCATACCAGTTGTATGTGGGATACAATATTTAAGCATAACATTTACTGTTTTGATGCCTAAAACATCTATACTACTTAAAGCTTATCCCCCTTAATTTAATGCGCAAGGGGGTTGTGCACAACCAAAAGTACGGTACATACATGTTTATGCATACCAAAATAACTACAAATGATTTCGTTTAGTATGCCCTCATATTCAATGCAAATTGATTGGTTTATGAAGAGGCTCGACTTGAATGAAAAATTCAGTTTGGTTTATGAAGAGCCTCGAGTTGAATGAGGACGTTCACACTAAACACGTATTCAATGCTGGAAACACAAAAGGGCTACCAATTTGCAACCTCAAAGAATATGGATCAATCTACAATTAAAACACTACTAAATGGAACCTGCATAAATAAGCCTTACAACCCATTATCTGCACATTCATTATGAGTAGGCATACAAGTAAAAAAGGAACATTATCTCTATAATTATGGCCGTAGAAATCGAAGGACCAAATGCACTATTGTTACTGGACGAATTGAAACTGGATGAGACCGGCACGATCGTAGTGATGCTTTGTAGGATGTGGGATATAAATGCTCCTTCAGGCCGATACTTGAGCACTGATTTCTTGGTGTTCGATGCTAAAGTATGTTGACATCCATCACCATGTGTGAAAAACCTGAATAATGCCAATATGTAATACAAAATTTATCAAATGTCTCTGTTGTTTGTCAATTTTTTCTTACATACTTTTTATGCAGGGAAATGTTATCCTTTGTACCGCCAAGGCAATGGTAGCTCACAATTTCTTGAAGTTAAAGAGGGTGCTATATATTCGGTTAAAATTTTGTAGTCATGCAAAACAAAAAGATTTTCGTGTCGGGAAGGACGATACGTTCATGCTTGAGTTTAATGGATCAACAAGCATAAGGAAATCTTTGGTTATATCTAAGGGATTTGTTAGGTATCCGTTACAATTGGTTGATTTTGATCATATAAAGCCCACGGAAAACAAATATCTCATTGGTAATGTCTTTGTTTGTTTAGGTATCTTAAAACTAATTGTTTTAAATATTGTTGCTATAAAAGCTTTTACTTTTCGGATCTTGTAGGTTATGTGATAAGCGTTGGTAGGATGAACTACACCAAAACAGGAGCCAAAAACCTTGATTTCTACCTGGCGAATCATAGGTTGAAATTTATATTTGTTGCAAAGGATGTTGTGAAAATGAAAATTTTTTTGCCAATGTGTATTAGGAAACTTACATGTTCTCTTTGTTTCGATTCCCTTTGTAATCAGGGGCCAGTCCATACGGGTGACCCTGTGGGGAGGGCTTGCTGATGTGTTGATTGAGAAGAAGGCGACGCACGTTGGCATGTGTCTTGTTGTGGTGACCTCAACCTCGCAAGCAATATAACGATAAGTGGCTTATGGACTATTTACCTTTGCATGTTCAACACTTTTCGTTTACATTTAACCTTTAATATTACCTTCTAGATAAGCTCTATCTATCCAGCAGTTCATCCACCCAGCTCCTAGATTCCATTGACATTCCTGCAATTAAAGAATTGAATTCATAGATTTGGTAATAAGCTAATTCTTATTATTGAATATATCCTAAAACCAGTAAAATTTAACAAATCATACAACTGTTTGTTAGCATAACTGATGCTTCAAAGGGAGCTTCGCGCGTAGACAGCTCTGAACCAAGAGAAGGATCAATCGAGAATCTGCTCATGTGGGCCCGAAATAAAAGGAATGATGTATGTATTATTATACAGTCGCCATCTCTATATTATCTTTATAGTGCATGACATTTCTGAATCTAATTTATACACGTCTGCCGCTTTCATAATTAAGGCCAAGATTGATAATGTGCGTACTAGAAAGGGATGGAATTTCCATCGTGTGGGGAGACAAGCTGCAGGAAAGGGCTACTAGAAAGAATGGGAGATTTTAGTACGAGTCATCTGTGAGACCGATTGAATACCGGTAATAAGGTAATGACATATTTGCAACTTATATTTTGATTGTTTGAATGTGTTATATAAAATTGCTCACCTTGACATTTACCATATCTTTGAATGCTTCCTTGGTATCGTCTTGAACTTGGTATATCGATGATACCGAGCGGTCGTGGTGGTCCTTTTGATGATGCATCCGTTGGATTGATCGGGTTCCCGGCTTGGCGTTAGTGTCGGATGAGGATGAGGTGCAGTTATAAATCCCGCCTACTTACACACTATTACATCATTCCATTACTCATGGCTTACTCTCTGAGGTTTAGACGATCATGCAAACTTGCCATCACCTATAGTCGACCTCATTGGGACAACACATGTTTGAAATCAAATCTCACATATTATGATTATGGAACATTCGAGAGTTTTACGTGTTGGCAAGTTGACCGCATAATCCATCATTGAACCCACAAGCGCAAGCACCGTTGATAATGAAACCATTGTTACATGCTCATCATCCAAGTCACCCGCCGGTCGCCAACCCTCACTACACCGTCAAGCACAGTAGAGGATAGGAAGCGGAAAGGTAGTCAAAACCAATAAAAAACAATACAACATGTATTTGTATAAAGTCACATCTGAGATAGAATTCCATTTTTGCGGGGTGGTTATTGATGATTCAACGACGAACATGAGCTGCTGCCGGTTAATGATGTGCAAGGTGATGAGTCGATATTGCAAGTAATAATACATCTTCAACATCCGACCCATCGTTCAAGCGGTGATAAAGACCAATCATGCAAATGATAATAAAGATGATAGGTTAGCGACCTTAAAACATTTGGGTGACAACAAAATATCTTTACCTATCTATCTTACTACTACAATACATTTAACATAATAATCATGTTTCGTTGTATGCGGTGTTGATATTGAGAATTGGACGCGGATATTGAGCGATGATAAGGTTTTAAAGGTACCTTTTGAGGGTCATTTAAGCCCTTATTCGATCACTTTTGTATCCGTTATTGCTTAATATCGTTCCTTTTCACTTTTAGGTCTCTTGAAGGCAAAATCTTTGGAATGATGCTTATTTGGACGAAAAGCGCGAATATCTGAAGAAAATGGCCAAAGTCAAAATCGAGACACTCAAAAGTCTTTGAAACATAAGGCGGCGGCGTCCTTTGCATATCTGCGACGCCGTCGGTAAGGCATTCTTGACGGCTCGAGGCAAAATTACATGTTTTCAAGGGGGACGTCGGGTTCTAAAGGAATAGGCCGTCGCTACTCGGGACGGCCTAGATGCGACCAAGGCGGCGTCGGTGAAGGGACGGCGTCACGGTCATAAGGTGGCGCCGTCGAAGGTTTACGTGGCCAAGGCGAAACCCTAATAGCGGCGACACGGCGGCGTCACGAAACATAAGGTGGCCGTCGCGGATGTAATCTTATATATAGAATCCGAATTTTCGGTTTTTGTGTGTAGTCTTTTGGGTAAAACCTAAAACCGAACCAAGGCTTTCTTGTGCGATATTTTAGGGTTCTAAACCCTATTATACATCAAGATAAGTATTTACTTCATTAATTTAATTATGTCTTTGATTATTTGTGTGTATGCTTGCATGTTCTCCATGTCCGGCTAATTTATTTGTGTGTTTGCTTAGGGAATATGAAACTTAATTATTGAATATTGATTGGTTGATACTTATCTTAGTTGACTAATGATCTAGAGTGCGCTAGATTATTCGTTGTGTATAATGCTTGACATTTCTTTGTGAACTTTAGAATATAATTATCTAGGTAATTGTAGGATAAAGTATTCAAGGACAACCGTAGAGTAGGCGTCTATAAATCACTAGAGGATTTGTAAACAAGACCCTTTGGTAATTTCAAAGAGTTAGGAAACAAGCACGCCCTATAGCCTTAGAATCACAACGACTAGGAATAAGGACGTGACAAATCAACCATCAATAGGAGATAATTAAGGAGTAGTAAAACCTAAGTAAACACATCTTTAAACTATCATACAGTACACATCAATTAGACATAGACTATCACAACCTTAGCTTAGATAATTAGATAATAGTAGAGTAATCGGTAGCAATACCAACCCCAAATCCAATACCGAGATTCGTACCTTTTCAATTTCTAAAAACATAAAAGATAAAAATAATCTTCCTCAACCTCAACCTTAGCGTAGTAACTTCTCACTAGCATTCCTATTCCCAGAGAGCGATATCAATACCGTGGCTTACCCTAATTACTACACTACAGCGATTAGGTTCACGCCTAGGGTGTTATAAAACTTGCTCGAAGAAAGGAAGTTTCCTTGACCTCGAGCGGCGTGTGGCGTTATCAAGTTTTGGCGCGTGCGGGAATAGAATAGCTAGTTAGTAGTCCACCTCGTTTAGGTTTCTTTGTGATTCCTATCAAGTAAACTTTTTCTCATTTTTAGCTTTCTCATAGTCTATCCCCTTCTTCGTGACCTTTGTTCGTAACACCCATCACTTTTCACCATGGAAGGTGACAACCAACCACCACTCATCAACCCACCACCAAATGACCGCCAAGAGCCCGTACTCTTGGTGAGTACTCGAGACCAAACCACCTAGGTTATAGGAACACCATTGAGCTTCCGACCAAGCCCAAACTACGGCCTGCGATCCGACACCATCCGGTTGGTGCAAAGCGGATGTGCATTCCATGGACTTCGTTAGAAGATCCAAATCGACATCGAGGATTTCCTCAAAATTGTCGATTCCATCGACCTTGATGCTACTACTCGGGAGACCGCGCTTGCGTCTCTTCCAATTCTCTCTACGGGACCAAGCTAGTAATTGGCTTGAGCGACTTCCATGGCTCCATCTCAAGTTGGGATGATCTTACTTCTCGCTTCCTTGCTCAAATTTTCCACGGGAGAACCACTAAGCTTAGGAATGACATCTTGATGTTCCAACAACGTCAAGGTGAATCTCTCTGAAGCATGGACCCGATTCAAGGACTTACTTCATAAAGTCCTCATCACGGCATTGATCTTTGGCTCCAAGTCCAAATCTTTTATGATCATGTCAACTTTCCCACTAAGCGATCCATTGACCAAGCGGCCGGTGGAAAACTTAGTGATCTCACCGCGGAAGAATCATGGGAAATAATAGAGGACCTTGCCCTCTATGACAACGAAAGTTGGGATGACCCCCGTGAACTTCCCAAAACCGTCAAGGCAATCTCCTTGCCTCCTCCCGACCGTAGGATGATTGAACTTGAAGATCAAGTCAAATTCCTCATGAGTTCCTACGAGAATCCTAAGTCCTCGCGCCATATAAACAAAGTTTCCTCTTCGTGCGAGCCGTTTTGTGATCCTCATAACACGCACTAGCACCCTATCCCGAACATGCTTCCGTTGAATCGCATCCTCGCGTAATAATGGAGCAGGAGGAAGATTCCTACAACACCGGACCTAGGAATTTCAATGAAACCGGGAGGCATGGAAAAACAAGCCCGACTTTCTTGGGGACAAACCAAAGAATTCACCTCAATGATTTCGTGGCCCCACCTAACGGTCCTAACCAACGAGTATTGAAGGGATGTTGCAAAACATAGTTGCGTCCCAAGAAACCCAAATGGCTAAGCTCTGGACCACTTTAACCATCAACAAGCCGAGATGGATAGGAAGATAGACAACTTTGTTGAAAGCTATAAATAGTGATAGGAAGGTTAGTGCTATCTCGACTCCCGAGCCTCGGTGTAGAAATTAAGGATCCAAGCAAGCTTATTAAGCACGTCCGATTCGTCAATGCCATCGCCTTAGTGGAACCGGATGAAACGGATGGCGAAGAAGACCAAACATTTGTTGATGATGAAACACCGAGGAAGAAGATGAAGTAGACAACGACTATTTCAACAAATTTCCTACGGAAGAAGAATTATCCGCCACCCTCACTTAGTGCGTGACCTTCGTCACATGTATGTTAGGAAAAGCCCTAGAATCAAGTTTGGGAACCCTTGGAATCTTAACATACCATGTTGCATAGGACACCTTTTTGTGGCAAAGGCTTACATTGATCGTAAATCCCAATTAACATAATGACTAGCACCTATTACAATTGGATAATGAAGAAGCCTATCCCAACTAGGCAAGACCTCGATAATCCTAGTGATAAGTGTAATTTTCTTGGTAGAGTTAAGGGATTGCCCGTCTATGTAGGTAGTTTCACATTCCCTACGGACTTCATAATTGTGGAAGATATTAGCACGACCATAGACCCTAGCTTGTCCCACGTTATTCTAGGAAAACCTTTTAGTAGAAAGCAAGGATGACCTATGACCCATCATTAGGAGTAGTGCGATTCAAGGATGAGACCGACGGCGTAGCCTATCAAATGCCGTTTAAGATTGAGAAATTTTCATCACTCTCCAATGATGAAAAGGAACTTAAGCTGTCGGTCTATTACGGGAATGATGAGGATAGGGAAAAGGAGTAGATTATGTTATGGCTAAGCTTTTCGGGTTCTATAAAGATTGTTTGAATTTAGGACGAAATATAGGACCGAGTGGGAGAGGGTGAACTCTTAGAAAGGAGTATCATGGGACACTTCTACAACATGGAACCCCAGATAGAGACCGTCAAGAGGCGGTGATGCAAAAACGTAGGGTAGGACTACGAGTCTAGCTACAAGACTCTTTAATAAAGAAAAGCGCTTCGTGGGAGGCAACCCATGCTTAATTGTTTGCTTGTTAGTGTCATATATCTTTTATTAATTGTTTGTCCTCATGTTTAAATTTGTAAAATGCTTTATTTTGTTTTTAACCTCGTCTTAATTACATATAAAGGTATTTTACATAAAGGATAAGTGTAGGGAGGATTACACGTTTTCATAAAAGCGTGAACATGAGAATAACAATTAACTAAAAGATATATATGTTTGTTTGTTCGAGTCAAATGCTTGTATCGAGTCATAATGGATGTTTTTGCGAAGTTTTCCAGTTCTAAAGATGCAAATTTTCCGAATTTTTCGAAAATCGCGAGACCGGTTTTGTCGGGATAACTTTGACGGCGTCGAGATTGCAACTGGACGGCGTCGGGAAGGAATAAAACATCGACTTACTTTTCTCGTTTTACGAGCTAAAATTTTGGAATTTTCGGATCTTAACTTTCAAAACAAATTACGTAAACATCTATTCCACAAGCATTATATCCTAGTTTAAATCGAGTCTTATGTATATTATTACCGCCGATTTTCTGCGAAGGTTTCGTTTGTTTTCTTCTAGTGTGCGGGTTTAGTTTGTCAAGAAGAAGTTACACAAGTTTGGAAGGAGCCTTTCACATAAAAACTCTTCTTGGAAAGATTTAACCACCACTTTTACGGATCCTACCGAGCTAATCGGGGAGTATTAGTTTCTTTCGTTTTAATTACCTTCTATTATCATAACTTTGATACTTTCGGGGAACATTGGGGACAATGTTCGGTTTAAATGTAGGGAGGAAAATAAAGCAGGAACTTTGAAACTATGCTTATCCTTGACTATTTGCTTTGTCCAAGTGTATTTGTGTAATAAACCATGAGAAAATGTAGGTTAGGGTAATTTTAGCCAAATTTAAAATTTTTTCATGACGTATAAAGTGGGCCATTAGTCTTAACAAAAGCGTCTCATGGATAGGAAGTTGCATGACTAGCACAAAACCCTTACCACCTAAATTCCACCCAAAATGTGAGGATCGCCCTTAGATTAGTAGGAATTAAAGCATTCATCTTTAATGCTTAGAGTGTGAACCGGTAGTATATTAGATTCTAGAACTTGTTTTGTGATGCATTCCGAGATCGCTAGTGAGACTACACTTGTGTAGTTAGGAATAACTAAATGATAAGAGGCATTAGGATAACCCTTGTTTAATACCTGTAATATAATTACTTCTTCCATATCGGTTGAGTAATTCCCCACACCCTACTTGTTGTACTCATCTTTAGTACACGATACCCTAGTTAACCCTCGAGCCTATCCTTTTCGCGGTTCTCGTGATGTTTCGGTTTTCGGAATATCAATGAAAACATTGTTTACACCCCACCCCAAATATACACCCAAATCGCCTTAGCCTACCTTTATTGCACTCACTTTTAGTGCAAATTTATGTTATCACCAAAACCCTTAGTTCAATTATCGGTTGCTTGCATGAGTTGCTAAGTCGAGTCATATCCTTTGTATCTGATTTTGGGATGATTGGGATTCATGGGAAAAGTTAAAGTTTATGAAATATAGGAAGAGAACGTTAAACTCAAATTCCTTTGTTTGCATAATAATGTACTCCAAGTGTTTTGGTCTTTTCAATTCGGGTCAAATTAGTGTTAGAGTAATAAAACTCAAGTGTAGGGATGTGTCTATAAATCCTATCATTTTGATGTACCGTAGAGGATGGTAGAGTAAAGTGTATGCAAAAAAAAAAAAAAAAAAAAAAAAAAAAAAAGGAAAAATTTGAAAAATAAATTAAAAAAAAAAAAAAAAAAAAAAAAAAAAAAACATACGGGCTACCATCCTACATCTATCTTTTAAATTATGTTTGTTTATTTTCGTTGCCTAGAGTTTTAGAGTGTCGAGTCTTGGCTTAGCAACGCCATTCTTCGTATACTTGCAACATAGAGATTTTGACTATCCACCACTATATAGCCTATCCCACCAAACCCTTATTTCCCTACCGTAAGCCTAACGTTACAACCCTTTAAAGACCTCTTTGATAGTCTTTCCTAGGTGCTTACGTAAGCGGCGGAGGTTTGATCTATTCTCAAGCCTATGGTAATCTATGTACTAGGACCGGTTAATGAGTGTTTATCTTCCATTTCGATTTGTTATATTTCATATATACACCGAGAGAGATGTGAGTATCCAAACACCCCATGTGAGGTGCTAGTATGTAATTCCGTGCTTGTTATGACTTTCTTGGGGCTTATATGTGTTGTGGACCGTTTTGAATGGATGCTTCATGACCCCAACTTATAAATTAATTGGCTAAAAGCACATTTGCTTGAGGACAAGCAAATACCAAGTGTAGGGATATTTGATAAGGTTTTTAAAGGTACCTTTTGAGGGTCATTTAAGCCCTTATTCGATCACTTTGTATCCGTTATTGCTTAATATCGTTCCTTTTCACTTTTAGGTCTCTTGAAGGCAAAATCTTTGGAATGATGCTTATTTGGACGAAAAGCGCGAATATCTGAAGAAAATGGCCAAAGTCAAAATCGAGACACTCAAAGCTTTGAAACATAAAGCGCGGCGTCTTTGCATATCTGCGGACGCCGTCGGTAAGGCATTCTTGACGGCTCGGAGGCAAAATTACATGTTTTCAAGGACGACGTCGGGTTCTAAAGGAATAGGCCGTCGCTACTCGGGCGGCCTAGATGCGACCAAGGCGGCGTCGGGTGAAGGGGCGGCGTCACGGTCATAAGGTGGCGCCGTCGAAAGGTTTACGTGGCCAAGGCGAAACCCTAATGGCGGCGACGGCGGCGTCACGAAACATAAGGTGGCGCCGTCGCAGATGTAATCTTATATATAGAATCCGAATTTTTCGGTTTTGTGTGTAGTCTTTTGGGTAAAACCTAAAACCGAACCAAGGCTTTCTTGTGCGGTATTTTAGGGTTCTAAACCTATTATACATCAAGATAAGTATTTACTTCATTAATTTAATTATGTCTTTGATTATTTGTGTGTATGCTTGCATGTTCTCCATGTCCAAGCTAATTTATTTGTGTGTTTGCTTAGGGAATATGAAACTTAATTATTGAATATTGATTGGTTGATACTTATCTTAGTTGACTAATGATCTAGAGTCGCTAGATTATTCGTTGTGTATAATGCTTGACATTTCTTTGTGAACTTTAGAATATAATTATCTAGGTAATTGTAGGATAAAGTATTCAAGGACAACCGTAGAGTGGCGTCTATAAATCACTAGAGGATTTGTAAACAAGACCCTTTGGTAATTTCAAAGAGTTAGGGAAACAAGCACGCCTATAGCCTTAGAATCACAACGCAACTAGGAATAAGGGCGTGACAAATCAACCATCAATAGGAGATAATTAAGGAGTAGTAAAACCTAAGTAAACACATCTTTAAACTATCATACAGTACACATCAATTAGACATAGACTATCACAACCTTAGCTTAGATAATTAGATAATAGTAGAGTAATCGGTAGCAATACCAACCCCCAAATCCAATACCGAGATTAGTACCTTTTCAATTTCTAAAAACATAAAAGATAAAAAATAATCTTCCTCAACCTCAACCTTAGCGTAGTAACTTCTCACTAGCATTCCTATTCCCTAGAGAGCGATATCAATACCCGTGGCTTACCCTAATTACTACACTACAACAATTAGGTTCTTTGCCTAGGGTGTTATAAAACTTGCTCGAAGAAAGGAAGTTTCCTTGACCCCGAGCGACGCGTGTGGCGTTATCAAGCGATAATTGTAGACATTGAGCGGGATGGTGATGATAGCACCCTACCCGTCAAGAAGAAACAAAAGGCGGTGAGTACATATTGATTTTCACTTTTTTTCGCTAACCCTTTACGTTTGCACGCATAATAACACGTTTCTCCTATATATTTTGTAAACGAGTTTGTGGTTGAAGAATCCGAATGACCCTAACCAATGGCGCCCATCAAGCCTTTATAAAGCAATGCTTTTGACAATAATAATATATTTGATAAAAGCGCTCTTGGGATTTTGTTTTACTTTTGTTTTAATTGTTGTTTGGAAGACACAATAATTATCCGTTCCGTTACATTTGGTTTTATTTTTTTCCGACAATATGTTTTGGTTTGCCATCAAACGAAATATTGTTTGTTTTTGTGCTAAACTCCATTTCAGGTACCTACAAGATGAACATAATGTGGCTTTGGACAATTGCTACACGAGATCAAATAGATACGTGTGTTAGTAGTGCCAGATGACCAAGAAAGCAATTATGGTTATTTTGATTTTCCATCGGACCATCGGACATTGTTACCAAATGTAATGACTCATGTAATAGTCGGCAAGGATTTTTTCAATTTCTCCATCGGACATGATTACGGTGTAATGTCTCATGAACAAAATAAATATGTGAATGAACACGAGATTTATATTAATGAAACTAATCTCTATGTAATTTACTACTTTTCTGTTGTATCCCCTTTTTAATCGCTCCTATAACCCTTTCATGTGATGAACATGTAACCAAACATCAATTAATGAATCCTATTTACGTATAATTCTCTAACTCTCCTATATTATCCCTATTTTCATTCACTCATATAACCCTTTAAATAATTGATCGACTTAAAGTACATAACAGGTCATCTAAATTCATGAACACATGTCATTGATTCATTGTGAATACCTAATAAAAGTTTTCAAAACCTCAGGAAATTACCCAAATGTTAGGACGGTGTTGTTTTAAATCTCAAATGATAAAGATATTGAAGATGGTTATCTTTGCTTAATGCAATCACCAAGATTGCCTAAAATTGACTTTATTATTGGTATGAATTATATGAGTTTGAAACCCTCCTTCTATTTATATGTATTTATACCATCCACTACATATGTTTAATTTACACATACATTATTATTTTATACATAACAAGTGTGATATAAACTTATCTTATAAGGCAATTTATAAAACATGTTTATTCCTACATTACTTTATAACAATTAAGAGTTTTTTACTTTCTCCATATGTTATATAGATGAACCATCCTGAATTTGTGTGTTATACATAACAAGTTATTATTTTATATTGGAAAAAAATCAGTCTCATTATTAAAGCAATAATAAGAATCATAAAAACCTGTAGATACTTACCATAGAAGCCTGTTCATTGTTCAGTACACTTATTGCATCAGTTCAACACTAGAATCCCAAGAGATGCTTTAATATACATCTTGCTTCTATA
The DNA here is from genome assembly GCA_022545495.1 of Chrysanthemum lavandulifolium. NCBI lineage: Eukaryota > Viridiplantae > Streptophyta > Magnoliopsida > Asterales > Asteraceae > Chrysanthemum > Chrysanthemum lavandulifolium. The sequence continues at coordinate 261,797,992 of CM040243.1, read as the reverse complement.
TCTTTCCAAACCTGCAAGGTTATGTGTTGCATAATTGATACATATCATCCAAATACTAAATGAATACAGGTACATTTCAATTTAACAAAATACTATACCTTCCAATTATGTATATGATTAAATCCATATTTGTTTTTCCGTTACAGGGTCAGAAAATGATCATGCTCAGGTTCCATCCCTGTCAGACATGTTGCACAAATCTTTCGTTATTGATTCGAAAACAATTATCAGTCAAAGTGGAATAACACAAAGCTATTGTGGTTTACGGCTAAATGAAATTGTCAAATCATTTACAGGTATACACCAGCTCCAAACATTCACTTGCGTTATTATAGTACAAAATTGTTTCAATAATTGATACCTGATTCGCGTGTTCACAGTAATTTGTTAGGACAAACAACACGCTCAGGGGGTGATTTACCAGATATGACAGCGAATCAAATGGCTTATGCTTCAAATCAACCCTTTATGCATAAAAAAAGAAAATCAGCAGGTGTTTAACTAATCAAATTACATTTGGCACACAATTGTTTCCGTAATAATGAATAATACCTTAATGTTATTCATACAGGGACACTCTCACAGCGTGCAGCTAAAAAAACGCATACGGAGCCGCACATGCATCTGCAGGTAGTTTCATATTTAATTTTTGATGCCTTATGTTATTTGATGGATAAAAATGTTGTTATTCCCAATAAAATTTACCTTTTTTTGGCAAGGTGTTCCCGTTGTTTACCATAATATTAGCCATCCATCATTTGAGTGTCAAAATTGCAAAGCGATTATGTGGTATCAGGAGAGAAGCGATAAATCAAAGAGCGCCTCCAACCCAACTTTTTCCATTTGCTGTCAAGAGGGAAAACTTCTTTTTCCAAGATTTAATGAAACGCCTTCACCTTTTAAAGAGTTTATGGACTATAATAATCCTGCAAGTTTAAGATTCGAAGACCATATCAGGGTATATAATGGCATGTTTTGTTACACATCTTTTGGAGCAAGAATAGACCATTCAATTAACACGGGCAGGGGTCCATATACCTTTAGAGTAAATGGCCAGAGCTATCATCGAATAGGTTCTCTTCTTCCAACACAGGGAGTTCAACCTAAATATGCACAACTATACTTTTTTGACACTAGAAATGAAGTGAAAAACCGAATGAGAGATTTTATAGACAAAGATGGAGGATATGTGTTAGATCCAAGTATAGTAGCGAGATTGATTAAAATGTTTGATCAATCAAATTCAATTACTAAGGCATTTCGAATGGCTCGGGATTGGTGCGAGAACCACAATGCAGCCACCTTTCAACTACGGTGATAAGTGGTCATACTACATCTCAGGAATACAACGCACCAACGGTGGCGAAATAGCGACTCTAATTACTAATGACTTTGGTGATGGTATTCCTACAAGAGATATTATTGTAAGCAACACGGATGAAGGTTTGAAGCGTATTTACGAGTTGCATTCGAATACATGTCACTTCAATATCCATTGTTATTCCCATATGGGAGGAAGGATTTCATGAAAGATACCATATTACAACAACATGTGCATGCATGAAGACCAAAAGGGCTTTTGTCACAATGAAAGAATACTATTCATATATCATACAACAATGAAATAACCAAGGTACTACTTGCTTAGAGGTGGCCGATTATTCCAACAATACTTGGTGGATTCATATCTGTTGTTGAACGAGCTAAAATGGACGGAAAAAATCAAGATCGTTATGTGTTGATCTATATCATAATGTTTGTATTTGTAACAAGGGGGATACAAGTGCTGCGGGGTGGGAAAGCGGATCGTTATGCCAAGAAGTTTTATAGGCGGTCCAAGTATATGATGCAAAACTACCAGGATCCAATGGCTATATGCCGGACGTATGGGAATCCAGACTTGTTCATCACGTTCACTGCTAATCCAAAATGGCCCTAGATTGCAGAAATGCTAAAGCACGTCCCGGGTCAAAAAGTCCATGACCGTCCAGAAGTGGCAACACGTGTGTTCAAGATTAAACTTACTGAACTGTTAAACGACCTTACAAAAATTCATATTTTTGGCAAGTCACGAGGAGGTAAACAAAAATTAATCCATAATTTTAATCTGTTTACTCTTTTATATATACATTGTGTATTATCTTATTGTTGTTTACAATTATATTTCAATTATGTATGTCATAGAATTTCAAAAGCGTGGACGCCACATGCTCATATCCTCACGTGGCTAGAAGAAGAATTGAAATGCAAAACCCCATCCCGGATAAATGATATAATTACAATTTGAGATACCATGTCGAATCAATGATCCGGATGGGTATAAAGTAATGCGAGTTTATGTTACATGGACCTTGCGGTAAAGATGAAAAAAGCCCCATGTACAAGCGAGGGTAAGTGCTCAAAACATTTTTCTAAACCTTTTGTGGTTGAAACAATTGTTGATAATGATGGTTATGCTATTTATCGCGGGAGGAATAATAACGCTCACCATATAAAGGGAAATTCAAATACGATAATGGATATGTGGTGCCTCACAACGTTATCTCCTCATGAAATACCGGGCCCACATTAACGTTGAATGGTGCAACGGATCCAAAGCAATTAAGTACTTATTCAAGTACTTAAATAAAGGTCCCGATAGAGCCACAATTGTTATACAAGAGAATGTTAAAAATGATGGTGATACAACAAATGTACAAGTTTTGGAGGTGGACGAAATAAAGAACTATTTGAATTGTCGTTTTTTAGCTCCATGTGAGGCGGTGTGGCGTTTGTTTTCATACGACATACATTTATCATATCCGTCTGTTATGAATGGTGAATTACCACTTGCCGAATCGGCATGCAATCACACTCGTGACTCGGAAGCTTACGCCCTAATTCAAAGAGAAGGTATCGACATGACCATGTTCACCGATTGGTTTGAATTAAACAAGCGTGATCTGAAGCGAATCGATATCGTATCTTTGAGATACCTACACATTACATGTGGCATGAGAAAGACAAAGCGTGGAAAAAGCGCAAATTGCAAAAATGCATCGGGCGGATTGTTTACTCGCACCGGCGTGCGGAGACCGATATTATCTTAGAATGTTGTTGAACATTGCAAGAGGTCCTGATTCTTGAGAAAAACTCATGACTGTTCACAACAAACTATGTTCGACTTTCAAGGAAGCATGTTTTGAATATGGCCTCTTAAATGATGACACGGAATGGACATATGCTATATCAGAAGAAGGTGTATGGATGTTTGGACCACAGTTACATGACATATTTGTAACAATTTTAATATTTTGCAATGTTAGCAGACCTTTAAAATTTTGGGAAGAAAATTGGAAGTTTCTATCAGAAGATCTTCTACACAAGAAAAGGAAAATGTTTAATTATCCTGACTTGGAGTTGACGGACGAGCAACTAAAGAACTATTGTTTGATAGAGATCCAAGAGTTATTAAATAGAAATGGGAGATCTTTATCGAATTCCAAGACCTACCGATTGCGACCCAAGGTTACTAACCAACATGGACAATCGTCTCATCGTGAGGTGTTGAATTATGATATGAAAGCAGTAAGATTGAACATCAGAACTTCATTCATTGTTAAATCCCGAACAATGTTTAATCTATGAAGAGGTGATTGAATCATCCATGGTAAAAGGGAACTTTACTTCGTCTACGGTCCAGCGGAGCTGGAAAGAGCGTTTTATACAAAGTATCATCTCAAGATTAAGATCGAGCATGATAGTGCTCGTCGTTGCATCTTCGGTAAAATTTATACTATATTTTAAGCGATCAACTATTTTAAAATGGATAAAAATTTATTCTTGATTAACACTTTCAATTTGGGTAGGAATAGCTTCATTGTTACTACCGGTGGGAGAACCAGCGCATAGCCGTTTTGTTATACCGCTTGAATTATTAGAGAACGATACATCGACATAAAACAAAATACACATATATTTGAACTCATACGGAAGTTAAACTTATTATATGGGATGAAGCTCCGATGACTCAAAATATGTTTTGAAGCATTGGATAAGGCAGCTCAAGGATATTTTAGGATATCATGATCTGACGGTAGGAATCGAATATTTGGAGGGTAGCGGTCTTGCTTGGAGGTGACTTTCGACAAGTCTTGATTATACCAAAAGGCGAGGCGGACATTGTTCAATCGTGCATAAACCAATCTGAACTATGGAAGTATTGCAAAGTATTTAGACTTACACGTAGCATGCGTGTCAACAAGTATCTTGAGAATGGGAGCTTGATACTCGAAAACAAGATTTCAATAGATGGGTTTTGGGTGTGGGGATGCAAGCGTGCGGCAAAATGCAAAGAAGGGAGGGCGACCCAAGTTGGATTGACATTCACGAAATGTTCCTAATTAAATCGTGGGATTGTCCAATAAAGCAGTTGTCGAGAGACATACCACGATTTTACAACGAGGCAAACCGAGCGATGTGTACCTCAAAGAAAGGGCAATACTAACTCCTCGGAATGATGAAGGCGATGACATCAATGAGTAGATGTTTAAGCGATTATCGGGGAATCATTACATACAACAGTAGCGGATGAGATTTGCAAGGCATCTACAGATAGCCTAGAACAGCACGAACACTATCCGATTGAATTTCTTAATTCCTTAAATTTCCCCGGTATGCCCCCACATGCTCTTCACTTAAAAAAGGAATTACCAATTATGCTATTGCGGAACATCAATCCAAGCAAAGGGTTGTGTAATGGAACAAGGTTGCTCATCACAGATCTAGGCCAGTTTGTTATTCACGCTAAGGTGCTTACAGGTTCAAATATAGGGGATAACGTTGTTATACGAGATTATCTTGACATCAACGCAATCCAGTGGCCATTTATTCTAAAATGGCGACAATTCCTGTAAGACCATGTTATGCAATGACAATTAACAAAAGTCGGTCAATCACTTAATTCGTTAGCCTCTATATGCCTTCTCCGTATTCGACCATGGTCGACTTTATGTGGCGCTATCTAGAGTTACCACCAGCGGCCTTAAGATACTAATGGTTGAAGACAAGGACCCAAAGCTTAAGAATTGCGCGTAACATTGTTTTCAAAGAAACATTCGACAACCTAACGTGGGACATATATGTGATGTTCAAACAACGATTATTTATTATTACTTGGTTGTTTGCCACGAAAACTCATAATGTGCATGATATTGTTCCAACTCTTAACATATATTCATCTTGCACCAAGGTTACTCTATAATCAAATAACCACAAGCCGGGTAGGCGCGACTTAACTATACACCTTAAAGCGAAAGACAAAAATTTACTATGATATACTTAGACTCGAAGTCAAAGACACAAAGCGTAGTCGAAGCCAACCACCTTCAAACACAAATAACCACGGTAATCCAACACCAACTTCTCAATCCTCAACCTACTCATCGCCAGAAACTAAGACAAACAGAACACACACCCAAGATTAACAAGACTCAGCCGAGAGAATTGGGTGTGACCAGAGCAGGTATTCACACCTCTCAAGGAGGCAGATCAAGAAGTTAGTCACACCGTTTGCACCCTCTCGACCAAAGAAAAGTTAATCTTAAAGGAAAGAACATAAACTTACCGTGCTATAAAGAAACCAACCACCTTCAAACACAAATAACCACCAATAATTTAACACCAACTTCTCAATCCCTCAACCTACTCATCGCCAGAAACTAAGACAATAGCTAAACAACAACAATTAAGGGATTAAACAGAACACACACCCAAGATTAACAAGACTCGTTTGAGAGAATTGGGTGTGACTAAACAGTATTCATACCTCTCAAGGAAGCGATCAAGAAGTTAGTCACACCGTTTGCACCCTCTCGACCAAAGAAAAGTTAATCTTAAAGGAAAGAACGTAAACTTACAGTGCTGTAAAGATAAATGCATAAACGAGTCACTACACTCTTAATTGAGAGATATTGATTAAAGTAGGTGCCAAAATGAATAGCCTCCGATCTGAACAGGGTCTCAACATAAACAACCTTAATCACCAATAACCCATCTAACCTGCATAACAATTACACCAACCACCACCGTGATCACCACAACCCTCCTCATCACCACCATAATCTCCACCGCTTTCGCGTATTATTCTTCTCATCCACCCCAACGCCACCACACAACCACCATCATTCACGCGCGCCACCACTAACCAAACTAAAACACCCCACCATCATCCTCATTTCCTCGGATGCCTTGATTTGCCTACCAATACAAAACTCCAACACCCAATATTGTGGTGATAAACAATGGAACCAAGGCAAAATCGGGCTTATCCCGGTTTTCCTCGGTAACTTTCCCATCTCGATATCATTGAAACATATACGGTTTTAAGTTTAAGTTTCTTCTGTATATTACAATTAAAATTGTCACATAAGGAGCTTAAAATCAAGTCAACAAATATTCTAATAACCAAAACTTAACTATAAACCTTAAAACAACCAAAATTTTGCGAGAAAATCATACTCATTCTTAACACATAATTGGACTTTCAAAATATCAATTGTAAATGGTTTTGAACATTATTAGATTCGTTAAAACAACAATCCTAAGTGTGGCTTACCCATAGCATGACCCATCTCGTACAATCCGCACCTTCTTCTACCAATAAGCAACAATGCCAACAAAATCCCAAAATCAACAATAAACCAACTTTAGCTCAAAATTATTAAACACGCAAGGAGTGTAATTATTAATTAGATATAAGCATAAAAATTCTGTTTTTGTTTCAAGACACCATCATCATCCTAAACACTATCTATAAAAACTTCAAACTCTTACAAATTTATACCGATAGGTAAAACATATACTTATTTGTTCAATTTAATCGAAACAAAAATAATCCCATATCCTTCTTAAATCAATAAACATCATAAAGCAAGTAACACTCAATAAATTCAAACATTTAAATATGCACGCTTTAATTTGATCATAATGAAATCGAATACCTGAAATATTGGAATCAATCAACAGATAATCAGATCCTTTATCATAACCCTCAAAAAAATATATTGATTACTATTTTTCTTGATCAATTTTGCCTTAGATTAAAAACCCTAAATATGTTATTTAGGCGTTATTGCGTATTTGTTATTTAGGCGTTATTGCGTATTTTTACCAAGTGTGAGAGAGATGTGTGAGAGAAAAAGTCAAACGGGTGATACTTTACCCTTTTTAATATATAAAAAAAAAATCTGTGATTATACATAAACCTAACTGATCATCAATCAGTTTCTTCCATTGAAAAAGTTAAACCAGTTACATAATCATCATTCACATAAACCATACATTAACTTGACCAACTACATACATCAAAAGACAAAAGAAAATCCCAACATGCCTAATCTTCATCATCGAACTTGACTTCATCCGGCTTCTCCAAAAGCTCCTCCTTCTCCAACAAGCTTTGACGACACAAAACAAGCGGTTGAGCCAGCAGATCAAGTTTCCTGCGATCCTTCGGTTGTATTTCAAGGATAGCATCATGACCAGTTGCTGCCACGACATTGAAACGAGAAAAAATGCTAGCTGTCTCATTGATTGTTTGCTCATTTTTCTCAATCACGGCCCTTAACTGATTGCTCTCCTCCCCAATACGAGCAATTAAACCTTCCTCCTCTACTTTAGCGTGAGTTATCAGTAGCCTGAAACAATCAACAAGTTTTCGGTTTGAGTGAGAGATTTCAATTCATCGAGATTTGGTGTGGTGACATTTTGATTTTAGGGTTAATGTGGATAGAGTTGTGTGTTAAAATTAGGGTTAGATGTAATTGCTCTTGATTATATATACAAAAAATGTGTGGTCTTAATAATTAAGGTTGGTATACAAGAATTTGCAAATAAAACAACACAAAAACAATAATTAAGGTTAAGTAAATAAGAAGTTGCAAAAAAACAACACAAAGACAATGAAGAGGCATTGGATCATTTAATTTGGGTGTTCTTGGAGACTTTGAAGTTTCCATGCATAAATGGGAATGCAAGTATTTAGGAAGATGTCCGACATTGCAATATCACACCCTCAATTATACATTTGATATAAAACAAACCCTACATACACAATGCATTACAATTAACATCCTAACCTTAAAAGACATGCTTATAATTTATAAAGCTTCGTTAATTAAAAATTTCGTAATCAAAAAAACAAGCAAAAACACTAAAAATTTAAATACCATCAAAGATATCTAAATTAAATTTACTAATTAAACTCATTCATTTTTTTAGCATTTGACTCTTCCTCACGAACACCGTCTTTAGCTTCCCTAAACAAATTAAATAACTTTTCAAGCAATACACGATGCCTCTCTTGCGTCTTTCTCAAAGCATCAATCGAATCTAAATCTACGCCACGATGACCTAACGCTTCCATGTTCAAAATCATCGTGTTGTTTTTGGCCATTACACGCCTCAAATGATGACAACAATCAAAAAGCAACTTTGATAATGCATCATCTTCACATGCCTGTTGCACAAACCACAAACGCATACAATCATGAAATTTAGATGATCACGAAATATTCATCAAATTCTCTAACAACTCAAAATTTGCCATTGAAGAGTACAAATAGTTATATAATTCCTAATAACAAAAGTCACAAATAAATAAGAAACAAAACACTTATGTAACTTACTCAAATTAAAATACTACATATGAAAAGACTATGTTAATAAAAACTTTTAATGGAAATAAAGTAATGTAAATACAAAAGTAATTATAACATTATTAGGCATCTAAGTATAGATTCCACAAAATAATATAAACTAAACTAATGATAACATTATTAGCCATCTAAATAATAAATAGAATGCAAATTCTCTAATAGGTATCTAAATACCATCATATACAACATTATTGATAAAACATGACCCTCAACCACTAGACCGGGCATCATGCGGGTTGAGGGAAGCCCTAAATGTTCTGAGATGTTGTTGTTTCATAGATTAAATTAAATACTACACATAATTATTTACTTTATATTACTATATTTACAAATGGAACTAACTGAAATTGGTATTTGTATATTGTGTATCCCAAATGTATTACCTACCCATTTGCATTCAGATATTTAGCCATAACATTTATTGTTTTTATGCCTAAAACATGTTAGAGATGTTGTTGTTTCATAGATTAAATTAAATTAAATACTACATACACTACAACAAATTGATCACTTACTCACACTTTTTCTTAGCACTTTTTAAACCGTGAACTTTTTTTAACATATTCACACTTATGAGTGTGCAAAATTATTCACACTTAAAAGTGTGAAGTTGTTTAAAATCATATTGTTTCTAAATATTCACCCTTAAAAGTGTGAACTTTTCTATAAATCTTCACACTTACAAGTGTGAAATTATTTGTTACACCCAATTGGTTCACACAAACTAAGTGTGAACTTTTCAACTCTACACACTATAAAGTGTGAACACTTACCTTAATAAATGTGAAAAATCAACTATTTTGTTGTAGTGATATAGTTAGTTACGTTATATTACTCTATTAACAAATAGAACTAACTGAAATTGTTATTTGTATATTGTGTATGCCAAATGTATTAGCTACCCATTTGTGTTCAGATATTAGGTTGTTTTGCAAAAATATGAAAGCCAAAAGAAAGTTAATATATAATGATGTACAAGAATCAAATGTACCTGTTAATAGCAGTAGCCATAATGTAGGCAACATTAGTGCCGCATTAGTTAACACGAGCACAAAATTTAGTTTGCCAAACAATTTGATGCAAAATTCTGTTGAACAACACAATAACGCACACAAAGAACAAGCACATGATTTTTGGAGTCAAAGTTATCCACGTAAGAATACCTCATATTATATGGTTGTGCCAGTCAAAATATTATTCCTACAAACCGTTCAACTTATGTACATTAGCCTATGCAATAAAGCCAAACCATAAGGAAATGTAGAACTTTACTTTTAATGTAAATCTTACACAAATTAGCGTGTTTATGTAAATCTTACACAAATTAGCGTGTTTATGAACACAAGATGAAATGTAGAACACGAGATACAAATGGTGTCACTTTTCCTAGGAAAACATAATATTTTACTCTAACGTATATTCCCATAATATAAAAAAATTAAAACGACTAACATGTGTTCAAATCATTATAATAATATCCCATGACAAATTTTCGTAGTCTCTGGTTCTATAGTGTTGATATATGATATACAAATAATAATATATAGACATCACAAAGTACACAGCGGAAGACTTAGAATAAAACAACAATTAATTAACTGAAATAAATGCGTAACGTACCTTTTGCAAATGGTTAGATCTCTTGGACAAAGAAGATGAAGTGGTTTAAAGAGTTGTCCCTTACCGTTTTACAACTCAAACCAATTGGTGTTACAATAGTGTGTTACACAACGTTCTTGTACACACGTACTATTAGCGATTCGATGCGAATGCTAGTTCTTGATCACAATAGATTAACCAAACACCTTTGTTATGCTCAAGGTCACTCGCAAATCCCTTACATGGGGTTTTACTCGTCGAGCTAAGAACAAGAGGAAGAAAGAAGAAGTTTGGCCTTTCCATTAGAATAGATAAGTAGAGTAATCGGTAGAAATACCAAACCCCCAAATCCAATACCCGAGATTCGTACCTTTCCATTTTCTAAAAAAAAAAAAAAAAAGATAAAAATAATCTTCCTCAACCCCAACCTTAGCGTAGTAACTTCTTACTAGCATTCCTATTCCCTAGAGACGATATCAATTCCGTGGCTTACCCTAATACTACACTACAACGATTAGGTTCATCGCCTAGGGTGTTGAAAAACTTGCTCGATGAAAGGAAGTTCCTTTGACCCCGAGCAGCGTGTAGCGTTATTAAGTTTTGGCGCGGCTGCGGGAATAGAATAGCTAGTTAGAGTCCACCTCGTTTTGGTTTCTTTGCTTGATTCCTATCAAGTAAAACTTTTCCCATTTTAGCTTTCGTAGTCTATCCCCTTCTTCGTGACCTTTGTTCGTAACCCCATCACTTTTCATCATGGAAGGTGATAACCAACCACCATTCATCAACCTACCACCAAATGACCCGCCAAGAGGCCGTACTCTTGGTGAATACTGAGACCAAGCCCCCAGGCTATAGGAACACCATTGAGCTTCCGACCAAGCCCAAGCTGCGGCCTGCGATCCGACACCATCGGTTGGTGCAAAGCGGATGTGCATTCCATGGACGTCGTTAGAAGATCCTAATCGGCATCTTAAGGATTTCCATAAAATTGTCGATTCCATCGACCTCGATGCTACTACTCGGGAGACCACACGTCTGCGTCTCTTCCAATTCTCTCACGGGACCAAGCTAGTAATTGGCTTGGCGACTTCCCGGCTCCATGTCAAGTTGGGATGATCTCACCTCTCGCTTCCTTGCTCAATTTTTCCCACCGGGGAGAACCACTAAGCTTAGGAATGATATCTTGATGTTCCAACAATGTCAAGGTGAATCTCTCTACGAAGCATGGACTCGATTCAAGGACTTACTCCATAAAGTCCCTCATCACGACATTAATCTTTGGCTCCAAGTCCAACTCTTCTATGATCTTGTCAACTTCCCCACCAAGCGATCCATTGACCAAGCGGCCGGTGGAAAACTTAGTGATCTCACCGCGGAAGAATCATGGGGTATAATAGAGGACCTTGCTCTCTATGACAGCGAAGTTGGAATGACCCCGTGAGTTGCCCAAAACCGTTAAGGCAATCTCCTTGCCTCCCATTGACTCACAATCTTCCGACCGTAGGATGCTCGAGCTTGAAGATCAAGTTAAATTCTAATGAGCTCCTACAAAATCCTAAGTCTTCTTGCCATGTGAACAAAGTTTCTTCCTCGTGTGAGCCGTGTAGTGATCCTCATAACACGGGCACTTGCACCGATTCCCGAACAAGCTTCCGTTGAATCGCATCCTCGCGTATTAATGGAGCAGGAGGAAGATTCCTACAACACCGGACCTAGGACTTTTAATGACACTCGAGAAGCATGGAAGGGCAAGCGACTTTTATTGGGGACAAACCAAGAATTCACTTCCAATGATTTCTCATGGCCCCACCTCATGGCCCTAACCAACAAAACATTGAAGGATGTTGCAACACCTAGTCGCATCCCAAGAAGCTCAAATAGTTAAGCTCTCGGACCGTTTTAACCAACAACAAGCTGAGATGGATAGGAAGATAGATAACCTCTTGAAAGCCATGACCAATAGTGATATGAAAGTTAATGCTATCTCAACTCCCGAACCTTCCGGTGTAGAGATTAAGGACCCAAATAAGTTAGCTAAGCACGTTCAATTAGTCAATACCATCACCTTAATGAAACCTAATAGAACAAATGACGAAGCGAACCATGAGACGATACTTGAGGTTAGTGAAACACCGATGAATGAAACAACCGAGGAAGTAAATGAAGTAGACAATAACTATTTCAATAAGTTTCCTACGGAAGAAGAACTATCTCCCCCTCACTTAGTACGTGACCTCCGTCACATGTATGTTAGGAAAAGCCCTAGGATCAAGTTTGGGAACCCTTAGAATATTAACATACCATGTTGTATAGGACACCTTTTAGTGGCAAAGGCTACATTGACCGCAAGTCCCCAATAAACATAATGACTAGCACCTACTATAATTGGGTAATGAAAAAGCCTATCCCAACTAGGCAAGATCCCAATAATCCTAGGGTTAGTTGCAATTTTCTTGGTAGAATTAAAGGATTGCCCGTCTATGTAGATAGTTTCACATTTCCTATGGATTTCATAATTGTGGATGATATTAGTACGGCCATAGATCCTAGCTTGTCCCATGTTATTCTAGGAAAACCTTTCATAGAAAACACCGGGATGACTTATGATCCCTCATTAGGAATAGTGCGATTCATGGATGAGAACGATGATGTAGCTTACCAAATGCCGTTTAAGATTGAGAAGTTTTCATCACTCTCCAATGATGAAAAGGAGCTTAAACTATCGGTCTATTATAGGAATGAGGAGGATAAAGAGAAAGGAGTAGATTATGTTATGGCCAAGATTTTCGGTTTCTATAAGGATTGCTTGAACTTAGGACTGGAATATAGAACCGATTGGGGAGAGGACGACCTCTTAGAAAGGTGCATCATAGGGCCCTTTTACAACATGTGTTAGATATAAGATTTCACAAACACATTAAACCATAACCATATGGGCGTTAACAAGAGTTTAGAGAGAAAGTTCTAGTGAGAGAAAGGAGAGAGTTGGGAATTATGTGAAACAAAGAAAAATGGTATTCAGCTCCAACCCTCTACCTTGGGAGGTAGAGGTATTTATAGTTTCTTACAAACAAGCGCCACCTACGGGTGTGGATCGGGCATACGGTGGGTAAAGACCGGTCAGTCCTCCACGGTGTTACTTAACTAAATACTACTTAACATAAAATAACTACGACTACGAGCTTTCTAACGATTACATATATTTGAGGTGACCGACTCTTTAATACACGGAATTTCTAATTCCTAACGGTCTCCCCTAAGGAGGTCACCTCAAACACATATTAAAATTACATTGAATATAAGCAGATATTACATTGAGATTGTTATTGGATTCTTGTCCATGTTCTTTGTTACGTAGCTCGTAGTCTTTGATTCTTCATTAATGCATGTTTGGATAATCCGGTGGAGGTCTTTAAATGATCCACGTGATCTTGAGTTTTGAGCCGACTTTGAGATTATCACCACATTAAATCTCGACTCAACCTTTGTGGTGTTGGTAATTAATGATGTTGTGACTTTTGGACCGACATGCTCACATTCGGATCATGATTTATTCTTATCGAGTAGCGGAAGCTTTGTTGATTCATGATATTGGCGGCGTAGCGAAGCATGGAGTAAAAATATCGAGTCATTGATGCACCAATCATGATTTCTTTAGATATGAATGTGTTGTGTGAGCATGCGGCTATGGATTGACCGCTCCATTCGATCATTTGCAAGCGTCGAGGTGTACCGCATAAGGCGATTAGCAATAAAGCATACGAAAGTGTCTTTGATCACTTCGATGAATTGAGTACACGCCCGCGATTCCCGTTGATCGATACAAGTCTTGCTTGTGATCGGTATAATTTGAAGAATTTCCTTGTGAGGTTTATTGTGCTCTAGCCGTTCTCAAACCGGGCGTCTCAAAGAAGACAACACGGAGTGAGTGAACTAGCGAATAGAGATTCAGCGATTGATGAAAAGAGATTTGAAAAACAATTGTGTATCGCTCAATAGAAATTGTTTTGCAATACAGCGAAGTTTTAGTGAAAAATCATTTATCAATCATAAATACCTTTTGATTTGAAATAATTGTACGATCGATGTACTTAGAGAAAAGAGTTTTAAACACAACAACGGTTTTCAAAGGCATCCGTCAATCCATTTTCTTGGACCTGGATTGATTCAATTTTGAATCGCACCACTGATGAGGTCTATATGACACAATCAAGTCTTGGCAATACCACAAGGATAGTGCGTAGGACTCATAAGATATAATCTCACATTCCACATTGTGTGAAATAGTGAGTCTTCAAGAAATAAGTGTTCTAAAGAGATTAATTGATGATCTCGTGGCTCTAGACTCAATTTGTGCATATTTGGTTCCTATGCCGGAGACTAGGGAAAGGGTCTCCTTCTTCAATACCAACTATCTCTAAGAGAAAGTCGATAGATTATGTCGGTTTCCCGTGAGAATGAAACAAGCCTTTTAAAGAGGAACTTGAGTAGCTTGGGAAGTTAGTACAGTGCGTCACTGGGTCCATGACGTCTTGTCTTCAATACCAGTGTTACCTTAGTAGCCACCAGTAGCATATGTATTGAACCCGGTTTCTGCCCTAAGGTTGAATAAATGGAGGGCTATTTTCTTTCACCCTTTTTCTCATTCAATTCTTTTTCATTCTTCAACCCCTTCAGTGTTTACCGAGACTTCATAACTAGAACCTTGTTGGGTTTATTCCAGTACTAGCTCAGTCTTAGTCAACACTCTTCCCTTATTCTCATTTTTCTCCTTTTTTCATCTTACCTAAGGACTTCTACACTATCTAGTGGATTGTCCCTGGGTAGATCCCTCCGGTTCTGGCGGATCATGGGACCTCAACCTAACCTTATCATCCTTATATCACCATACATAAAGTAAAGTTGGTCGGTCTTTTTGGTATCGTTCATCTGCCATAGGAACCAATTGAAAACCATTTGAAAATCAATCAAGATACTTGTGATATGGAATCAAAGCATTTTGTATCTTAATTGTTTTGATAATTTTAGAAATGCTCCCCCTCAACATATGCATAATATTTTAGAAATTGTTTTAGCACATGGAGGCAAGAGATCTTTGAAATCGTTAGATTGAGAATGAAAGGTCCAATCTTTTGATTAACATTTTCTAAAATGATCATCATCACTTCCCAATCAATTTGAGTAAATAAACATTTTGAGGAAGGATGAGGTTTCAAAAGTTTGCTCCCCCTCAATATGTGCCTCGAATTTTGAAAGAATTTTGCACATATTAGAGGGAATCTTCACTTAGAGACAATTCAGATACGTTTCAATAATTTGAGGTTTAAAATAGTTGCTCCCCCTCAACGTGTGCATGGAAAATTTGAAATCGTTTGTCACTTGCGGGGAGGCAAACATACTAATCACTTATTAAACCATCTATCAAATTATCAGTTTAAATACAATTTAAATAACAAATTCTCCCCCGATCACAATTATCAAAACATTTGAGATTTGTGATCTCAGTAGATTTAAATCATTTTTGAAAGCTTTTTAAGGAGAATTGTGACTTGATTTTGAAAACGTTTTAACTGATAAGGATCGAATTTTGAGACTTTAGACTCCAAAGATTTAAACATGCTTGAATATCTTTTGAAAGCAAACCATTTTTTGAAAAAAATACACTTTATAATTAAAAATCATTATCCCCCTCAATCAATGACATAAGTTGTTAATTGAGAGATAGATAGTTTTAACAACCATTTAGTACAAATGATTTTCAAAAATTGAGCCCGAGTAATAATTTTTTTTTTCAAAGCAATTCGTTTTCATTGGATAGTGAGAATTTTGTATAGAATCGAGCATGAGATTTGAAAAACAAGAAAAAGCATGGCTCTGTTCTTTCTTTTTAACACGGGTTACTTCACGAAATGACAATAAACCACCATTTTCTTTGCCTCATATATATATATATATATATATATATATATATATATATATATATATATATATATATATATATATATATATATATATATATATATATATATATATATATATATATATATATATATATATATATATATATATATATAATAAAATGAAAGACTATGTACATTGAAGAACATCTAAAGACCCGTGACATTCTTTGAATATCAACACAAAGTCCGTAGATGATATCGAATCGAGAAAAACATGACAAAATGACAATATTTTTTGAGGATTTTTGAATTTTCACATTTTATGGATTTTGAAAGTTTTATAATTTTCTATTTTATTTTGAAGGTTTTGTAATTTTGTATTTTGCTTTTGAAAAATAAATACAAAGAGATAGATGAAGATAGACCTTTACTCCTCGTCTTCCTCTTGAAGGCGTTTGAGTGTTACGGTTGAAGGCTTTTCAAGCCAAGTCGTGGAAGAATAAACTCAAAGCGTTCTCTTGGAAGAGCTTTGGTGAAGATGTACGCTAGCGGTATTGATCCTCACAAAATAAAGTTCCACCACACCTTTTTCCACTTGTTCCCGATGAAATGATGTCGAATGTCGATATGCTTTGCTCTTGAGTGTTGAGCGTTGTTGCATGAGAGAGCAATATCACTTTATTATCACGGATGCGGAGGATTTTGTTGAATACAAAGCCATAGTTAGTTAATTGAGATCTCATCCATAAGATTTGAGCACAACAAGATGACATGGCTATGTATTCACCTCTATAGAGGAAATAGAAGTACTCATTTGCTTCTTTGACGACCGACTCACAAGCTTATCACCCAAAAGCGAGCACCTCTGACGTACTTCAACGAGTATCTTGACACCTGCATGATCTGCATCGGCATATCTTTGTTAGTGACATACCGGTGTCCTTCGGTACCAAAGTCGTATGTTGATGGTTCCTTGGAGGTACCGAAAGACCTGTTTAACCGCTTCAAGGTGCTTTTGGTAGGCTTAGCACGGTATCTAACACACATGCATCTGATGACAGAATATCGGGTCTCTTGGTGTGAGGTACATCGAGGATCAATCATGCTACGATATTTTGTTTGGTCTACCATGATCCTGAGTGGTCCTCATCCGGTTTTATGCGCTCAATCATGGGAGTGTCAGCGAGGTCACTAGAATCAAATCCAAATTTCTTTAAAATGTCATTTGCATATTTAGATTGATATATGAAAATGCCTCGGGACTTTGTGAAATTTGTAATCCCAAGAAAAATGACATTTGTCCCATCATTGACATTTGAAATTTAGAACCTATTTCTTTTGAAAACAGTCGCACTCATTGGGGTCGATCGAGGCATAGATGATATCATCAACATAAATTTGAGCGTGAATTAAGTGTTTTCGACTTCACGGTGAACAATGTTGGATCAATGCTCCTTTCTTGAAGCCGGTGAGCGGAAGAAACTTTGATAGCGTATCATACCATGCCTTTGGAGCTTGCTTTAAACCATAAAGAGCCTTCTTCAAGCGATAAGCGTGAGTAGGATGCTCGGATTCACAAAGCCTTGAGGTTGGGCGGCGTGAGCGACTTCTTTAAGATCTCCGTTCGAAATGGCGTCTTTACATCCATCGATAGACTACCATGTTCTTACTTGCGGCATTAGCCAAGAATATTACGATTGCCTCAATTCGAGCAAGCTGGAGCAAAGATTCTTGAGTCAATACCCTCCTCTTGGCGGTATCCTTTAGCAACCAATCGAGCTTTGTTCTTTAACACATCACCATGCTCATCAAGTTTCACTTTGAAGATCCATTTTAGAGCAATGATCATAGCACAATCTGGGCGGTACTAATTCCCATACATCAAGTCGATCAAAATCATGAATTTCTTCTTGCATGGCATTGAACCGGTGTCTTCATTCATGGCGGATTTAACATCTTTTGGTTCGATCTTAGAGAGTACGGAGTTGAAAAAGCACCATAAGGCGTCGGTTGCAAGTTGTTTCCGTGTGGATCTTGGACGAGAGGATTTCCAATGATGTTGTCTAATGGATGATCGTGAGTCCATTTTGAAGTATTCATGTGGTCATTGTTGAGGACTAAAGTAGCGAGTTGATGTCTCACGAAGAAGATGGTTCGATGATGATTCGAGAGCAAACATGTTTTCAAATGGAGCATCTTTGGGAGTAGCAAAGGGATTGACTTCATCCTATGAATCGAAGCATTTCCATGATGTACACTTGATGATTGAAGATTTGTTGATGAAGCAGTTAGTCGACAACAGCGCTTCTTGGCTTAATGACATAGGCGTTGAAGGTTACTTTCATTGGCGAGGATAGAAGCGACCTCTGTTGATTGAATTGTCATATCATTGTTACTTGGCTCAAATTATTCATCAAACATTGGATCAAACAGTTTCTTTAAATCATCTTGAGGGAGGTACATATGGAGTTCTTGATGAGGAGTTTGGTACAAGAGATGACCCAATAGGGCTGCTTTGAAGTGCGGGTCTGAGCTGGATTGTCCGAAGCCATTTGACGGTCACTCATCAAGCGTAGCGTGAATTGTTTCTATGATATTTGGGTTCTCTTGTTGTAGATTCGGTAACCTTTTGTGTTAGGTGCATAGCCTACAAAAACTCCAATGTCCGCTTTAGCTCTCAGTTTTCCTAAATCTTGACCATCATTAGTTGGATAACATAAAGCACCGAACACACGAAGGAATGATAGATCAGGTTTTCTGTTGTGGACAAGTTCATAAGGAGTTTTTCCATGAGCAGTGTGAATCAGGGATCGATTTTGGGTGTAGCATGCAGTGGCGATGGCTTCACCCCAGAAAAACATTGGAACTTTTGAGTAAATCAGCATAGTCCTTGCGGCTTCTACAAGAGTTCGATTTAGTCTTTCAACTACACCGTTACGTTGAGGAGTTCGAGAACACTTCTTTGATGGTGATTCAATACTTTCATAAAACTCAACAAGTTGTTTGTTAACAAACTCGGTTCCATTATCATTCGGATGATTCGACCGTTTGTTAAGGCGAACTGCATTTGTTTGATGAGTTTGATGATGATATCGGAGTTTCATCCTTTGGCTTTAAGAACTTTACCGGTGAATCTAGAGAAGTCATCAACCACAACTAACACATATTTCTTCCCAAAGATATTCTGCACCCTCATGGGTCCACATAAGTCCATGTGAATTGTATGAAGAACTTCTATGACTGAGTTTGTAGGTTTGGGTTTATGGGCATACTTCTTGCTTTTTCCCAATTGGCAAGCTGAACAAAGATGATCCTTTTCATACTTAAGTCTAGGTAGACCTACAACTAAGTACTTTTTGGAGAGATCATTGATGGTGCCGAAGTTCAACTGATTGAGACGACGATGCCATAACCATGACTTTGTTTTAGAAGCCTTTGATAACAAGAAAATTGGAGAAGACTTCATCATATCTTCGATAGAGATGGTGTATAGATTTGAGCCACGTGAACCTCTTAAAGTTCCTTACCGACAAGTTCTCTAATGAAACAAGTATGTTTTGAAGGCTACTTCTAGATCGAATCGAAATTGACCAAAAGAGAAGAGGTTATGACCAAGACCTTCCACATAATATACCACGGAGATAACACTTTTCCAACAACATAATCTCCATAACCATAATTGCACGAAATGATCATTCCGAATCTAACTATCGATGAATTTGCTCACGAAGTTCATGAGCGCGACGGTCTCGGTCATATGCTTGGAGCGGCTGAGTCAAGTACCACAGAACAATTTGAGCGATCTGCGGTTGAACACAGACAAGAATGGATAAGCGAATAATTGGGATCCCCATGCAAGAATGGGTTCCACTTGGTTAATGTGATGGTGGAACACCCACATCGAAATAGAAACATCCATATCAAAAGTAGAAGCAATGGAATTATTGGGAGCGGATGCAATCTTGGTATCGTATTTGACCTATTCAAAGTATGTTCACTTCAGGAATAGTTCTACCGGTGAGCATCCATTTTATAGTGGGCATAGTCTTAGCGGTTTGAGGAAAAAGCGATTATTCTTATGGCCAAAAGGTATCAATAATAACCTATCTTTATAAATGTTCTTCTGTGGGTTTCACTATTTTCTAACAATCTTTTGTTTTTGTCTTTTGCCTTCTTTGCACGATTATTAGCATTAACAACTTTAGCGGGCATTTGACATTAGACAAAGCATTTACACCACATTCATGATTAGCAATTCAAGCGAGACATCATTACAAGGTTTGCAAATAGTATTAGAATTGAATTAATTACGATGCGCCTATGGCTAATACTAGAATCAACACGATTCGTTTTATTCAACTCAAGCTTAAAGTTCCTAGATTGGTCTTCTACTCTCTTCCAATGCACATTCTTAGCTTGCAAGGTCCTATCATTCCTTGTATTTTATTGAGACTTTGACTGCTCACTTTAATGTCATGATTACTCTGTAGAGGAATGGGAACATTAGTTGGTTGGTCTAATTTTGCATTCACGAACTTGATGTGCAAGGATCGAACTCTTGGAAGGCACATTAGTGTTTACTTTCTTAAAGCGTGATTTGAGCTATTTGCGAGCACACTAAAATTCACTTTCTTAGCACTAACATATCGGAATCTGAACTACTTGAAGGCACCCTAAGGTTGACATTCATAACATTGGGCATAGAGCGGTTTCATGCTTGGAACTAGGCATAGAACAAGGCATCACTGACTTTGCCTTTTGCACCTAAGGATTTTGGACATGTTGCAATTACACATTCAAGCGACTCTTGAGATCGTTTGGCACGGAGGCAAGCAAACCTAATTTCTCTATCAAGAGGTTTATTAATGAAATCCTCTTCAACAATCTCACGGAGACATTCTAGACTATCCTTAAGGTGAGCACAATAGTCATGAAAGCAGATTCATTATTCCTAAGATGAGGAGGAATATATTTAACCATCCTTGTGTATTTTACGTCTAAGGGTGACTTTGAAACAACATTCTTATTAAAAACAAGTGGCGGTTTCCCATTTTCACGACTTCCGATTCTCAATTTCCTTTTGTAAAGGCGTTATTTTTCGTTGTTTTGGTCACGAGTGACTTTCATTGAATCATATAACTCTTTAAAGTTTCGTTAACTTTTCATTTTCTTCTAGAAAACTCTCGTTTTCCTTTTGTAAGGCATTTACCAAGTTTAGAAGATGAAAAGTTTGAAATCTTGAGAATCTAAAGGAGGAGGCATTTGGGATCGATCATTGTTCTTTTCACCCTTCAGTTGAGAGATTTGAACTTTCAACTTTTTGATCATGTTACAATGAGCTCGAATCTGTTCATCACGTTTGCTAATTTCAAAAACTGCATCAAATTTAGGAGCATCCAAGGAAGTCTTGAAATTTGAGGTTTTAACATTTTCTTTTAGATGTTGATATTTTAGTTGTAAATCAAAATGTTCAACTTCTAGTTTAGAAAGATGCTTTACCAAATTATCGTGATCATCCTGATCAATTTTCTCATTAAGTTTGAATTAATCTTTTCAAGCTCAATGAAATTGAGAAGCATTAATGGAGCAATTAGTGGCGATGTAAAATACATCTTGAGCAATACATTCAAAATAAGATTCTCATTCAAGGTATGCAAGTTTTTCTCTCAATCTCATTATATTTTAATGCTCGCTCATAGTCACTAACCTCAACTACCATTGCATCAAATTCCTTTTCCATTCCTTTAATATCTGAACTTATCCCTTTTAAGACTCTCAAAATGATCTTTTAGTAGTTTGAAGAAAGGCATGACCTCGAGTTAGATAGCATTCTTTTGTTTGCTCAAAACCCTTTCCCTTGATTATCGATGGGTGTGATCCTTTTCTTACAAGTTTTCTCAAAATCGACAAATAGTTGAAGAATAACATATTGGTGATTAAGGTCTTTCTTTTAGTGGCAATAGTCCTAGGAACTAAATGCATTGGTGTATTGGGAGGATACGCGATCGTGAAGGCATTTTCCTAAAGGGGAGGGTTCATTTCAACAAGATTCTCGCTTCTTGCTTATCTAAATCCTTTTCTAGAACACTTGTTTGGGTGTTAACAACGTCTGAGGCTTAAATTTGTTTAAGGAAATCCAATTCTCCTTCTTGTAATCATGGGGTGTGATAATTATTTTCTTCTCTTTACATTTAGGATCATCTAACTTCTTGTTCATCCTTTCCCTAGTGACTTCATCAGATTTATTATCTTCCTCAGTGCACTCAGCGCAACTAGGTTTCTATCTAGGTTTAAGGATTTCATTGCCATCATAGAGTACCTTATGAGCATTTCTAGCCTTTTTAATGACCTCTGGATTTAGTTCCTCAACCGGGAATGCTATGCTTATCGCTTAAGACTCTATGCTTAGTGATCATATGGGCGATCGAATGGTGTTCCCTTATGCGTACAACTTATTTTCAAGCTTGTTCTTCAAAGTTTTTAGATTAGAAAAATCATTCAAAGTTTTGATTCCTTGGCATGAAATTCTGCTTAAGCACTTTAACATTTTCTTGAAGTTCTTGTTTTTGCTTAGCGGTTTTGAAAGCTTTTCTTGTAAGGAATTTAACTCTTGTTTTAACACTTCTTCTCTAAAATTACTTTTTCTAATAATTTATGCGCATTTGGTTATCCAACTCCTGCTCATGAGTATTTAGCTCAAACTTAGCACGTTGTTCATAAATGGCAACTCGTTCCTTATAGGCATTAAGTTCGAGAGATAACGAATCATCGAGGGGCACATCTGGTGTATTCATCACGAGACATAATCATCATTAGCTGCGGAGATACATCACTTGATACAATCACACTTTCACTTTGTTTCACATATTGATCATATGGGACAACATTGATATTACCCATATTTTCAATATCGACTCAATGATTTGATTGATTGTATTTCATTATGTATCTTTTGCACATCAACTTCATCATATAATTTTAATACCTACGAGATGATTTTGTCTTTGGATGAGTACGACTTGTGGTGAAGAAGAGACCTTAGGAGAGACCTTTGGAGAAATGCTAGCCATGAAAATTGTTTGTGCGATGGGTCCATCATCAACATCAGTCGTATGCATCACGGTCAACTACTTGAAAGGCATTCGATGATTATGGCCTATCTCTGAATTGGTGCTCATCCACATATGCATAATAGGTCTTGGCATTGCCCTCGGTGAAACAATAACTCCTCTTCATCCAAGCGGCACCATTGTCTTGAGCTTGCACTAGCGACATCTTATCCACAAGTATTCTTCATTTTGTGGGCGTTTTGGAGATGTGCGGTTTCTATCAATGTGTCCTCTCCTCCACAGTTGTAACACTTGATCGTATTAACTTGTCCTTGATTTCCATTTCTTCCCTATTACGATTTGCGACATATTCTCTACCGACTCCACCTCTTCCTTGTTAATCTTGTCTTTCTTGGTACGTGCACCATGACTTTCCCATCTCGACTAGAGCATGATTGTGAAGATTGGAAGCGTTATGATTTCGTGTTGGTGTGAAGGCGGTTGGTATGTGGGCCGAGAGTCAAGTTTTGTTTAACCATAAGGGCAGTTGAGTAATGAAGTGTCCAGTCGCATCGACATCGGCTTGTTTGAATCTTGGATCGGGAATGAGTTTGTGATTGCCATCACCCATGGGTATAACTTGAGATGCTTTGGAGGTAATTCCAATGTTTGATTAGAAAGCAGTTGAATCATTTGATGAGCTTTGATGTGCCGGTTGGTGCAAGTTTATTTATAAAGGTGAATTACCAATATTACCAATAACACATACGAGCAAGTATACTCGTCCGTTATAGCAAGATTATGAAGGTAAGTCGGGATGGATTCGCGAGGATTTGAGTGAATCTAAACACAAGTTTGAATTAATGAGTCTATCCAAAACATATAATAAAGCAAATAGATATAATGAAATTGGATCATTAAAAACTACACTTGCTTAAATTAGTTTCATATCATAGATTAATGTGATTGTGTTAACCTCTTAACATATTGGTTGTGATAATTAATTGGAAAACTAATCTATTGTTCTTACAGTTAAACCTTTGTCAAGATTTTAGTTCATAAAACAAACATTAAGTTTAACCAATCAATTCAAGATCAATTCAAGTTTCATAAGTCTACATACATAAACTTAAACACAAAAACATCCACTTGTTCATCAAATTGCTTAAGAAATGGTCAATACAAAAGGTAACCGATCATAGACAAAAGGCTACAATTGATTCTCAACAACTAATCTTGCGACCATTTAGATGTTTCCAACCAATCCAATTTGATAATCAAAAGCGTTTCTATTACAATCACACCTTAGTTCCTTTGTATAATCAAGAATAATGGGTAAAACAATCATCCATATACAAAATGATTATGACTAGTTGAATAACAATAAGTTCTTTCGACCTCACGATTACTATCAATTAGCCAAACTTGATTAACAAATGCCACTATGAAACTTTAGCACAATTGGATCTTAGAATCAACTTGAAATTGAATTAAAACATGTTAACACAATCACTAACTAATCATATGATAATCAACATCATTTAAGCAAGTGCATAAAGAAACTAGCCACTCATAGCAAACATGAACATAAACTCGAACTTTGAACATTAGAAAACATGATTGAAAGTCTTACAATGCTTGGAATAAGATTACAAGCGGTGTAGTAATGATTCTCAAAGTATTGGGGTGAACTTCTTGGTGGTTTGGCCTCCAAATGTGGAACTTCGGATCTCCAAACTTCTACGGACTTCTAAGGACGAATTTTGAGAGCTTAAGGCTTTGTTTGATGAGTTGAGAGATTTGTATTTGAGGTGTGTCTCATATGCTTCCAATTAGCCTCTATTTATACTAGTTCCAAAGCCTAAGGTATTAATTCTTGAACTTGGCCTCCAAGGAGTAAGGAAGGACTTGAATACACCAAGAGAAGGTCCTAGAATCGTTTGGATGCAAAGGGAAGCTTAGTGATGAAGATTTGGCAGCTGCGACTTCTCCAACGGATCGGTCATCGACCAACCGATCCGGTTAGTCTTCTACAAAAACTGGCCAACCGATCCGGTTGCGGGTTGCGATCGATCGGTTGGTGATGGCCATAGTGTTGTTTCTGGTCGTTTTCCAGATGATCTGGTTGCATGAGCAACCGATCCGGTTGGATTCTCTGAGTAACGGAAACTTGATCTCTCTTCACTTTGTCTTGTTGAACTTGGTTCTTCAATCACTTTGGTCTTCAAAGGTCCTTGAGATACTGATTTAGACTTACTGAGATGGGAATCTTCGTTTAGCTAAACATTTCTTAATTTTCCATTCGTTTCCCTGCACTTGGTTATAAACACTAGACAAACATCTTTTGATGCGTTTAAGCACTATAATCACGCAAATATAACCAAATAACAGATATAAAAGCACACATAACGCTACTAAAAACATGCATAATCGGCGTTATCAAATTCCCCACACTTAAACTTTGCTTGCCCCAAGCAAATCTAGGAAAAACATCCTTGGTACAAGATCGTGATTATGAAAATGTGATGCAAATCAACTAAGTAAAAATACGAGAAGATTCATCAATTATGCTTTATAAAGGTGAAACATCAAGATGTTTGACAATATCCAATGATTTTCTCGCATGATTAACATTTGAGAACACCTCACGAAAAAGGGCGAAATATAATTCACTCAATCACTCATTTTAGTGGAGTAACAAGATAAATCACACTCATTGCTCGGTCATGATCGATTATTACCATAAGCTTGTACAAGAAACAAAACTCCACCGACATGGCGTGAGCACCAAGCAAAAACATCTAAAGAGGGCTTTTATTCGGGTTATAATGGTATGGCTAGGGGTTAAGAGTATGGATAAGGCATGGGAATGTTTATGAAATTGGTGGTAAAATAAAAATGAAATCAAGTCTAATACCGTGTTGCTAGCTACCAAACATTCCACGAACCAAATAAGCGATTAAGATATAACTTTTCACATACACATCAAACCATAACACAAAGTAGCATATAGATGGAATTCTAGAGAGAAAGTTAGAGGTTTAGGGAACTTAGTGAGAGAAAGTGAAAGATATTATTATGAGCTCCAACTCTCTACCTTGGAAGGTAGAGTATTTATAGTCTTACATAAAGCGCCACTGGGTGTGGATCGGGCATCTGATGGGTAAAGACCCGTCCGTCCTCCACGGTGTTACTTAACTAAATTACTACTTAACTTAAAGAACTACGACTACGAGCTTTCTAACGATTACATATACTTGAGGTGACCGACTCTTTAATCTGGGAATTTCTAATTCCTAACAATCTCCCAAGGAGGTCACCTCAATCATGTACCAAAATTACATAGAATACAAATAGATATTACATTAACAATTGATCTTGCATTCTTGATGTAGTCCTTTGCTCTAAGCTCGTAGTCATTGATTCTTCACATTGCATGTTTGGTTATTCCAAGTGGAGGTCTTTTCTTGATCCACGTGATGATAATTTTGAGCCATCTTTTGAGATCATCGACTATCAACAATCTCGAGACATCCATTGTGGTGTTGTGACTTTGGGACCGACATGCTCACATTACGGATCATGATATCTTCTCATCGAGTAGCGGAAGCATTTGTTGAATCATGATATTGGCGGCGTAGCGAAGCATGGAGTGAAAATATCGAGTCATTGATGCACTAATCATGATTTCTTTTGAGATGAATGTGTTAAGTGAGCATGCGGCTGTGGATTGACCGCTTCATTACGATCATTTGCAAGCGTCGGGCGTACTGCATACTGTGATTAGCAACAAATCGCACGAAAGTGTCTTTGATCACTTCGTTGAATTGAGGTACACGACCCACGGTTCCCGTTGATCGATACAAATCTTGCTGTGATCGGTAGGATTCTAAGAATCTCCTTGACGGGGTTTCGCAATTTGTTCTATTTGTTCTCAAACCGGAACATCTCAAAGAAGACAACACGGAGTGAGTGAACGGTAATTTTAAGTCCAGCGATTGATGAAAAGAGATTTGAAAAACAATCGTGTATTGCTCAATAGAAATTGTTTTTGCAATACAACGAAGGTTTTATTGAAAATCAATTATCAATCATAAAAATACCTTTTGGTTTGAAAAATGAGTACGATCGATGTGCTAAAGAAAAGAGTTTTTAAGCACAAAGACCGGTTTTCAAAGGTATCCGTCAATCCATAACTGAACGGGTTTGATTCAAGAGATTGAATCGCCCCATTGTTTCATTCGGTTGTCACATGGTTGATCTATATAATAGATCTCACATGCCACCTACCGAGGAGCTTGTTTGATGTTGGCTCGAAGGCTTTCCATCTTCATTGTGAATATGTAAACACATCACTCGGATGTTACGGCAATACCACAAGGATAATCGTGGGACTCAAGATATAATCTCTCTTTCCACATTGTGTGAAGCAGAGAGTCTTCATTGAAAGTGTCCTAATGAGATTTATTGATGATCTCGTGGCTCTAGACTCAATTTGTGCATATTTGGATCCTATAACGGAGACTAGGGAGAGGGTCTCCTTCTTCAATATCAACCATCTCTAAGAGAAAGTCGATAGATAATGTCGGTTCCCGTGAGAATGAAACAAGTCCTTTTAAGAGGAACTTGAGTGGTTTGGAAAGTTGAAGTGCGGTCGTCCTTTGGGTCCATGACGTCTTGTCTTCAATACCGATGTTACCATCGGTAGCATATGAAGTGAACCGGTTTACGCCCTAAGGTTGAATAAATGGAGGCTATTTGTTTTCACCCTTTTCTCATTCAATTCTTTTAATTCTTCAACCCCTTGATTGCTTACGAGACTTCATAGCTAGAACCTTGTTGGGTTTATTCGGTACTAGCTCGGTCTTAGTCCGCACTCTTCCCATATCTCATTTTCTCCTTTTATCATCATACCTAAGGACTTCTACACTAACTAGTGGATTGTCCACTGGTAGATCCCTCTCGGTTACGGCGGATCATGGGAACCAATACCTAACCTTATCATCCTTATATCACCGTACATAAAGTAAAGTTGGTAGGTCAATTTGGTATTGTTCATACGCCATTGGATCAATTGAAAACCATTTGAAAATCAATTCGGATACTTGTGATATATTATCAAAGCATTTTGTACTGAATTGTTTTGATATTTTAAACGAGAACTCCCCTCAACATGTGCATCAAGTATTTGAAAATGTTTTGCACGGAGGCAAGAGAAAGAATTAACTTCTTTTGATTACCATTTTCTAAAGATATCAACATCACTTCCTCAACGGATCAAGTGGGTATAGCATTTCGGGAAGGATGAGGTTTCCATGAATTTGCTCCCCTCAATATGTGCCTCGAGGTTTGAAAAGAGTTTTGCACATACTAGAGGAACTGCACATAGGATGAATGATCACGTTTCAAATCAAAGGTTTAAGATAGATGCTCCCCTCAACATGTGCATTGAAAATTTGAAATCGTTTGTCACATGTGGGCGAGGGATAGCATGTACATCCGTTTATAACCATTTACCTAATTATCGGTTTAAATCTAATTTAAATCACACATTCTCCCCGATCACAATTATCAAATCATTTGAGATTTGTGATCTCGTATAATTAAATTGATTTTGAAAGCTTTAAGGAGAATTGTGACATGATTGTGAAAGCGTTTGAGCGATAAGGATCGGATTTTAAGACTTTAAACTCCATTTATAAAACATGCATGTATATCTTTTGAAAACAATTTAATGCCAAATAACTTTTTAATTTAATTGAAATCATTCTCCCCTCAATCAATAGCGTAGGTTGTTGATTGAGAGATAGAGATTTTGACAAATAAGTCGATGATTATCAAAATAGAGATTGAGTTATTTTTCAAAGCATTTAGTTTTCAATGAGATAGGAGTTTATAGAATCGAGCATAGGATTTGAAAACATGGTAAAACATGGCTCTGTTCTTTCTTTAAAACCGGGTTATTGCACGAAAATGACAATAAACCATTTCTCTTTCTCCCAAAAATAATTTTTGATTTTTTTTTTTTTTTTTTTTTTTTTTTTTTTAAAGAATTGAACAACATCTAAAGTCCGTGTCATTCTTTGAATGACAGCACAAAAACCGTAGATATTATCGAACCGGAAGAAACATGACAAAATGACAATATTTTTGAAGAATTTTGAATTTTCAAATTTTTATGGATTTTGAAAGTTTTATAATTTTCTATTTGATTTTGAAGGTTTTATAATTTTGTATTTTGTTTTCAAATATATATGTACAAGAGATAGATGAAGAAAGACCTTTACTCCTCGTCTTCCTCACGAAGGCGTTTGAGAGTTTCGGTTGAAGGCTTTTCAAACCAAGTCGTGGAAGAATAAACTCAAAGCGTTCTCTTGGAAGAGCTTTGGTGAAGATGTCCGCTAGCGATATTCGGACCTCACAAAATATAGTTCCACCACACCTTTTCCACTTGTTCACGATGAAATGATGTCGAATGTCGATATGCTTTGCTCTTGAGTGTTGAGCGTTGTTGCATGAGAGAGCAATAGCACTTTATTATCACGATGCGGAGGATTTTGTTGAATTCAAAGCCATAGTCGGATAATTGAGATCTCATCCATAAGATTTGAGCACAACAAGATGACATGGCTATGTATTCGACCTCTGTAGAGAAATAGAAGTACTCATTTGCTTCTTTGAAGACCACTCACAAGCTTATCACCCAAAAGCGAGCACCTCGGGCGTGCTTGACGTGTATCTTGACAACTGCATGATCGGCATCTGCATAGGCCGTTAGTGACATACCGGTGTCCTTGGTACCATAGTCCCATATTGATGGTTCCTTGGAATACCGAAAGACCCGTTTAAGCGCTTCAAGGTGCTTTTAGTAGGCAGCACGGTATCTAGCACACATGCACACGAGAGAACAAGATGTACGGTCTACTAGCGTTGAGATACATCGGGGATCCAATCATACTCCTATATTTCGTTTGGTCAATCATGATCCACGAGAGGTCCTCATCTAGTTTGGTTCGGTCAATCATGGGGGTGTCAACGGTCACTTGAATCAAATCAAATTTCTTTAAAATCTCATTGCATATTTAGATTGATTTATGAAAATGCCTCGGGACTTTTGAAATTTGTAATCCCAAGAAAAATGACATTTGTCCCATCATTGACATTTGAAACTTTGAACTCATTTCATTTGAAAACGATCACATTCCATTGGGTCGATCGAGGCAAAATAATATCATCAACATAAATTTGAACATGAATCAAATGTTTGCACGACTTCACGGTGAACAATGTAGGATCAATGCTCCTTTGATGAATCCGGTTGATAGAAGAAACTTTGATAGTGTATCATACCATGCCCTTGGAGCTTGCTTTAAACCGTAAAGAGCCTTCTTCAAGCGATAAGCGTGAGTAGGATGCTCTTGATTCACAAATCCTTGAGGTTGGTGGCGTGAGCGACTTCTTTAAGATCTCCGTTTAGAAATGCCGTCTTTACATCCATCGATAAACTACCATGTTCTTACTAGCGGCATTAGCGGAAAGATTACGATTGCCTCGATTCGAGCAAGCTGGAGCAAAAGATTCTTCAAAGTCTATACCCTCCTCTTGGCGATATCCTTTAGCAACTAATCGAGCCTTGTTCTTCAACACATCACCATGCTCATCAAGTTTTACTTTGAAGATCCATTTTAGAGCTATAATCATAGCACGATCTGGGCGGTACTAACTCCCATACATCAAGGCGATCAAACTCATGAATTTCATCTTGCATAGCATTGAACCGACTATCTTCATTCATAGCGGTTTAACATCTTTTGGTTCGATCTTAGATAGTGCGGAGTTGAAGAAGCACCATAAGGCATCGGTTGCGAGTTGCTTCGGGTTGATCTGAGACGAGAGGATTTCCAATGATGTTGTCTAATGGATGATCGTGAGTCCATTTTACGAGGTGTTCATGTGGCATTTGTTGAGGCCGAAGTAGGCGAGTCGATGTCTCTGAAGAAGATGGTTCGATGATGATTCGGGAGTAGCAAATATGTTTTCAAATGGAGCATCTTGAGAGTCGCAAAGGGATTAACTTCATCATTGATGCGAAACATTTCCATGATGTACATTTGAAGAATGATGATTTGTTGATGAGGCGAAGGATCGTGACGGTGCTTCTTGACTTCTGAGATATTGAGGCGATGGATTGACTTCATTCAACGGAATATGAGCATCCTCTGTTGTAGGGATCGACACCTCATTAGTAGTAGACTCATACAGTTCATCAAACATTGGATCAAACAATTTCTTTACATCATCTTGGATGGAGGTACATATGGCGTTTCTTGAGAGGAGTTTGGAACAAGGGATGAACCAATAGGATTTGTTTTGAAGTGCGGGTCTGGTGGAGTGTCGAGGAGCCATTTGACCGGTCGACTCATCAAGCGTAACGTGAATTGTTTCCATGATATTTCGGGTTCTTTTGTTGTAGATTCGGTATCCCTTTTGTTTGGTGCATATCCTACAAATACTCCAATGTCGACTTTAGCTCTAAGTTTGCCCAAGTCTTGACCCTCATTAGTTGGATAGCACAAGGCACCAAACACACGAAGGAAAGATAGATTAGGTTTCTGTTGTGGACAAGTTCATATGGAGTTTTCCATGAATGGTGTGAATCGGGGAGCGATTTTGTGTGTAACATGCGGTGGCAATTGCTTGACCCGGAGAAACATTGGAACCTTTGAGTAGATCGGCATTGTTCTAGCGGCTTCAACAAAGTACGATTTCGTCTTTCAACTACACCGTTACATTGAGGGGTTCGTGGAACACTTCTTTGATGGTGATTCCAACGCTTTCATAGAATTCACTAAGTTGTTTGTTGACAAACTCGGTTCCATTATGCATTACGATAATTACGGCGGTTTTGTTTAGTCTAACTGCATTTGTTTGATGAGTTTGATGATGATATCGGAGTTTCATCCTTTGTCCTTAAGAACTTGACCGGTGAATCTAGAATAATCATCAACCACAACTAACACATATTTCTTCCCAAAGATATTACGCACCCTCATTGGTCACATAAATCCATATGAATCATATGAAGAACTTACGTGACGAGTTAGTAGGTTTGGGTTTATGGGCATACTTCTTGCTTTTCCCAATTGACATCTTGAACAAAGATGATCCTTTTCATACTTTAGTCTAGGTAAACCTACAACTAAGTCCTTTACGGAAAGATCGTTGATGGTGCGAAGTTCAAGTGATTGAGGCAGCGATGCCATAACCATGACTTTGTTTTGAAGCCTTTGATAACAAGCAGATTGGTGAAGCTCTCATCATGTCATCGATAGAGATGGTGTAAAGGTTTGAGCCACGAGTTCCTTTCAGCAGTTCCTTACCATTAAGATCTCTAACAAAGCGGTATGTTTTACGAAGGCTACTTCTAGATCGAATCACGAATTGACCAGCGAGAGAGCAGTTATGACCTAAACCTTCCACATAATACACTCGGAGATGACACTATCACCAACAACATAATCTCCATAACCCATATGCACCGAAATGATCATTACCAAATCTAACGGTCCGATGAATTTGCTCACGAAGTTCATGAGCCGTGACGGTCTCGGTCATATGCTTGGAGCGACTGAGTCCGGTACCACGAGCGATTTGAGCGATCTGCGGTTGAACACGAGACAAGAATGGATAAGCGGATAATTGGGATCCCCATGCAAGAATGGGTTCCATTTGGTTAGTAACAGCAGTTGGACCACCCGCATCGAAATAGAAGCATTCATATCGAGACGGTGAGGTAATGGAATCATTGTGAATAGATGCAATACTAGTGTACGTATTAGCCCTATTTACGGTGTGACCACTTCTTAAGGAATAGTTCTACCGGTAGGCATCCATTTTCTAGTGGGCATTATCGATTAGTCTTATGACCAACGGTATCCAATAAAAGCCTATTTCTTGAATGTTCTTCTGTGGGTTTCCATTGTTTTCTAACTCTCTTTCGCTTTTGCCTTTTAGCCTTTTTAGCATGAATTTTAGCATTAACAAAATTAAGCTGGACAATTAACATCATTAGGCGAACATTAACATCACATCCATGATTAGAAAGCGAATTCAAGCAATCATCGGTACAAGGTTTGCAAATAGTATCGAATTGAATTAATTACGATGCGCCTATGGCTAATACTAGAATCAACACGATTCGTTTTATTCGATTCAAACTTAAGGTTCCTAGATTGTTCTTCTACTCTCTTCCGGTGCACATTCTTAGCTTGAGAGGTCCTATCATTCCTTGTATTGTCTTGAGACTTTGACTGCTCCCTTTAATGTCATGATTACTCTGTAGAGGAATGGGAACATTAGTTTGTTTTACTACTCTTTGCACCACTGTTTAGATGTCTTTGGGATCTGAACTACATGCAGTGCACTAAGGTTCACTTTCTTAACACTAGAGTCTTGAGATTAGTACTCTAGAAGGCACATTTGAGTTCACTTTCCTAGCATTGTGCGGATCTAAAATCGAACTACTCAATGGTACACTACTCCTCACATTCAAACCATTGGGAATCGAGTGCATGTCATGTTTGGCCTTAGGCATTGAGCATGGAATCAAGGGTTAACTCTCTCACCTAATGTCTTTGGGCATATTGTGATCAAACATTCTAAGATTTCTTGAGATCGTTTGGCATATAAGCATGCATGTCCAATTGCATTATCATGAGGTTTCTCTAGCTTATCCTCTTCAACAATCTCACGAGGCATTCTAAGCAATCCTTAAGGGATGAGAAATATGTTTGAATGGCAAGTTTGTTGTTCCTTAGGTGAGGGGACATATGTCACGAGATAAAGCATATTTATTACGAGTGAACCTTTGATACAACATTTTCCTCATTGATCATTGGCATTTTCCCTTTTACGACTCTTGATTCTCAATTTCCTTTTGCAATGAAGTTATTTGTTCGTTGTTTTTGTTACGAGTGACTTTAATTGATTCAAACAACTCATTGAAATGACGTTTAACCTTTTCATTCTCTTCTAGAAAACTTTCGTTTTCCTTTTGTAAAGCATTTACTAGGTTTTGAAGATGAAACGTTTGAGAATTCGAGAATCTAAAGAAGGAGGCATTTGGGAGCTGTCATATTGTTCGTTTGACCCTTTAATTGAGAGATTTGGGCTTTCAACTTTACGATCGTGTTACTTGAGCATGAATCTGTTCATCTCGTTTGTTAATTTGAAAAGCGCATCAAACTCGGAGCATCGAAGATGTCTTGATATTTGAAGTTTTGACATTTTCTTTGAGATGTTGATATTTTAGTTGTAGATTAAAATACTCAACTTCTAGTTTAGAAAAATGTTTAACCAAATTGTCATGATCATCGGTTCAATTTTCTCATTTAGTTTAGAATTAGTTTTTCAAGCTCAATGACACGATCATGGGAGACTTTCGAGGGCCACAGATAGTTCATGAAATTTGGAAGCATTAATAGAGCAATTTGAAGCGATGAAAAAGACATCTTGAGCAACACATTCGATAATAAGATTCTCATTTAATGTATGCGGGTTCTTTCTCTCAATCTCATTATATTTTAGTGTGCGCTCATAGTCATTAATTTCAACTATTATTGCATCAAATTCCTTTTCCATTCCCTTAATATCCGTTTCTATCCCTTTTAAGACTCTCAAAGTGATCCTTTAGAAGTTTAAAGAAAGGCATGACCTCGGTTAAATAACATTCTTTCATTTGTTCAAAACCCTTTCTCCTTGATTATACCGATGGGTGTGATCCTTTTCTTGCAAGTTTTCTCAAAATCAACAAATAGTTGAAATATAACGTATTGGCTAATTAATGTCTTGCTTTTAGTGGCAATTGTTCTAGGTACAAGATGCATTGGTGTATTAGGAGGATACACAGTCGCTCTAGGCATTTTCGAAGGGAGGTTTGTTTCTACAATATTTTCGACTTTACGCTTATCTAAATCCATTTTCCGAAGACTTGTTCGGGAGTCAACAATGTCGAGTCTTAAACTTGTTCAAGGAAATCCAGTTTTCCTTCTTGTAGTCATGGGGAGTGATAATTACTTTCTTCTCTTTGCATTTAGGATCATTTAGTTTCTTATTCATCTTCTCCTAGTGACTTCATCTTATTTCTTGTCATCCTCCAGTGCACTCAATGCAACTAGGTTTTTGTCTAGGTTTAAGAATCTCATTTCCATCATAGATAACACTTTGAGCTGCTTTTGCTATCTTTCCATACTCGGGGTTGGGTTTATCTATAATGGGAATGCTATGCTTATCGCTTAGAACTCTATGCTTAGTGATCATGTGAGCGATCGAATGGTGTTTCCTTGCATGTACAACTTGTTTTCAAGTTTGTTTTCAAAGTTTTGATTAGAAAAATCTCTCAAGAGCTTTGATTCCTTTGCATTAAATTCTTGCTTAAGCATTTTCACATTTTCTTGAAGTTCTTGTTTTGCTTATTTGTTTTAGAAAGTTTTTCTTGCAAGGAATTTAATTCTTGTTTCAATACTTCTTCTCTAAAATTACTTTTTCTAATTCTTTATGCGCACTTGGTCATCCATTTCACTGCTCACAGTGGTCAACTCAAATTTTGCACGTTGTTCATAAATGGCAACACGTTCCTTATAGGCATTTAGTTGAAATTATGGAATCATCGGGAGCACATGCGGTGTATTCATCAAAGACATAGTCATTGTTGATGCGAGAAGATGCATCACTTGGTACAACTTCACTTTCACTTTGTTTCACGTATTGATCGTATGGGACAATATTGATATTACCCATATTTTCAATATTTGATTCAATAGTTTCGATTGGTTGTACTTTGTCATGCATCATTGCACATCGACATCATCGTATAGCTTTAATACCTCGAGATGAGTTTGTCCTTGGATGGGCCGACTTGTGGTGAAGAAGAGATCTTGGGAGAAACCATTGGAGAGATGCTAGCCATAAAGATTGTGTGTGCGATGGGTCCATCATCTACATCAGTCGTATGCATCACGATCGGCGACTTGAAAGGCGTTCGATGATTGTGACCTATCTCTGAATAATTTGCTCATCCACATCGCATCATAGGTCTTGGCATTGCCCTCGGCAAAAAGCAACAATTCCTCTTCATCAACGCAGCACCATTGTCACGAGCTTGTGCGGCAACATCTTATCTACGAAATGTCGGCGATACGTGGGCGCTTTGGAGATGTGCGGTTCCTTGCAATGTGTCCTTCACCACCACGGTTATAGCATTTGATTGGCTTAGCTTGACCTTGGTTACCATTTCTTCCTCGATTACGGTTGCCAACATAACCTCTCCGGCTCCACCTCTTCCCCGATCATCTTGTCTTTCTGAGCTGGTTGCACCACGATCCTTCCATCTTTAACGGTGGCTTGATTATGTGGGTTAGATGCGGTTCGAGGTTGTTGTTGGTTTGTGGGAGAGAATTCATGTTTTGACTAATGAGAAGAGCTAGTTGATTAATG
Source organism: Chrysanthemum lavandulifolium (assembly GCA_022545495.1). Taxonomy (NCBI): domain Eukaryota; kingdom Viridiplantae; phylum Streptophyta; class Magnoliopsida; order Asterales; family Asteraceae; genus Chrysanthemum; species Chrysanthemum lavandulifolium. The sequence goes on along the minus strand of CM040243.1, from coordinate 261,761,254 downwards.
ATGTTACCAGCGCGTGCATCGGCATCGACTTGTTTGAACATAGGATCGGGAATGAGTTTGTGATTACCATTACCCAAGGGTATGACTTGTGATGCTTTGGTTGTGATTCCGATGTTTGAGTAGAAAATTTGTTGAGTCATTAGGCGAGCTTGTCTCTCCCTGGTTGGTTTTGAGCGATTGAGAATCAATTTTTCAAACATGGCATGTCTCTCATTACGAAGGAGGAAGGCATAGAGTTGCTCATAGTTTGTATTCTTCAATCCTTTAGTGAGCTTCACATTTGTGACAAACTTGTGCCATTCGGGATTCATGTTGTTCACAAACTTTGAGTTGAAAGTGAATGTTAGGCATAGTCATTCGATGTTCCTCATGTCATTCACTAACTTATGAAATCTCACATAGTACTCATAGACACTCTCATCGGTTTCATCTTGAAGTGCTCAAATTCGTCATAGAGTTGGGATTCTCTGTCTTCCACAGTTAGTTACGAACACGAGAGAAGCATCTTAACATTATCCCAAAGCGCCTTTGCTTGATGTTATGATTGATCGACTTGTAGATGTCTTTAGGAAGACCTTGAAGAACAATGTTTGAAGCCACGATATACGCATCAAATCTCTTTTCTCCTTATCATCAAGCTCATCATACATCTTAGGTCATCCATTCCGTAAATAGGAGTACCATCTTCATTAGTATCAAGTATGTCTCTAGTCGTTTCAACTCGATATGGTCCTTCATCAATGGATTTGAGAATGTTGACACCATTTTCCTTTCCAAGGCAATACAATCGATTCGTTGAGCCCAAGAATCGTAGTCGATTCATCAAGCATGGGTGGGCGAGTATCGAACCATTGCTTGTACATCCTCGACAGCGATGGAGATGACGGTAGGGACGTTGGTAGACATGTTAACAGATTATACGGGATTTTATAACTCAATGATTAAACCGGAAATAGATTCTTTCACGGGTTTTACTAAATCAAGAGAAAACCGTAAACAATCACTCAAGTCGCTAGATGATAAAGCTCTAAGTCGCTAGGAACAAATGCACTAAGTCGCTACCAATTAATTCGCTAGGCGCTAGCGCCAAGTCGCTAGAATCCCAAGTCGCTAATGAGAAAAGCAAGTCGCTAAGTAGTAACTCGCTCTGGACCAAGTCGCTAACCAAATTTTGGCGACAATTAGCTACACAAGTCGCTAGAAGCACAAGTCGCTAAAGAGCAACTCGCTCTTGACCAAGTCGCTACCACAGTCGCTACCCGTGGTGGAGAGTCCACTACTTGTACTTTAACTCGCTAGCTCTAACTCGCTAGCTTTAACAACGTAAGTCGCTACAAAGCGTGAAGCAAGTCGCTACCAAGAAACTATTCCGAGAGCTAAGTCGCTAGCTTGAAAAACCAAATAAACTTCACTTTTCAATCCAAAACAACCCAACCAAGATGATTCAAGCTTACCAAATGAAAACCTAAACACTTTTGATGATTCTAAACATAAAAGTACCAACAAAATTCAAACTTTAACACAAGAGATCAACCAAATGATGCAAAAACCACTAAACTTTTCAAACTCAAAACCACCTAAAACCACTATAAATCCAAAGATGTGCAAGATATGATCTAACCATGGCTCTTGATACCAATTGTAAGATATAACTTTTCACATACACATCAAACCATAACACAAAGTAGCATATAGATGGAATTCTAGAGAGAAAGTTAGAGGTTTAGGGAACTTAGTGAGAGAAAGTGAAAGATATTATTATGAGCTCCAACTCTCTACCTTGGAAGGTAGAGAGTATTTATAGTCTTACATAACTCGCCACACTTTGGGGTGTGGATCGGGCATACTGATGGGTAAAGACCGTCCGTCCTCCACGGTGTTACTTAACTAAATTACTACTTAACTTAAAGAACTACGACTACGAGCTTTCTAACGATTACATATACTTGAGGTGACCGACTCTTTAATACTGGGAATTTCTAATTCCTAACACAATTGCGGGAATCTTTTCTCTCCAACTATTTTGAGATCGGTGTTACAATTTCGAGAGCCCAATAAGCACGATGTTCAACTTGAACGGCAAATGACAAGTCTTTCCATACAAGAGTGTAAGGAGTTGTGCCAATTGGAGTTTTATAAGCCGTCTGAAATGACCACGAGCATCGTCAAGTTTCTTGCCCCATTCTTTTGAAGGATTGTCCTTCACTATTTTTCTAGTATTCTTTTGAGAGCTCGTTTGGTATTTTCAACTTGACCACTGGTTTGTGGATGATAGGCTGTCGCAAATCGATGATGAACTCCATATCTTTTCATGGTTTTCTTCATTTGTTGGTTACAGAAATGGGTTCCTCGATCGCTTATTAATGCCTTGGGAATTCCATAATGAGCAAAAAGCTTTTTGAGGAAATTAACGAAGACACGAGCATAGTTTGTTGGTAAAGCTTCAGCTTCTGCCCATTTGGACACGTGATAACGCTACACGCGTCGTTCGGGGTCAAGGAAACTTCCTTTTCTTCGAGCAAGTTTTACAACACCCTAGGCAGTGAACCTAATTGTTGTAGTGTAGTAATTAGGGTAAGCCACGGGTATTGATATCGTTCTCTAGGGGAATAGGAATGCTAGTAAGGAGTTACTACGCTAAGGTTAAGGTTGAGGAAGATTATTTTTGTATTTTTATATTTTATGAAATGGAAAGGTACGAATCTCGGGTATTGGATTTGGGGGGTTGGTATTTCTACCGATTACTCTACTATTATCTAATTATCTAAACTAAGGTTGTGGAAGTCTATGTCTAATTAATGTGTGCTCGTATGATAGTTTAAAGATGTGTTTACTTAGGTTGTACTACTCCTTAATTATCTCCTATTGATGGTTGAGTTGTCACGTCCTCATTCTTAGTTGCGTTGTGTGTCTAAAGTTGTAGGGTATCGTTTCTCCCAACTCTTTGAACTTACCAAAGGGTCTCATCTACAAACCCACTAGGGATGATAAACTCTTACTCTAAGGCACTCTTTGGATGGTTTAGCCTACAACTACTCGGTAATTATATTCTAAGGTTCACAAAGATGAATCAAGCATTAAGTACACAACGAATGACCTATCGCATTACTAGATCATATATCAACTAAGATAAGAAACAACCAATCAATATTCAATAACTAAGTTTCATACTTCCTAAGCAAACACACAAATAAATTAGCGGGACATGGAAAACATGCAAGCATACACACAAATAATCAAAGACATAATTGAATTAATGAAGTAAAGACTTATCTTGATGTAAGATAGGGTATAAAACCCTAAAAATCTGTACAAGACACCTTAGGTTCGGTTTTAGGTTTACACTCCAAAAGACTCTCCTTAAAAGCGAAAAATTCGGATTCTATATATAGGATTACATATGCGACGGCGTCACCTTATGTTTAGTGGCCGTCGTGTCGCCGTCATTAGGGTTTCGTCTTGGCCACGTTAACCTTGCGACGGCGTCACCTTATGTTCGTGACGCCGTCCTCTTGACACGAAGTCGTCGGATTGCATCTAGGCCGTCACGAGTAGCGACGGCCTACTCTTTACACTAGACATCGTCACTTGAAAATCGAGTTTTGGGTTACGAATCGTCACAAAAATCCTCGGACGGCATCGCAATTAGCTTTTGACACCGTCGCCTTCTAATTTCAAAGAATTGTGAGTGTCTCGATTTTGACTTTGGCCATTTTCTTCATATATTCGCGCCTTTTCGTCCAAATAAGTGCCATTCCAGCATTTTGCCTTCAAGAGACCTAAAAAGTGAAAAGGAACGATATTAAGCAATAACGGATACAAAAGTGATCAAATAAGGACTAAAACGACCCTCAAAATGGTACCTTTTAAAACCTTATAAAATATCCCTACACTTGTTATTTGCTTGTCCTCAAGCAAATGTGCTTTTAGCCAATTAATTTATAAGTTAGGGGTCATGAAGCATTAATTCAAAACGGTCCACAACACATATAAGCCCATAAAAGTCATAACAAGCACGAGTACATACTAGCACCTCACATGGGGTGTTTGGATACTCACATCTCTCTCGGTGTATATATGAAATATAACAAATAGAAATGGAAGATAAACACTCATTAACGGTCCTAGTACATAGATTACCATATGCTTGAGAATAGATCAAACCTCCATCGCTTTGGCGTAAGCACCTAGGAAAGACTATCAAAAGGTCTTTTAAAGGGTTGTAATGTTAGGCTTACGGTAGGAAATAAGGGTTTGGTGGGATAGGCTATTTAGTGGTGGCAAGTCAAAAATCTCTATGTTAAATGCATATGAAGAATGGCGTTGCTAAGCCAAGACTCGACACTCTAAACTCTAGATAATGAAATAAATAAACATAAATTTAAAGAATAGATGTAGGATGGTAGCCCCGTATTTTTTTTTTTTTTTTTTTTTTTCACACTCTATTTTTTTTCTTTTTCTTTTCTCTTTTTTTCGATATTTTTTTTTTTTTTTTTTTTATACACTTTTACTCTACCATCCTCTACGATAACATCAAAATACTAGGGATTTAAAGGCATATCCCTACACTTAAGTTTTATTACTCTAACGCTAATTTGACCCGATTTGAAAAGATCAAAACACTTGGGGTACATTATTATGTAAACAAAGGAATTTGAATTTTAACGTTCCCTTCCGTCATTTCATAAACTTTAACTTTTCCCATGAATCCCAATCGTCCCAAAGCGTATACAAAGGATATGACTCGACTTAGCAACTTATGCAAGCAACTAGATAATTGAACTAAGGGTTTAGGGTGATAACAAACATTTTCACTAAAAGTGAGTGCATAAGGGGTAGGCTAAAGCGATTTGGGTGTATATATGGGGGTGGGGTGTAAACAATGCTCTTCATTGATATTCGGAAAACCGAAACATCACGAGAACCGTGAAAAGGATAGGCTCGAGGGGTTAACTAGGGTATCGTGTACTAAAGATGAGTACAACGCAAAGGGTGGGGAATTACTCAACCGATGTGGAAGAAGTAATTATATTACGGTATCAAACAAGGGTTTATCCTAATGCCTCTTATCATTTAGTTATTCCTAACTACACAAGTGTAGCCTCACTTGCGATCTTGGAATGCATCACAAAACAAGTTCTAGAATCTAATATACTACCGGTTCACACTCTAAGCATTGAAGATGAATGCTTTAATTCCTACTAATCTAAGGCGATCCTCACATTTGGTGGAATTTGGGTGGTAAAGGGTTTTGTGCTAGTCATATAACTTCCTATCCGTGAGGCGCTTTTGTTAAGACTAATGGCCCACTCCTATATGTCATAAAAATTTTAAATTTGGTGCCAAAATTACCCTAACCGACATTTTCTCATGGTTTATTACACAAATACAATTGGACAAAGCAAATAATCAAGGATAAGCATAGTTTCAAAGTTCCGTTTATTTTCCCTCCTACACTTAAACCGAACATTGTCCCCAATGTTCCCGAAAGTATCAAAGTTATGATAAAAGAAGGTAATTAAAAGCGAAAGAAACTAGTACTCCCCGATTAGCTCGGTAGGATCCGTGTAAAGTGGTGGTTAAATCCTTTTCAAGAAGAATTATTGCGTGAAAGCTCCTTCCAATCTTATGTAACTTCTTCTTGACAAACTAAACTCGCACACTTGAAGAAAACAAACGAAACCTTCGCGTAAAATCGGCGGTAATAATATATATAAGACTCGATTTAAACTAGGATATAATGCTTGTGGAATGGATGTTTACGAATTTCTAAGAAAATTAAGACACGGAAAATTCCAAAATTTATAAGTAGCTCGAAAACGAGAAAAAGTAATCGATATTTTTACTCCTTCACGCGCGTCGGTTGCAATCTGACGCCGTCAGTTATCCCGACAAAAGCGGTGCGATTTTACGGAAAAAATTCTAGAAAATTTACATCTTTAGAATCGGAAAAATTTACGCAAAACATCCATTATGACTCGATACAAGCATTTGACTCGAACAAACAAACATAAATATCTTTTAGTTAATTGTTATTCTCATGTTTACGTTTCTTTTGAAAACGTGTGTAATCCTCCCTACACTTATCCTTTATGTAAAATACCTTTATATGTAATTAAGACGAGGTTAAAAACAAAATAAAGCATTTTTACAAATTTAAACATGAGGATAAACAATTAATAAAAGATATATGACACTAACAAGCAAACAATTAAGCATGGGTTGCCTCCCACGAAGCGCTTTTCTTTATTTAAGAGTCTTGTAGCTAGACTCATAGTCGTGCTTCTACGTTTTCTCATTACCGCCCTCTTGACCCTTTGTTTTCCCTTCATCGAAAGGGTGTAGACGTTGTATGCTCACCGTGGATTCCTTGCCAATGCTGTCAATTATGGCGACGGTTTTATCTTTTAAATTGGTCTCCTTAACTGTGAAAGGCCCAAACCATCTTGGTTTGTTTCTTCCTCGTAATGCCCTTATCCGAGATCTATACAAGATCACTTTTTCTCCCTTTAGAAATTCCTTAGGGTCCTTTTGTACCTTAGGTATTGAGGTGGGATTGCTTCCTAGCTTTTTATCGGGTTTCCACAATGTCGCATACAATCCTTGAACCATAAAGTCTCTAAGCCCTTTTTCCCGGTCATTTATCTTCTTAACATTGTTGCGGGGCTTTTCGATTTCCACCGTAATCATTTCCATGATCTTAAGAGGGTATCTTGGGATGATGGGTATCCTAGCGTACCCCTTCCGCTTTTGAGTATCATGATGCCTTCTCCGCATTTGATGGTTGCCTTGGCGGTGGCCGAGCAGTGTCCCAAGAATGAGGGGTACGTTTTATCTTCCTCAACATCAATGATCACGAAATCCACGGATAAGCGATGTTAGCCACCTCAATTAGAACATCAACAATGATTCCTACGGGGTGGACATAAGTATGATTAGCTAAGGAAAGTCTAAGGTCGGTTTTGGCTGGTTTCTCTTTAGTTAACTTATTATAGATTGACAATGGCATTATGTTCACATCGGTCCCTTGATCGGCCAAGGCATTTATATTGTCCATGTCACCGACACTAAGCGGTATCACGAAATTCCTGTGGTGTCTCATTTTCTTGTTAACGGTTTTTATAACCAACTCATACAGAGGTTCCATAGGTAAAGCGTCGTATTCTTCTTCCGTCATTTTTCCTTCAAGAGCTTCCCTAAGAACTTCATTGTACCTAAAGTTGTTTACTTGGTTTGCAATGGTTTTCTTGTTAATTTCGTGCTTAAGGTAGTACTCAATGGTCTCAGGTTCATCATTAGGCACAGACTCATCCTTCGTGCTTTCCTCGGTTTTCCACATCTCAACCCTTGCATTCTCGGGCATAATGGAGACGGCGTTTACAAATGAAGTGGGAGGCAATCGTTGCTTCTTACAAGCACTTTTCGGGAACCTTTGTTTTGGTGAATTCAATTACCAAATTCATCATTTCTTTCATTTTTGCTTGCATTTCCTCTCTCGCCTATAAACCTCCTCTTCAATCGGCTAATCTCTCGTATGAGCTGCCATGTACTCCTCATTTGATCCTTGAAGCTTGGTGAAAGTGGTATTGGGAAGTAGAGCAGGCGCCTTCGAACTTGGGTTTTACTCGTGACTTGGGGATTCGAAAGAGGTGTGGGCGGTTGGTGGAGTGGCGGTTGGCGACCTCTCGAGGAATTTGTACGGGTGCTCTTTTACGCCTTTCCATAAGATAATCAATTCCTCTCTCGATGGCACTCAATTGCTCTTGAGTGTATCCGAGATTCGGAAGGAGTGGATATGGCATTAACCACGTTAATCGGAGTTCCGGAGATTCACTCCAATCTTCATAGCTTTGATCGGCAAGCTCCTCTATAATATCCCATGATTTCTCCGCATTAAAGTCGCTAAGTCTTCCATCGGCGGCTCGATCAATGGATCGTCGAGTGATGAAATCGGTATGATCGTAGAAGATTTGGATTTGAAGCCAAAGATCAATGCCATGGTGTGGAAGTCACGGAGTAGTTCCTTCATCGAGTCCATGCTTTGTAAAGAGACTCACCTTGAGCTGCTTTGGAATGTCAAGATGTCTCGCCTAAGCTTAGTGGTTCTCCCGGTGGGAAAAATTGAGCAAGGAAGCGAGAGGTAAGATCATCCCAACTTGAGATGGAGCCCGGGAAGTCGCTCAAGCCAATTACTAGCTTGGTCCCGTAAAGAGAATTGGAAGAGACGCAGCGCGTGGTCTCCCGAGTAGTAGCATCAAGGTCGATGGAATCGACAATTTTGAGAAAATCCTCGAGATCTTGATTTGGATCTTTGAACGAAGTCCATGGAATGCACATCCGTTTGCACCAACCGGATGGTGTCGGATCGCAGGGCCATAGTTTGGGCTTGGTCGGGAAGCTCAATGGTGTTCCTATAGCCTAGGTGGCTTGGTCTTGAGTATTCACCAAGAGTACGGGCTCTTGGCGGGTCATTTGGTGGTGGGTTGATTAGTGGTGGTTGGTTATCACCTTCCATGATGAAAAGTGATGAGATTACGAACAAAGGTCACGAAGAAGGGGGATAGACTAAGAGAAAGCTAAAAATGAGAAAAACGTTTACTTGATAGGAATCAAGCAGAGAACCTAAACGAGGTGGACTACTAACTAGCTATTCTATTCCCGGCGTGCGCGCCAAAACTTGATAACGCCACACGCGTGGTTCGGGGTCAAGGAAACTTCCTTTTCTTGAGCAAGTTTTATAACACCTAGGCGGTGAACCTAATCGTTGTAGTGTAGTAATTAGGGTAAGCCACGGGTATTGATATCGTTCTCTGGGGAATAGGAATGCTAGTAAGGAGTTACTACGCTAAGGTTAAGGTTGAGGAAGATTATTTTTGTATTTTTATATTTTATCAAATGGAAAGGTAAGAATCTCGGGTATTGGATTTGGGGGTTGGTATTTCTACCGATTACTCTACTATTATCTAATTATCTAAACTAAGGTTGTGGGAGTCTATGTCTAATTAATGTGTGCTCGTATGATAGTTTAAAGATGTGTTTACTTAGGTTGTACTACTCCTTAATTATCTCCTATTGATGGTTGAGTTGTCACGTCCTCATTCTTAGTTGCGTTGTGTGTCTAAAGTTGTAGGGTATCGTTTCTCCCTAACTCTTTGAACTTACCAAAGGGTCTCGTCTACAAACCCACTAGGGATGATAAACTCTTACTCTAAGGCACTCTTTGGATGGTTTAGCCTACAACTACTCGGTAATTATATTCTAAGGTTCACAAAGATGAATCAAGCATTAAGTACACAACAAATGACCTATCGCATTACTAGATCATATATCAACTAAGATAAGAAACAACCAATCAATATTCAATAACTAAGTTTCATACTTCCTAAGCAAACACACAAATAAATTAGCGGACATGGAAAACATGCAAGCATACACACAAATAATCAAAGACATAATTGAATTAATGAAGTAAAGACTTATCTTGATGTATGATAGGGTTTAAAACCCTAAAAATCTGTACAAGACACCTTAGGTTCGGTTTAGGTTTTCACCCAAAAGACTCTCCTTAAAAGCGAAAAATTCGGATTCTATATATAGGATTACATATGCGACGGCGTCACCTTATGTTTAGTGGCGTTGTCGTGTCGCCGTCATTAGGGTTTCGTCTTGGCCACGTTAACCTTGCGACGGCGTCACCTTATGTTCGTGACGCCGTCCTCTTGACCGGCGTAGTCCGGATTGCATCTAGGCCGTCCCGAGTAGCGATGGCCTACTCTTTTACACTAGACGTCGTCACTTGAAAATCGATTTTGGGTTACGTATCGTCACAAAATCCTCTGACGGCGTCGCAGATTAGCACCGACGCCGTCGCCTTCTAATTTCGACATTTGTGAGTGTCTCGATTTTGACTTTGGCCATTTTCTTCATATATTCGCCTTTTCGTCCAAATAAGTGCCATTCCTGCATTTTGCCTTCAAGAGACCTAAAAGTGAAAAGGAACGATATTAAGCAATAACGGATACAAAAGTGATCAAATAAGGACTAAAACGACCCCTCAAAATGGTACCTTTTAAAACTTATCAACACGTAATCTATAGCAACGAGAATGTAATTGAATTTGTGGGATTTAGGGAAGGGTCCCATGAAATCTATTCCCCAAATATCGAATATTTCACACACTTGGATGCTTGTTAATGGCATTTCATCTCTCCGAGTGAGATTGGTGGTTCTTTAGTAGCGTCACAGTACGAACAATCTTCTTTGAATATTGTTGGCCAATAGAAAATCAAAAACTTTCTTAGCTGTGGTGGAAGTACCATAATGTTTAGCCATGATGACATTCGTCAAGAATTTTTCGGTTTGAACCCGAAACACATCTTCGGATCATCCCATCGGGACACATTTTGAAAAGATATGGCTCTTCCCAAAGTAGTATTTAAGTTCCAAAAAAATTTGCTTCTTTGATCATGAGTTAGACCTTTTCGAGAATTCCTCCGTGAGGTAGTTTGAAAAGTCGACAAACCAAGGATCGTCGGTTTCATCGATGGTCATGAGGGTTTCATCGAGAAAATAATCATCGATTTCCTCTTCTTTTAACTCCTCAAGGTCGGGATTTTCAAGGCGCGATAAGTGATCGTGACAAGATTTTCGCTCCTTTCTCATCTTTTATTTCGATGTCAAATTCTTGGAGTAGCAAAATCCATCGAATAAGACGTGGTTTAGCATCTTGCTTGGTGAGCAGATACTTGAGTTGAATGATCGGTAAAAGCATCGCTTTTTAAAGCACGAGGTATGATCGAATTTGTCGAATGCGAAACGACGGCCAATAATTCTTTTTCGGTGACGGTATAATTTTGTTGAGCACTATTTAGTGTCTTGCTAGCAAAATATATAGGCCAAAGTGTTTTCCTTGGCGTTGTCCTAAGACAGCTCCAACAAAGAAAATCGCTTGCGTCGCACATAAGTTCGAAGGGTAGTGACCAATTAGGTAAAACCATGATCGAGCACTAGTAAGTTGAGATTTCAATGTTTCAAAAGCTTTTATGCAATCATCATTGAAGTCAAAGATAGATTCTTTCTCAAGAAGTTTTGTCATCGGACGAGATATTTTGGAAAAATCTTTGATGAATCGTGGTAAAACCAAAGATGTCCTAAAAACTTCTAACGGCTTTGGCGTTAGTTGGTGGTGGAAGTTTTGAGATGACATCGACCTTTGCACAATTCCTTCACCTTTGGAGTTACCATGAAGTGGTATTTTCCCGATTAAGGACAAGATGTGCGACTTAGCATCTTTCGAGCATTCTATCGAGATTAGAAAGACAAGCTTCAAATGAGTCTCCAAAGGCGAAAAGTCATCCATGAAAACTTCCATGGAGGTTTCTAGCATGTCTTGGAATATGGCGATCATACACCTTTGAAAAGTTGCGGTGCATTGCAAAGACAAAAGGCATCGCCGATATGCGTGAGGTTCTAAAAGGACAAGTGAAAGTGGTCTTTTCTTGATCGTTAGGATCGATGGGAATTTGGAAATATCCCGAAAATCCATCGCGAAACAAAAAATTTATTTCGCCAATCTTTCAAGCAATTGATCCATAAGCGGGAGCGGAAAGTGATCTTTTACGGTGGCTTTGTTTAACTTACGATAGTCAATAAAACGCGCCACCGGTGGAGTTCTAGTTGGAACTAGTTCATTTCGTTCATTAGTCACAACCGTCATTCCTCCTTTCTTGGGAACACGAGTGAGCAGGGCTTACCCAGGGCTATCCTCAATTGGGTAAATGATTCCGGCATCGAGAAGTTTTATGATTTCCTTTTAACAACTTCTTTCATGTTGGGATTGAGTCGACGTTGACGTTCTACCATAGGTTTAATCCTTCTTCAAAATTGATTTTGTGTTTGCGTAAAGTGGGACTAATTCACGGGATGTCGATGTTTTCAAGCAAAAGCTTGTTTGTGATTTTGAGGACGAAACTAAACTTTCTTTCTCAATATTCTCGAGTAATGAAGATATGACTCTTTGGAAGAAAGAGTTTTCCTCCAAATAAGCATATTCAAGATGATCCGGGAGAGGTTTGAGTTCGAGATTTGTGGGTGGTTCTTTGATAGAGGATTTAATTCGCATCTCGTCATTGAAAGTTATTTCTTCAAAATTTTCTTCCTCTTCCTCTATTTCTTCTTCTTTCGAGTTATCTCCTTGAATTCTACTTTCATGAAATCATCAAACTCTTTATCAAAGTCTGTTTCATTGATCTTTTCGAAGTAGTCATGAATGGGTCGGATTCGTTAAGTAATGCGTCCAATTATTCTTCGATGACTTCATCAATGATATCGATGTTAAAACAAGTGTCATCACGGAATGTGGGTAGCGCATTGCTTTATCGATTATAAAAGTGATTCGATCTTCCCAACTCAAGGTTGAGTTCTTTTCCTTTCACTTTGATGATTGCATCGGCGGTATTTAGGAAAGGTCTTCCTAGAATGAGTGGAACTTTACTATCTTCTTCCATTTCCAAGATCACAAAGTCCACGGAAAATGAATTTACCGACTTGAACAAGCATATTCTCAGCGATTCCCACAGGATATTGGTAAGAATGATTTGCCAATCGGATGCTCATTTTTGTTGGTTTCAGGCTGTTGTTGCACAACTTGGAATATAGCGAATAAGGCATTAAATTGATACTTGAGCCAAGATTGGCCAAAGCATCACATTTAACATTATTCCCGAAAGTACATGGAATAAGAAAGCTCCCAGGATCTCCGAGCTTTGATGGGATCTTTTTTTGGACAATAGCTGAGCATTCTTCGTTAAGAAAAGATGCTGATATTTGCTCAAGCTTGCTTTTGTTTTTTTTGGGTAAAGGGGAGTAATCCTGCACCCTGGTAAATATATTAACCAAATAAACATTTAAGTACAATGGATATGAGTGAATTCCCATATCTCAGCCCGTTACATAGGCATAAAGCTTACATAACAAGATACTTCCTATTCTCTAATCAAGAAAACAAACCACTACTCAAATGATAACATATGACACAACAAAATAAAATTACTTCCTAGGACCTTGAAACTTTGTGCCAATACATGGCATTAAAAGAATCCAAATTCCCTGGAAGATCACGAACCTGTTTAGCATAGTCGTCGAAGTCATAGTCATCATATTCATCTTCAAACTCGTGGCCACCACCAAAATATTAATGAGACTCATCAAATGGGTTAGCAACAACCTCATCTTCGAATCGACACCACAATCTCTCCCACTTTAGAAAAGGGTTGACTCTCTTAGTAGACGGAATAGGTTGACCATCATCATCCACAAGAGTAGCTTTCCCATCAATAATTAGCTTTTCAAGCTTACCAATTTTCTCGACTATGGAGTAGAACCAACATCCATTGATCCCATTGAATCACTCACAAGATTGGCGCAGAAGAAGTCCCATTTCTCGAGGATTAGATGCCTCACCCAGTCCTTCCCCGAGAGCCATCAATACCGCCTCTTAGTAGTACCGAAGACTTCCCGTCTTCACCGTTTTAGTAGAAGAATCACCACAATACTTGGGATGCCCGAGTCATCTTCCACCTCAAGAGTCCCAAAAGAGTTAGACGTTGTAATTGGTGTAGCTTTAGCAATACCACTAGCACCGCCGGTGTCTTCGTCTTTACAACATATACCGCTTCCTAGGTGCAAATCTAGGACCCTTACCCATATTAATACCACCAGTCATCTTCGTAACTTTAGGTTTGGCTTTCGATTCGCACCACCTTAAAACCATCATCGGGTTCATCCACATTAGAGGTGGGGAACATCATTATTCTCCATAATACTCTTTGGACAACAAGCGTTATCATGCCCAAACACTTTACATTCCGAAAGGTGGCGGCTTCCATTCATATTCCACCTTTATACTTGCCGTAGTAAAACCACTATCATCCTTATTAGGGATCGCCATAGTCACCACATGTTTAAGCTCAAAATCGATGATAATTCCACAAGAGCACGTGCAAAACTAATACGACCCCATGAATCAACACACATGGAACTTGTAAAAGCATCTAACATAATCGACTTACCCACTGAGTAGCAATTAAGCTCAACCCATCTTACGAATATGCAAGTAATGGAACATTATGCAATTTAATCCAAACGGGAACTCTAGTTACCTCACTTTTAGACAATAGCACATCAGGAGTCCATCTAGTTATTAAGAAGTTCTTTCAAAAATTTCCCGTAATTGGGCATTCCGGCTATAACATCAACGAGTGGAACATTGAGTCTAACCTCTTTGATTATTTCAATAAACTTCTTATAACACTCTTCCATCTTTTCTTTCTTTAGGCGTTGATGATAAGGAATTTTTGGTGTATACGCCTTAACGGATGGAATGTTTTTCTTTTTGGTGGTTTGAGTTGTGTTTGGTTCCTCGGTTTCATCCTCACTATCAATGGTGACAGGAGTATTAGGATTAGGTGGTGGATCGTACGAGAGACCACTTCTTGTGAAGACAACATTGATATGCTCATTTCTTGTTTGTGGTGGACAGTACGCTTTATCATTTGATGGTTTTGGGTTGGATTGGGTGTTACTTGGCAATGAACCGGATGGTCTAGAGGAATGTTGGTCGAAATTCGCCAAACTTGTTTTCAAGATATTGGATAGATGCTTGATGATTTTTCATCCTTGCTCAACTTTGGCTTTGAGATTGAAAAATTGATTTTTGATAAAATCATTTGAAGATTTTTGAGCGACCACGAATTCTCTCATGGTTTTCTCGAATTCGATTTCTTCCATCTTTTGTCGATTTTGTGGCGGTGGATCGTCGGTTCGTGGTTGAGAATCACGGTTGTCATCCCTTGGTCGGCGATCTTGCCAATTTCCAGAATTTCGACCGTAATAATTACTACTATATCCTCCTCCACGGTATCCTCCTTGAGCGTAACTTGCTTCTCCTTCCTTTGGTCCACCCATAGGTTTATCGTCGCACTCGGATGATGGGTGATTTCCTCCACAATTGTTACATCCGTCTCGCATTTCCTTCATTTCCTCTTTGATATCTTTGTATTGCGAGTCGATTTTTGATGTTAACGCTTCCATCTTCTCCATGAGTTTTGATGTATCGGTCTTTTCGACAAAAGCAACGGTTTTTGGAGAGGTTTGGTTTGGAATCTTTGGACCAATCAAGTTTGAGAAGTACTCGATCTTGAGCAATTGATGTGCATCGTTGGGAGTCTTATAGAGAAAATTCCTCCAAAGATCAAGGATGCCTTGAGAGATTTCATCTAGTCCATGGTAAATGATTTGGATAATGGTTCCTTTGGATAGTCCATGTCCATGACAACTCACGGCAAATCTTTCATTTGAAGCCAAGCTTCGACTAATGATTCGTTTGGGTTTTGGTTGAAAGCGAATTTCTCCCATTAATCGATCAAACATGGCGGTGGAAAGAATCGGCTTACAAAAGCTTGCCTCATCTCCTCCTAAGTATTGATGATTCCGGGTTAATTCATTGTACCATACTTTAGCATCTTCGGCGAGTGATGATGGGAAAAGTTTGAGTTTGATGGCATTGACATCGGTGTCGCCATAACGGAACATGCCGCAAATTTCGATGAATTCGAAATGTGCTTATCTTGAACGGCCCGCATGGCCATCGAATTGACGGTCTTTGATCATAGAAAGGTGATGTCCCTTCACGGTGAAGTTGTCACCAAGATTGATAGCAACAATAGCACTTCCGGGAGTTGGTGCTACGGCTCGGTTGGTTCCCCACATGGGTTGATCGTCCGCCATGGGAAAAGGTAAATTGGTGAAAGGGTTGTAAACAACTTTGGCTTCTACGAGGTTATCAAATGGTGGGTTTGGTACTCTTGGTACACGATTTTCCAATGGTATGAAAAGAGTTCTTCTTCTTCTTGAATCAAACGTTCGGGTTTGGTAAGAGGTGTAATTGGTTCTATTCTCACGCTCAGTGTTCATACAATGTCCTAGAGAATCCGGGCAATATCTAAACACACGGAAAACAACGAAACAGCTTTTATGGGTCGAGTAGGTAACCGGATGGGTTGCGGGTTGCGACCGATCGGTTAGACCAACCGAGTAAAGGGTAAAATCATAACCGATTCGGTTGAGGTACAACCGGATCGGTTAAGGTTTCGAGAAAAATTTTGGGTGAATCGACAGAGGAAATTCAAAACTTGCGAAACACAATCAAATCCCGGCGCCGCGCCAAAACTTGATGTGCCCGGTTGGTGCAAGTTTTAAATTTATAAAGGTGAATTACCAATATTACCAATAACACATACGAGCAAGTATACTCGTCCGTTATAGCAAGATTATGAAGGTAAGTCGGGATCATTCGTAGGATTTGAGTGAATCTAAAGACAAGTTTGAATTAACGAGTCTATCCAAAACATATAATAAAGCAAATAGATATAATGAAATTCGGATGATTAAAACTACACTTGCTTAAATTAGTTTCATATCATAGATTAATAAGATTGTGTTAACCTCTTAACATGTTGGTTGTGATAATTAGTTGGAAAACTAATCTATTGTTCTTACCAGTTAAACCTTCATCAAGATTTTAGTTCATAAAAACAAGCATTAAGTTTAACCAATCAATTCAAGTTTCATAAGTCTACATACATAAACTTAAACACAAAAACATCCACTTGTTCATCAAATTGCTTAAGAAATGGTCAATACAAAAGGTAACCGATCATAGATAAAAGGCTACAATTGATTCTCAACAACTAATCTTGCGACCATTTAGATGTTTCCAACCAATCCAATTTGATAATCAAAAAGTGTTTCTATTACAATCACACCTTAGTTCCTTTGTATAATCAAGAATAATGGGTAAAAACAATCATCCATAGACAAAATGATTATGACTAGTTGAATAACAATAAGTTCTTTCGACCTCAACGATTACTATCAATTAGCCAAACTTGATTAACAAATGTCACTATGAAACTTTAGCACAATTGGATCTTAGAATCAACTTGAAATTGAATTAAAACATGTTAACACAATCACTAACTAATCATATGATAATCAACATCATTTAAGCAAGTGCATAAAGAAACTAGCAACTCATAGCAAACATGAACATAAACTCAGAACTTTGAACATTAGAAAACATGATTGAAAGTCTTACAATGCTTGGAATAAGATTACAAATGGTGTAGTAATGATTCTCAAAGTATTGGGGTAGACTTCTTGGTGGTTTGGCCTCCAAATGTGGAACTTCTGGATATCCAAACTTCTCTGGACTTCTAAGGACGAATTTTGAGAGCTTAAGGCTTTGTTTGATGAGTAAAGAGATTTTTATTTGAGGTGTGTCTCATATGCTCACAATTAGCCTCTATTTATACTAGTTCCAAAGCCTAAGGTATTAATTGCTGAACTTGGCCTCCAAGGAGTAAGGAAGGGACTAGAATACACCAAGAGAAGGTCCTAGAATCGTTTGGATGCAAAGGGGAAGCTTAGTGATGAAGATTTGGCAACTGGAGCTTCTCCAACCGGATCGGTTATAGGACCAACCGATCCGGTTAGTCTTCTACAAAAACAGGCCAACCGATCCGGTTGCGGGTTGCGACCAATCGGTTGGTGATGGCCATAGTGTTGTTTCTGGTCATTTTCCAGCCGATCCGGTTGGATTCTCTGAGTAACGGAAACTTTATCTCTCTTCACTTTGTCTTGTTGAACTTGGTTCTTCAATCACTTTGGTCTTCAAAGGTCCTTGAGATACCGATTTAGACTTATCGAGACGGAATCTTCGCTTTCTTTGAACATTTCTTAATTTTCCATTCGTTTCCTCGCACTTGGTTATAAACACTAGACAAACATCTTTTGATGCGTTTAAGCACTATAATCACGCAAATATAACCAAATAATGGATATAAAAGCACACATAACGCTACTAAAACATGCATAATCCGGCGTTATCAAGCTTGTCTCTCCTCAAGTTAGTTTTGAACCGATCAAGAATCCTTTTTCAAACTTAGCATGTCTTTCATTCGGAGAAGAAAGGCATCTGATTGCTCATAGTTTGTGTTCTTCATCCTTTAGTGAGCTTCACGGATGTGACAAACTTGTGCCATTCGGGATTCATGTTGTTTACAAACTTTGAATTCAACTGAATGTTAGGAATAGTCATTCTGATGTTCCTCATGTCATTCACAAGCTTATGGAATCTCACATAGTACTTATAGACACTCTCATCTGGTTTCATCTTGAAATGCTCAAATTCATCATATAATTGAGATTCTCTGTCTTCAACCGTTAATTCAGAACCTGGGAGAAGCATCTTGACATTATCCCATACAGCCTTTGCTTCAGTGTTGTGGTTGATAAGCATGTATATGTCTTTTGGAAGACCTTGCAATATGATGTTAGAAGCCCTTATATCTGCATCGAATCTCTTCTTCTCCTTATCATTGAGCTCATCATACATCTTTGGTCCGTCCATTCCGTAAATCAATGTACCATCTTCATCAGATCAATTATGTCTCTAGTAGTCTCCACCGACACGGTCCTTCATCAATCGATTTGAGAATGTTGACCCCATTTTCCTTTCCAAGACAAGACAATCTGATTCTTTGAGCCCAAGAGTGAGTAAATCGGTTACATCAAGCATATGTGGATGAGTATCGACGACCGCCGCTTGAACGCCCTCGCCACGGAAGAAACAATAGTAGGAGCGATGTTTGCCATGATTACAAGTTCTACGGATTTTACAATTCTTTGATTAAACCGGAAATTGATTCTTTCACGGATTTTACTAAACCAAAAGAAAAACCGTAAGAATGTATTTCAAAGAAGTAACAAGCCTAAAATTAGACAAGTAGTAAAACACACAACTCGCTTAGCTATCAACTCGCTAAACACCCAACTCGCTCAAGGAGACAACTCGCTTAAGGAATCAACTCGCTAAATAGCCAAGTCGCATTAGCATCAACTCGCAACACTGTCAACACGCGTAATGAATCAAGTCGCTAAATAGCCAACTCGCTTTAGTATCAACTCGCAACACAATCAACTCGCTTGAAAACCAAGTCGCTTAAATTAACTCGCTAGCTTTTCAACTCGCTTAATAGCTAAGTCGCTTTAGATCTCAAGTCGCTTAAAGAAACAACTCGCTTAGAACCCAAGTCGCATAAAAATCAACTCGCTAAATGTACCAAGTCGCATGTACCAACTCACATCCAATAACAAAGCAACTCGCTTTGAAGAACCAACTTACCGAGACTCAACTCGCTCAGTACAAACTTAATAAATAACCACTTTATCAATCAAAACAACCAAACCACAATGATTTAAGCCTTCCAATTCAAAACATAAACACATATGATGATCCTAAACACAAAAGTACAAGCAAAATTCAAACTTTAACACTAGAATTTGTCCAATGAATCAAACTCTCCTAAACCTTTAATACCCCAAAACCTTATGAAATCCACCAAACAAAAAGCATGAAAGATGAGTGATCAAACCATGGCTCTTGATACCAATTGTTAGATATAGGATTTCACAAACACATTAAACCATAACCATATGGGCGTTAACAAGAGTTTAGAGAGAAAGTTCTAGTGAGAGAAAGAAAGAGAGTTGGGAACTATGTGAAACAAAGAAAATGGTATTGAGCCCAACCCTCTACCTTAGGAGGTAGAGGGTATTTATAGTTTCTTACAAACAAACGCCACCTACGGCCGTGGATCGTGCATACAAGTGGGTAAAGACCCGTCATCCTCCACGGTGTTACTTAACTAAATACTACTTAACATAAAATAACTACGACTACGAGCTTTCTAACGATTACATATACTTGAGGTGACCGACTCTTTAATACACGGAATTTCTAATTCCTAACAACATGGAATCCCCAATAGAGACCGTCATAAGAAAGAAGGTGAAGGTAATGCAATCACGTGGGGAATTAAACTATCGGTCTATTATAGGAATGAGGAGGATAAAGAGAAAGGAGTAGATTATGTTATGGCAAAGATTTTCGGTTTCTATAAGGATTGCTTGAACTTAGGACCGGAATATAGAACCGATTGGGGAGAGGATGACCTCTTAGAAAGGTGCATCATAGGGCACTTTTACAACATGGAATCCCCCTATTATATCTTTCTCATTCATGAAAAGGAATAGGATTGAGTCTCATGCTTCTCCCATGAAAAAAAGACTTCGTTTGTCTTTTCGGTAAATTATTCTCGATCAAACATTTGTTTGAAAGAAGAATGGATCAATTTACTAATCAAAGACTAAACCACGTTTACCGTTAAATGTTGCATTAAACATTCAAAAGAATTATAAAATTCAATTTTAGTATTTTTGATAATTAACCTTTTCAAGAAAATAAAATACCCATGGTTCATAAACATATAACCATTTAATTTTCATTGAAAACTAGGATCCAAATTGACATTTTTTCATCACATCAGTTGATCTGCAATTAATGAAAGTATTCAAAATGGTACGAGTCAAACCTCAATTACCAATTTTCAAATTGCAACTCCTAGATTTATGGGATTGACATTTAGCCAATTTCAATTGCCATGTAAACATGTTTTATCCCCATCTTATGCCTTGAGTTGCCAGTTCTCACCGCCTAACTCAATTAAGTTGTCCAACTTAAGAAACTGCAGAATCATCCATGCCCGTTCTCACGTCACGTGGATATTTTACCCTTTGATTACGATCTAAATCACATTCTCACGTAAATAAAAGGCAATCTCAGGTGTTTCCGTGATAAGGTTTTAAAATATACCTTTTTGAGGGGTCGTTTAAGCCCTTATTTGATCACTTTTGTATCCGTTATTACTTAATATCGTTCCTTTTCATCTTTAGGTGTCTTGAAGGCAAAATGCTGGAATGACACTTATTCGGACGAAAAGGCGCGAATATCTGAAGAAAATGGCCAAAGTCAAGAATCGAGACACTCAGTCTTTGGAACCAAGGGACGGCGGGTGTTATCTGCGACGCCATCGGACAACTTTGTGATGGCTCAAGAGCCAAATTGCTCATTTACAAGTGACGGCTTGTGTTTTAAAAGAGTAGGCGTCGCAACTCGACGACCTAGATTTGATCTAGACGACGCCGAGACCGAAGGGACGCGCCACAAGCATAAGTTGACGCCGTCGCAAGACTAACATGGCCAAGACGAAACCCTAATGACGGCGACGACCGGCGCCACAAATCAAAGGTGGCCGTCGCATATGTAATCTTATATATAGAATCCGAATTTTTAGTTTTCAAAGTGTAGTCTTTTGGAGTAAAACCTAAACCGAACCAAGGCTGTCTTGTACAGTATTTTAGGGTTCTATACCCTATCTTACATCAAGATAAGTGTTTTACTTCATTAATTCAATTGTCTTCAATTGATTGTGTGTGCTTGCATGTTTACCATGTCCGGCTAAATTACTTGTGTGTTTGCTTAGATATATGAAACCTAGTTGTTAAATATTATTAGGTTGTCTCTTATCTTAATTGTAATTGGCTTAGGAGTGCGACTAGGGTATCGTTGTGTTTAATATTTGATAAATCTTTGATAGTTTATGAATGACTTAGTGGATTTCATTTTACTAAACCCAAAGATAACCTCAAAGTTAGTTTATGAATGACTTAGTGGATTTCGTTTACTACACTTAAAGGTGACTTCAAAGAGTTAGGCAATGCACACCTTACGACCTTAGAAAACACAACGCGTTAAGAATAAGGACGTGGCAATTCAACCATCAATAAGAGATAACTAGGGAGTAGTAGCATCTAGGTAAACACATCTTTAACTATCATACGAGCACACAATAATAGCCATAGATTATCCTCACCTTAGCTTAGTTAATTAAAATAGATAAGTAGAGTAATCGGTAGAAATACCAAAACCCCCAAATCCAATACCCCGAGATTCGTACCTTTCCATTTTCTAAAAAAAAAATAATAATAATAATAATAATCTTCCTCAACCCCAACCTTAGCGTAGTAACTTCTTACTAGCATTCCTATTCCCCTAGAGAACGATATCAATTCCCGTGGCTTACCCTAATACTACACTACAACGATTAGGTTCACTGCCTAGGGTGTTGAAAACTTGCTCGACGAAAAGGAAGTTCCTTTGACCCCGAACGACGGGTGTAGCGTTATCATTCCGTTTCGTTGGATGGCATACAGCTTAAATTAAGGGTAATAATTTTGATGTCAAATCAAATATGTACAAAGATGTTATGCATTCATCTTCGTAGCATAAGTTTATATTAAAACATTTATATCCCTGTTTTAATGTTTAAGCTTTTCATCATCAAACTTTAATCGAGGTATTGGTTAACCAATTAAATAATTACCTTTAATTACTACTATATCCTCATCTCTGCATGAGTCATAAGACCCAAGTTATTCGGATAATTACCTCAAAAGTGGCGCGTAGAATTTAAGGTCAATTCACCCTTAAGATTTTATGCACATTCATAGGAATACTTGGTAGCTCCATTAAGACGCACAAACGAGCGGAGAGTTAGGTCAGCGCGAAGCATATTACATACCCTCAGCTTTAAGGTCACAATTTAATGCGTACCAACCTTGTACCCATCACACAGTTTGTCATTAATGGGTGAGCCGTTCTAACTATTCTGTGCATAAAATCAATCAATTAAACGATTACGATTACTATGCTTAAAAACACATGTTTCACCATTGTTTAGGTCAGTTTATTTGTCTTATAAAAATACCCTTGTTACACATAACAAACAAGCAAGTATTTAAAAAAAATAAACATATAAACAATGAATACATAACTTAACAATTAATCATGCATATCAAATAGCCACATGCAAACCTTTTGATAAATCCTATTAATAATCAATTCTAGATCTGTCAATATGTATATGTCTAATTAAGACTTTCACCAGTTTTCATCAATGTACAAGGTAAGCCACATGCATCAATTCATTGATTGCGTAAGTCAAAATTAAAACATATACCACATAGCACATAATTGATTTAATAATAATGATTGAGGTCTTCCCAATTTTAGATCTATCAAAATTAGTGTATATCACTTAACCAAGTAAAGCATGCCCCCAATTAGGGTTTAGGTTTTGCACTAGATCTACACATATAATTAATAACACAATCAATGAAGATCGTGATGAGAGAGATATAGATATACAAATAATAACATATAGGTCTCCCGGTCGTTATGTCCCACAAGATGAGTTGTGCAATGGATTATCAAACGTTTAGTGATCGAGGAATTTGAACGAAATCAATGAAGGAAAAGGATTCTATGCAATGGATTATGATATGATAACTACGGAAAAAGCCAACAAATAAATAACGGCTTAAATGCAAATTAAAGAAAATTAAAAGATAAAACCTATTAAATAAACGCTATCACTATATTTAAAGTGATGAACGTTTAAAACCTAAAACGACGTTTAAATTAAAACTACGTAACGCACAAAATAAAACGTGAAAATTACACAAGATAAATCCTAAAAATATGAAAATACATTTTACAATCCTAATGATAAAAGAAAATATTTGGAAAAAGAAAATTATTTTTATAACTAATTAATTAATTACTATTAATTAAAACTATTTTTAACTATTAAATAATACTCTAAAATAAAAGAAAATATGAAATAAGACTAGAAAAATAAAATTAAAACTTAGAAAAATCTAAAATATGATAAAACTAATTTTAAAACTGAAAAGATATTTTTAGACTTTTATATATTTATTATTAATTTAAAACTATTTAAAACTAATTAAAATGCTAGAAAATACAAATTTAACTAAGAAAAATCTAGAAAAATACTTTTTGTCTTTTTATATTTATCTAAACTTAATAAAATTGAAAATTATTTTTTGAACCTTTTCTTAATTATTTGTATTAAATGCTATTTAAAAGTGCTTAAAACTAATTAAAATTAAGAAAAATAGCAAATGAACTTGGAAAAATCTGAAAATTTCAGGAAAAGTCTAAAATAATATTAGGAATATAAGAAAATGGAAAACAGGTGCTTATGTGGAGGAATTAGAATCGATATGGAAGTGCTTATTGAAATAAGCACACTGATAAGCCAAAAGCTCACCAAAAGCTACCAAACTGATTACAAGAAGCAAAATAAGCTAATTTAACCAAAATGCAATGAGTTTCAACAAGCCTAAACCTCTGAATCACAAGCTAGAACAGATTTGATGTAATGAACTAATAAGCTAATGATGATTTAGGTGCCTCTTTGAATACAAGCACAAGCTTCAAATTAAGCTCAAAATGAAAACCACTGGTTGGAACTTGGAAAGACCTGGGTGAGACCAAGTGTACCAAAATCAGACCATGGAAAGCTCTTATGAGCCTGTGCAAGATGCACAAAATCGAGAAAAAGCTCAAGATATAATCGACAAGGTGGAGGGGGACTTAAGCCCAAGTTGACAAGCTTATTTAGAGCTTATACAAAATTGTAAAATTCGATAAAATGATAACAAGAAATGACACCATTGAACTTTTGAAATGCCAATTCTCACCGAGATTGGCTCAAGATTGAACCCATGAAAATTCCTCCAATGTGAGTCCAAAACAGATTTTTCACCTTATTTGACTTTTTAAGACAAATATGCAAGTTGACTTTGGTGAACTTTTCCACTGATTTTAGGTACTAAGATTGATGTTATAAGATGTAATGAAACCTCTGCAAGCTTTGTTTAAGACTTTTGAACACAAAACAAAAGATTGATTTCAAAAATCCAACAGTTAACTGTTGAGATTATTTAAGTGAAATTTGACTTTATGTGGTGTTGCAGCACCAAAACTATGACTCAAATGAGTTTATTAGAGTTAACAATCATGTACCAACAGAATTGAATCATCGAACAAGCCTAGAACAATATATAACAACAATACCAAACACCCCTTTAAAACTGTTTTGTAATTAAAACTAATCAAAACACTTACTCAACTAAAATTAATGATCAAACTAACTTGTCTAGTCCTAAATACAACTACTAAAGAAAGATTTTGAACTAGTTAAAACTACAAAAACAGATTATGCAATAAAAACTTAATAATAACTTACAAAAGTCCAATAGCCACAATGGCATGCAATCCAAAAACCAAGAACCACTAGCCTAAATTCAACCCAAATGAATCTAAACCAACCCAATCCACCTGCATCAACCCATTTCCAACTGCATTTCCAATTCTAGCCCTCCAGTTGACTTTTGTTGACCAAGTACAAAAGTGACTAAAACTTAACTTTAAGCTTGTAGAAAGTTATGAAAAGCTTATATAAGCTTATTAACTCGATAAACAAGCTTATTGAAGCTTGGTTTTATGAAATGGAAATTGGAATTTTCAACAAGAAGCTCATAAGCATGAAACTGAATGAAACTTTGAATTAATGATTAAAACTTGATTAATACCGACAAATATAACTTGAGTTTAATATTTGCAGAACAAAAGATTACAACTTTTGAAATTAAATTACTACATTAAAGATAAAAACGACATAAAGAAATTTAAAACTAATAATCTACTCTTCTTGCTTGCTTCTCTCTGCTTTCTTTTATAACCCAATGTCTTTCTCTCTCTCTTCGAACATTTCCCACAATTCTTAGCCATTGGATTGGCTTGAAATTGATCTCAACCATTCAAATGGTGTTTTGGCGCCAAAATGGTTATTTGACAAATGGGGTTGAGTGAGGGGGGGGAAGCATTAAATGAAGTTTGGAGGTTAGTTGGAGTGGGGAACATGGGAGAGT
Source organism: Chrysanthemum lavandulifolium (assembly GCA_022545495.1). NCBI lineage: Eukaryota > Viridiplantae > Streptophyta > Magnoliopsida > Asterales > Asteraceae > Chrysanthemum > Chrysanthemum lavandulifolium. Next base: position 261,735,493 of record CM040243.1, on the reverse strand, counting down.
GATTGGAGAGGAGGGGATGGGGGAAGCTAGTTGCAGGAAGCAAGTTGAGAGGGAAGACTTTTGGCGGGTGTTGGTTTTGACCAAGATTGACCGTGCAAGTATTAATAATGGGGGTTCATAATTCAAAATGACAGGGGTCCAAAGGATTATGAAAGGGTCCAAAATTGTATTTAAAAGGTTTTAAACTTCAAGGACTAATGGTGTAAAATCAAAATTGAGGGACCTTAGTCGCCAATTCATCAAAGATGTTCCAAGGACTTAAAGTGACAATCTTCAAAAGTACAAGGACCAATGTTGCCATTTTCACATTTTCCAGGACCATTTCGCCAACTTTTAAACTTGAAGGACCATTTTGTAATTTTCTCAAACTTTTGATATTTTTCACCAAAGGACTAAATTTGACAACTTTTGATTTTAAAAGGACCTTTGGTGACTTTACTTTTGAAATTATGTGCTCAGGACTGCTTTTTGACAACTTTTGAAACTTGGGGACTAAAACGCAATTTTGCAAATTTGATATGTTTTCATCCGATTTTGATATTTTGCATTTAAAACACATAAAACACCGATTTGTGATATTTTGATCATTTTGATGTGTTTCGAGTGTTTTCGATGATTTTGCGTTTATTTTGTACAAAATGATGAGTATTTAGACACTCATCAATCCCCACATCGAGATATTGCTAGTCCCTAGCAATGATTTGAGAAAACATAATGGATTTTAATCTCTTTACCAAAAGCCATTACTCGGAGTAGCCAAATGTTTCAGTTCAAGTAAGAACCATGGTACACCGATAACCATGTGATTTTGAGCAAACCACCGACTTTCAACGGATTTGATTTTGTCTTTACCGAAGCCGCACTTTCCGGACTAGCCAACTCTTAGATAAATTATCAATATTATCTTTGGTGAGTGATTACCAATTATGGTTTTTCCATCGCCTTTACCACAAGCCATAATCTTGCGGGCTAGCCAACTCTTCACTTTTTAGGATATGGTGAGTTGAGAACCATACAATTTTGGGCAAATTGCAAGCCATATAAACGGATTTGAGATATCTTTACCAAGAGCCGTTTGCTCTGGATTAGCTAATCCTTTTGTCTTACGTACATGGCGGATCGATAACCAAATGAGAAAGTGTAGAACACTTACTCCAAAAAAATTTTGGCCAAAACGGGAATTTGGTATAATTATATGATAAAATTCGTGAGAATTCCCCACACTTAGAAATGAATATTGCCCTCAATATTCAAAGTACCGCGGTTATGCCGAAACAAAGAACGTAAAGGGAAATACTACGGCCATTATTTAGAAAGAAGATTTTTTTTTTTTTTTTTTTTTTTTTTTTTTTGAAACATGTGGGCAACCCCCACACTAGGGTGGTAGAAAGAGGTGAGAAGACGAAATATGGGTGAAAACCCATATGGCATGCTCTTGTTTTTGATTCCCGAGTCGCTAGCTTGACTCGACCCCAATTCATTTGTTCATGGGGAAAGTAACGTGGAAAACCAATCTCGATCGGACTTTCGCTCACAATGTTAATGAACATATGAACATCGAAAGTTCCACACCGACGAGATATAACCTCGGTATTGTTAATAGTAGAAACTATAAAGGATGATACGGGGTCAAAGATGGTGTCCTCATTCCGAAAGAGAAAAGGAAAGAGCAACCACACCATCCGTGAAGAATGGAATAAAGACGCACATGAGAATGCATGTCCATTCCTCACAGAGAGAAGCAAATCACCGCTTTGACATCTTTAAGCTTAAACTTGAAGCTTAGATGGTGATTGTCAAGAAGATGTCCGGGAGGGAGGGTGGGAAATGGTTCTTCAATCAACAGACTTTCCAGAAAAAGGATGTCTCCCTCCGGATCAAGGTAAGTGTTATCAATTCCCATTGGAATTGACTCATCACTAAGAAAGGCCTCGACTTCATTCCAAAAGTTGTCATCTTCCTCATCAGGAGTGAGAGAAGGGATGGAAGAGTCGGGAATAAGACTAGAAGATGATGGATTCTTTTTGAGCAATTCATCCATGGGAAGAATGTCTCCCATTGGATCACAAACATCATCATCCAACTCAGATGAAACTGAAGAGAGTTTAGTTTCATCCACAGACTTAACAATCTCGGCGCGACAAACCGATGCCGGAGGTGGGACAAGTGGTGTGCTCTTAGAGCTAGCAGCTTCCACCACTTCCGATGAAGTCTCCGATTCTAGATCATCGTCATCATCATCAAGAACACTCTTGACTTCCCCGGTACGACTTTCAAACCATTTGCTTGAACCGGGGTAATTTTCAAAGCTTTGAGCTCAAGACGTTTTGGTGAACACTCTTAACCGTGAAATTTGAGAGTGTTGCATTGATTCTTTCGATTTTGATCAATTGTGGCAACACTCTTTTGTATAGAGGTTTAGAGTTCGGTTGATATTTAACGTGAGCTCTTCGTTGTCAACCCGTATGGTCAACTCTTCCGCAAACACATCAATCGAGCACGACTCGCTTTCAAGAAAGCTCTCCCAAGATAAGGGAACTCTAGGATCCGCATCGAAGTCTACTACAACAAAGTCGGCATGAAAGTGAAACTTTCCCACTTTCATCACGACATCCTCGGCTATCCCAAGTGGACGAGTTACAGACGATCCGCTAGCTCGAGTGTCATACGAGTGGATGAAAGTTCGTGAAGAGACAGTTTCTTCCACACCGAGAGTGGCATGAGGTTAATGCTAGCGCCAAGATCGCCAAGGCGGAGCATTGAAACATCCCCAAGAAATCACACGGGATTAAGAACCGCCGTGGTCTTCAAGCTTTTCGGAAGCTTATTAAGAATGGTCACGAGCATTGCTCATTGAGAGGAGTTTTAGCCATCTCGATAGCTTGTCTTTGTTGGTGAGTAAGCCTTTAAGCGTGGATGCAAATTTAGGCATTAGAACGAGAGCATCAACGAAGCTTATATCAAAGTGAAGCTCATTGAAGATTTGGAAAATTTTTCCATTTGCTCTTTGTTTTTGTCTTTGAGCTTCTCATCATTCATTCTTGATGGGTAAGGAAGTCGACTAGACTTTTGAGCCGGGATGGAAGTGTTTTCGCTCAGATTTTTCTTCGAACATCGGGTTCCGGACTTAAAGCTTGACTACCGAAGGTGGGACGTGTCTTGGTACGTGGGCTTGAATAATGCACCTTGTCCGTTGTCTCCTTGGTAACTTGACTAAATGCCACGGAGGAGGGGCATAGGAGTCTTAGGTCCATTGTGCGTCTTACCACTACGAGTGGTGACGGCTTTCAACTCGGCATTGGGATTAGGAATAGTATTGCTCGGGAGTCCTCCGGAAGATGGCGAAGCTTTGTTCATATTCATGTTCATGAAACCGCTCATCATATTCTTTAACTCATTTGTCCGCCGAGATAATGTGGTATCAATTTCCTTTTAGCTCACCTCTCATGTTATTGATCCGAGTTTGCATTGATCGCATGTTTGACTCACCATTTTCATGAAGTCATTTGGCATGGGAGCTTGAGGAGGTGGTTGATAACTTTGATGATTAGGAGCTTGATATGGTTGAGGTTGGTTGAAATTGTTCCGGTTTTGATTGAAATTTTGAGAGTTATTGAAATTTTGTCCTTGATTCGAACAAAGCGATTTTGATTGCCATGGTTTTGCAGGAGGAAAACCGGTGGTGTCATACCGCTAGGTGCACGGTAGTGAGGATCACTGTGGTCGGTATTGATTGTGGTTTACCAAGCTACGGAGCTTGGTAAAAGGAAGCATCGGTTGCTTGACAATCATAATACGCATGTGGACCACTACAAGTTTCACACACCTTGTTTACGGCTTTGATTGGTTCGGGCTTATGAATTTCGCTTTTGATTTCCTTTACCTCTTTTATCATACAATGGATGATGTCCGTTAGAGCGGTTAACGGAGCGGCTAACTCGGAAGAGTTACCGGATGAAGAAGCAGGAGTGTTCGAACATTGACTTTGTTGCGAGAAATAGGAACTTTGATTTTGCTCGCAAATCTCAATCACATCTTTAGGTTTACGATTCAAGATATTGCTACCGCGGTCGCATTCAAGGAATCTTGATCATTACCGCTCAACCCATTGTAAAAGATATTGACTTGTTGAAGCTCCGTGAATTCATGATGGGGCATTTCGAGGAGATCTTTGAATCTCTCCCATGCCTCTCCAAAATTTTCATTGAAATTTTGACGAAATCCGAAATTTCATTTTAAGATTAGTCGTCTTTGATGGAGGAAAGAAATAGTTCACAAACTTTTGAACAAGATCCTCCCAAGTTTCGATAGATCGAGGGGTTCTTTTTCCACCAAACCGGCCGTCCCTCAAGAGAGAATGGAAAAAGCATCAACTTGATGACTTTTGAGGTACATCCTTGAAATTGATAGTTGAAGTCAACTTGTTAAACCAACGGATGTGTGCATACGGGTCTTCTCGATCGACCGCGGAATTGATTTGTAGACACAAGTTGGATCAAATGTGTCTTCAATTCAAGTGATCGAATTGATAACGGTAAAACGATGGCATCTCCATAACCCTCGGTGGGTGCTTGGAGCATTTCCGCCATAGTACGCTTAAATCGCCATGGTGTTGTTTGAAATAGTACGAATCTCGGGTTCGACTATTTGGGCAAAGACGCTCACGAGAACGTCTTCTTGGAATTTCGCTAGATCACGCAAAGGACTCAATGATCTAGAAGAACGAAAAGCATGCACTAGAGTTAACTCTAAGGAATCTCGAGTTAAGGAGAGAAATGGAATTATGAAAATATTTCGATGAGAATGAGAATTATGAAGACGTTTTATAAAAATGGGGTGAGAAGAATCTTTATGGGTTTTACGGTTCAAACGTCGATATCACAACAAAATCAATTAACACAAAATCGAGGCAAAACAACAAATGAACTTAACCAATAATCCAAGATGAATGGCTTCTTTGAAAAGGTACACCAATCACAAGGACACAAAGGCAAGTTTTAAATCTTTAGTTCGGGAACTTATTATGGTCGCACCCAGCTAGGTAGTGCAATCGCCTTGGTTTTCGGTGGTAATCTTTTAAGTTGTTATTATTAAAGAAAACGACGATTCTTTTGTATTTTTATTTTTGATACATATATAGAAACAAAAGAAAAATATTTTTGTGTTTTATACGTTTTTGATGTTTTTGGGTTTTGGATTTTTAGAAGAAAATATGGATATATATATAGATGGAGATGGATGATATAAACAAATGAGTGAGTATTCAAACAACTAATCGCTAGACGAAGATAAATCAGCACATGACTCCCAAGCAATGGCGCCAAAAATTTGATCGGTGCAAGAAACCGTCTAAGTCAAGTCGTAAAAGACTTAAAACGACTCAAACACGAAATCAATGAAGATCAGAGGAGTATAGGGTCTCCCCGGGTCGTTATGTCCCAGCGAGTTGTGCAATGGATTATCAAACGTTTAGTGATCGAGGAATTTGAACGGGAAAAGGATTCTGAATATGATATTAACTACGGAAAAAGCCAACAAATAAAGACGGCTTAAATGCAAATTAAAGAAAATTAAAAAGATAAAACCTATTAAATAAACGCTATCACTATATTTAAAGTGATGAACGTTTAAAACCTAAAACGTACGTTTAAATTAAAAACTACGTAACGTACAAAATAAAACGTGAAAATTAAGAAATATAAATCCTAAAAATATGAAAAATACATTTTACAATCCTAATGATAAAAGAAAATATTTGGAAAAAGAAAATTATTTTTATAACTAATTAATTAATTATTATTAATTAAAACTATTTTTAACTATTAAATAATACTCTAAAATAAAAGAAAATATGAAATAAGACTAGAAAAATAAAATTAAAACTTAGAAAAATCTAAAATATGATAAAACTAATTTTAAAACTGAAAATATATTTTTAGACTTTTATATATTTATTATTAATTTAAAACTATTTAAAACTAATTAAAATGCTAGAAAATACAAATTTAACTAAGAAAAATCTAGAAAAATACTTTTTGTCTTTTATATTTATCTAAACTTAATAAAATTGAAAAATTATTTTTTGAACCTTTTCTTAATTTTTTGTATTAAATGCTATTTAAAAATGCTTAAAACTAATTAAAATTAAGAAAAATAGCAAACAAGCTAGGAAAAATCTGAAAATTCAGGAAAAGTCTAAAATAATATTAGGAATATAAGAAAATGAGAAAACAAGTGCTTATGTGGAGGAATTTAGGATCGATATGGAAGTGCTTATTGAAATAAGCACTGATAAGCCAAAAGCTCACCAAAAGCTACCAAACTAGTATAGAAGCTGCAATAAGCTACAAGAACCAAAATGCAATGAGTTTCAACAAGCCAAAACCTCTGAATCACAAGCTAGAACAGATTTGATGTTATGAACTAATAAGCTAATGATGATTTAAGCCTGACTTTAAGCACAATACAAGCACAAGCTTCAAATTAAGCTCAAAATGAAAACCACCAATTGGAACTTGGAAAAGACCTGGGTGAGACCATTTGTACCAAAATCAGACCTAAGAAAGCTCTTATGAGCCCTGTGCAAGATGCACAAAATCGAGAAAAAGCTCAAGATTAATCGACAGTGGAGGGAGACTTAGGCCCAAGTTCAAGAGCTTGTTTAGAGCTTATACAAAATTGTAAAATTCTAATAAAATGATAACAAGAAATGACACCGGTGAACTTTTGAAATGCCAATTCTCACCGAGATTGGCTCAAGATTGAACCCATGAAAATTCCTCCAATGTGAGTCCAAAATGATTTTTCACCTTATTTGACTTTTTAAGACAAATATGCAAGTTGACTTTGGTGAACTTTTCCACCGATTTTAGGTACTAAGATTGATGTTATAAGATGTAATGAAACCTCTGCAAGCTTTGTTTAAGACTTTTGAACACAAAACAAAAGTTTGATTTCCAAAAATCCAACAGTTAACTGTTGAGAGTATTTAAGTGAAATTTGACTTTGTGGTGTTGCAGACCAATTATTGACTCAAATGAGTTTATTTAGAGTTAACAATCATGTACCAATAGAAATGAAGCATCGAACAAGCCTAGAACACATATATAACAACAATACCAAACACCCTTTAAAACTCTGTTTTACAATTGAAACTAATCTAAACACTTACTCAACTAAAATTAATGATCAAACTAACTTAACTAGTCCTAAATACAACTATTTGAACAGATTTGAACTAGTTAAAACTACAAATACAGATTATGCAATAAAAACTTAATAATAACTTACAAAAGTCCAATAGCCACAATGGCATGCAATCCAAGAACCATGAACCACTAACCTAAACTTCAACCCAAATGAATCTAAATCAACCCATTTCCACCATTGCATCAACCCATTTCCAACTCCATTTCCAATTCTAGCCCTCCAGTTGACTTTTGTTGACCAAAGTACAAAATGCTTAAAACTTAACTATAAGCTTATAAAAGCTATAAAAGCTTATATAAGCTTATTTAAACGATAAACAAGCTTATGAAGCTTGGTTTTATGAAATGGAATTAAAATTTTCAACAAGAAGCACATAAGCATGAAACTAAATGAAACTTTGAATTAATGATTAAAACTTGATAAAACCGCAACTTAACTTGAGTTTAACATTTAAGAACAAAAGATTACAGCTTTGAAATTAAACTACTACATTAAAGATAAAAACGACATAAAGTAAATTTAAAACTAAAAATCTACTCTTCTTGCTTGCTTCTTTGCTTTCTTTTATACCCAATCTCTCTCTCTCTCACTTCCAACATTTCCCACAATTCTAGCCATTGGATTGCTTGAAATTGATCTCAACCATTCAAATTGTGTTTTGGCGCCAAAATGGTTATTTGACAATGGGGTTGAGTGAGGGGGGGGAAGCATTTAATGAAGTTTGGAGGTTGTTATGGAGTGGGGAACATGGGAGAGTGATTGGAGAGGAGGGGATGGGTTGGCTAGCTTGCGCAGGAAGCGGTTGAGATGAAGACTTTGGCGGGTGTTGGTTTTGACCAAGATTGACCGGCAAGTATTAATAAAGGGGTTCATAATTCAAAATGACAGGGGTCCAAAAGGATTATGATAGGGTCCAAAATTGGTATTTAAAAGGTTTTAAACTATAGGACTAATGGTGTAAAATCGAAACTTGAGGGACTTAATCGCCAATTCATCAAAGATGTTCCAAGGACTTAAAGTGACAATCTTCAAAAGTACAAGGACCAATGTTGCCATTTTCACATTTTCCAGGGACCATTTCGCCAACTTTGAAACTTGAAGGACCATTTTGTAATTTTCTCAAACTTTTGATATTTTTCACCAAAGGACTAAATTTGACAACTTTTGATTTTAAAAGGACCTTTGGTGACTTTACTTTTGAAATTATGTGCTCGGGGACTGCTTTTTGACAACTTTTGAAACTTGGGGACTAAAGCGCAATTTTGCAAATTTGATATGTTTTTCATCCGATTTTGATATTTTGCATTTAAAACACATAAAACACCGATTTGTGATATTTTGATCATTTTGATGTGTTTCGAGTGTTTCGAGATGATTTTGCAGTTTATTTTGTACAAAAATGATGAGTATTTAGACACTCATCAGACTTAGAATATAACAAGAATTAATTAACTAGAAATAAATGCGAACGTACCTCTTGCAAATGGTTAGATCTCTTGGACAAAGAAGATGAAGTGGTTTAAAGAGTTGTCCTTACCGTTTTACAACTCAAACCAATTGGTGTAACAATACTGGGTTACACCACGTTCTTGTACACACGTACTATTAGCGATTCGATGCGAATGCTAGTTCTTGATCACAATAGATTAACGAAACACCTTTGTTATGCTCAAGGTTACTCGCAAATCCCTTACATGGGGTTTTACTCGTCGACCTAAGAACAAGAGGGAAGAAAGAAGAAGTTTGGCCTTCTATTGAAATCTAGTGTACCAAAGGATGAATACATGGGGATGAATTTATAGCCTTATGGTAGATGTCAAGATTACTATGGTTTCCGATGTGGGATTTCATAGTATCGGCCAAAAACAAGCCCAAAAAAGGGTTCCTAAAACCTTCTCTTGGCTTGTTAACTTTTCTTCATATACCGTTGACATTTAACGACCGATGGTCACTTCCGATAAGTACTTATCGCTCGTTAAGTCGTTTATTGTGAATTTAATAATTAAACATAATATTTTATATTAATTACTTAAACATCGAGTCTCATACGTAAAGTGTGCAATCCCGTGATCTCGAGTTCGAATCCGGTCATACACATATTAAATATATCCATAAACCAACATATAGTTCATAAATCGCATGTTTTAGTTACTTGGTGAGATCTAGCTCTAAAAAAAATTAAAAAAAAATAATGGTTTTATCAGGTAATAGTATATGAACGTGGCAGTCGTTGCACATGTTGTATGTTTAAGACACTATGTAGAGTTTAAGATGAATAATGATCATGATCATGAATATATATATATATATATATATATATATATATATATATATATATATATATATGTATAAAAGTGATAAGAGAATACTAATGGTAATACTCTTTCTTTACAAACTTGTCTTGAAATCGGTTGTTGGCTCATGTCGTAACTATTTTATGTTTGAAGGTCATAAGTTCATTAACTATTTTGAATTTATTACATGGCCTACCACTGTAGGCTGCAGCGTTTGGAGAGTTAGGATGACATATCTATTTGGATTTTAGATCTAGTTAACCAATAACCTCTACGAGTACGCAGCGGATAATGGATCTAGTTAATACAATTATGTTAACACGTAATTAATAAACACATAATTTAATACAATATTAAATAATTAAAAGGGAATAAAGAAGGCTAACCTTGCTTAGCAATTGAACTCTAGTAACGGAACAAGAAACCCTACGAAACCTTTAAGTATCTAAAATAAATACCTCGAAGAGTATCACACACAAACCCAATTCACGTATACGTTCGATTAACGCTAGTTGAGAACGTAATAAAAATATCAATCAACAACTTGACCTTGAATACAATACTAAACGAAAACTCCAAACCTTCCTTGCAATCTACTCGAGAACCAAGAATATCCAAAACCTGTTTTCTGCTTTTGATATCTTCTGCCTTGTTTTGTCCGGAGAATAAACCAAACATAAACCCTTTTGTTGATGCTAGCTGCTGTCGACAAAGAGGAGCAGAAACAAAAACAAATACCAATCTTTCAATTCTATAACACCTTGATTCGTAGCAAGTGGAGATTGAACAAAAACCAAACACCACCTCAACGATTTGAGAGCAAATCGATAAGGTATGAAAGTTGGAACTAGTAATCGGTTTTTTAGGTTATAGATAATGATGTTATGCGTGTCATTATAAGGATCCAGGGGTGTGTTTATATAGGCTTGTAATTCGAACCCATGTAGGAGACCTAACTTGGTCGACAAGCTAAAAACCCACTCGTTTTTCTGTTTTTGCCCGTTTACAGATTGTATAGGCCTAAGGCTATCCATAACACTTCGACCCAAGTCCAACCAATAACAGTCCATGGGTCATAAAAGTGATCGGGTCAAAAACTAGCATAATGGGTACAATAGTAATTCAAGTATTGGTTACGTTCAACACGTATACTCGTGTTTATTGCGTGTGCCCCCATCGGCTCATACACGTTTAGTTGTTTTGTCGTGTTATAAGACTCCCACAAACCAACAGCTCCCACTTGGGAGTTGGTGTGTCGAATGGCACACAATACTAACGACGGAAACGCTTAGCAAACGCCTCGATCGCTTTTTAACTAAATGTGTCGAGAGAATAGTTTCGTAAAAGTTTCTCAAGAGCATGGTCATTCAATGTCTTGCTTTAATCATCCTTTGTTATTGATACCGTTAAACCATGGATTATGGATCTTTAATCATTCCATATAGTTTAACCATTTAGAATCTCGTTATAGATTTTAATTCGGATATACCAAATGTAATCAAGAATCATCTTGCATTACCCTTTGGGTCCGCGAACAGCTTATCCGATTAAATGGAGAGGCGCCATGGTATCTTTCTCGCACATATCAAGTGGAGTATCAAATCCTTTATTGACTACAAGCGTTGTGGATGCTGCTTCACATCACTCCGAAATATAGTTTTTATAACTACCTTGTTCAGATAGCGTTTTGCATACACTTACAAAAAGTGATATCCACACATAACAGAACTTACTTGCATCTCAAGTCTAAGGACGAAGATAACAAACCATTTTCAATATTTTACTTATGTAACGCCCTGACCCGACAAGGGTAAAGGAATCACAAGTAATGGTGTCATATCAAAGCAAACATAAATATCCAAAAGAAATCTCAACATAAATATTGAAATAATCCAAGTCAAATGACTTCAATACATAGGTCCCAGTGGAAAATAAACCCAAATGAAATGTCTAAATATAAAGTCTAAATGGCATCATAAGATCAAAGCTAAAATCTCTAAGGTAAGTCCACACAAGACTCATCCCAAAGCAATACCACTCTAATGCTTAGATACCGCGGAAGAAAAGAAATGCGGCCGAGCTTCAAAAGCCCAAAGGAATGATATACAAGCAAAACGAATACGAAACGAAAACGAATACGAATAAAGTGAAAGAAAGATAGTGAAATCATAATCATTTCAAATTATAAATCGGGATAAAAGAATAAGTTTTATAGCTAACTACCTCGAGCCCAAACACATATGCCATATCATAATCACATTCATAATCACATAAGGCAACATTTGTAGGGAGACCTACCGAGTTATGAAGGATGTGCATGCACGCAGATCAATCATCGATAACATATAGCATATAACATATAATATATAACATATAACAGATCTAGGATGCACCCATACGCCCACAAACATACATTGATAATATAATATAAATTGAGCTCATAACAAATAATGATAAGGGACGTGGCGAACTTCACTCATCGCCTAGAGTCATGTCGAAGTGCATTATCGACACGGACATGGAACCCCATGACTAGTTAATAATTGGCTCGGTGTCAAACTATCTTAGGTCAAATTAGAATGTCATAACCGATATAGATCATATTTTATCAAATGTTTAATCATGTTTTCAAAATCAAAGGTTTTATGATTCAAAATAAAAGTTCGAGATAAGCAACAACTCAAATAGACACATTAGGGTTCATAGCAAAGTCTTAGGAAATCCTAATAAAAAGCTAACAAAAGAAAACGTTATAAGAAACCTTTCTTGAAAAGGTCGAATATCTGCACCTTATTCCAAAGCAAATGATCGAAAAGCGTAAACAAGGAAAGCAAAGGATTACTCCTTCTTCACGTAACCTATACACATTAACGGTCGTACATGTTATTTATGATTCCATAATTGTTTAAATGATCTTTTAATATTTGGCTCATACTTAATATATTTAATGATCTTAATACTTTAGGGTTTTATAATTAAATGAGACTTAAATGTTTTATAATTAATATCGAGATTAGGGTTCATTATGTCATTTATTAAAGTTTAGGGTTAAATGTGAAAATAGTTTAAACGTCATAACTCACATGAAATAACGAATTAATACACTTAGTTTCAAAACCCTAATCGACTCTCATTTATATTCTAGGGTTTTCTCATTCTTTAATATCTCATTAATATGCATTTACTTACATGTTACGTCTTTTAATGACTCGTTACTTAACCTAACACGTCATAAAACAATCTTTCCTTTATGTTTCACCATATACGCTTATGATTTTATGTGACATACAAGTTACTTATTACTCGGATTAATTACAAGTTTACACATTTACAAGTTCACTTGACTTATAATTACGCACGATATGAGACACGATTCACAAACCATTAGGGTTTGGCATACCTTATTCGGTTTACATATAAAACTAGGGTTTATGTTTACATGACCTTTACTCGTTTAATATACTTTTAAAACTCATATGTGGTTCGGTTCAATCTAGGGTTTCAACTAATAGGTTATTACGCAAGTCTTAACTCATCTACGTACTTAACTCATTCAAGTTATCATGTTTTACACTTTAGTCGAATTATATGCATGGTTCGGTTATAACACATAAGGTTCGGTCCTTATGCAACTCGACATAGCCATGACCCGATTCAATATTACATATTACGTACATAGCTCTTTAATACTTGTAAGGTTTAATCATTAGGGTTTGCCTTGTTTTGGTTCTATTCGGATCGACACAAAGAAAAAGGAAACACAAATCGACCAAACAAAACAAATTACAATACAATAACATAAGGTACATCGAAGGAAAACAAGAATAGGTTATACCTTGACTTGGTTGAAGCAAAAATCTCGACACCAAGGGTTGTTGGTATTCGGCCGAATGGAGCAAAGAAAAGAAAAGAGAGGCAACAATAAACTAGGGTTTCACTTTTGTGATTATGTGTTGTATATATAGTAGTAGTATTTTTAGTTAGGCTTAGGAGTAGCTTGGGTTTCGGCTTGGCCCAACCGAACACCATCCAAACGCACACCATTGGGCTTCGGCCTTTGATCCATCGAAACAAACAAATACGACCCAAGTTATTTGCGAAACGTCCAATCTTCGTCGTACCAAAATCGATTACGTAATATATTCGTTAAGTTTTATTTATTCGCAAGTTAAGTTTTAAATTCGTTAAATGATATAAATGTATTTTACGTTTTTTATAAATTTCGATTCCAAGGGTATTTTAGTCTTTAATCAGATTTTAGATTTTCAGGTTTTACAACTTATGACAAGGATCAAAAGTAAATGTTTGAAAGTTGGGGAATCCAATAAGCATCTCTAGTGAATACATATGAGTTTGGCGGGAACAATCCGAATTCTCGTTAGAATTATAACCAACACTCAAATTTGCCTTATCATAACAATATTCCCATATTGTTAACCGACAATGGACATATTTTGAATGATAAATCATTTCATGGATTAAACATGCAAAAATGGAATAATGATTATATGAATATAATAACAAATACCTCGTATCTTTATTAATCGAAAATAATGACCTGCCTTACAACTCCAAATTATCCAAATACTAATTAACACACAGTTTACATGAGACTACTAGCGGTACCAAACCTATTTCTAGTCAATTTAGAATGCTTAGGAAATCCAAAGCTTTCGTAAATGGATCGACTAGATTGTCATCTGTGAACTTTAATATCTTCACATCACCCATTTCAATGATCTCTCGAAGATAATGAACTTTAGCGTGATAATGTCTAGCACCTATAGTGATTCCGCTTTCATTAGCTATAGTAATGGCTCCAGATTATCACAATACATATTTATGGGTTCTTCAATTGTGGGAACAATGTTCAACCCGTAAATGAATTTACTAATCCATCTGACCTCCTTTGATGCATCACTAGCGAAGAATATACTCGACTTGAGAGATGAAGTAGCAAAAATACTTTGCTTAGTGCTTTTCCAACAACAACACCTCCATTAAAACAAATGCATATCTAGTCCGAGATTTTAAGTCGTCAAGATCATCGGATATCCAAAGATCGGTAGCAAGAAACCCCGAGCTCTTGTTCATCTTTCCTCCATAGATCGAAACATATCCTTAGTATTGCGTAAATACTTAAGAATATTTTTCACAGCAGATCAGATGAAGTTCACCGATTCTGCTGGAATCGGCTTGTCACATTCTGCTCGAACGCAACATCGTGACAGTACATCTCACAACATACATAATAGAACCTATAGCCAAAGCATAAGGAATCCTTTGCATGCGCTCTTTCTCAAGCAGTGTTTCAAAGACCTTGTGATTTACTCAATTTAGGCTTCTCTTGCATTGGGATCGCGCCACGTTTGGAGTTCTCCATATAAAATTGATGAGTGTCTAAATACTCATCATTTTCGTACAAAATAAACCGCAAAATCATCGAAAACACTCGAAACACATCAAATGATCAAAATATCACAAATCGGTGTTTTATGTGTTTTAAATGCAAAATATCAAAACGGTGAAAACGTATCAAATTTGCATAATTGGCGCTTTAGTCCCCAAGTTTCAAAAGTTGTCAAAAACAGGTCCTGGTAAATCTAAATAAAGAAAATGTTATTCAAGGTCCCTGAAATATTCTAACTTGTCAAAAATGGTCCTTGAATAAATCTTTTGTTAAATGGCAGAAAAGGTCCCTGAACTTTTGAAATTGGCAAGTTTGGTCCCTGGAAAATTTGAAAATGTCAAAATTGGTCCTTGAACTATGGAAACCTGTCACTTTTAGTCCTTGGAACAACTTTGTGAAAATGGCAGAACTAGTCCCTCAATTTTCAGAATTGGCAAACAAGGCCCTTGATGATTTAAAACCCTTAAACAACCTTTGACCCTTGTCAATACCAAATGACCCCGCGCTTTTCCTTTTGAACCCCTGTGTCAAACAAAGTCAAACTTTCACTTTGCCCGCCCACCTTCTTCCCACCGACCACACCCTCGCAACCTCTGCAGAATCGCTTCTCCCATCACCTCATCACACCCTTATCACCTCAACCCCTCATCATCACCCTACAAGTCCACCCCCTAGTTGCTAGCTCAAGCCCTATAAGTCAAATTTCACCTTTCCGCCAAAACACAAAAAGTGGCCAAATCTCACAAAATGACCCAATGACTCGGAACTAAGTGGGATCCACTCGAGACACGTGGCAAGACCATTGGAGGTATAAAAGGAGGAAGAAAGAAGGAAGCAAAGCAGAGTTAGTTTTAGTTTTCACTTGTATGTCGTTTTAAATTTTAATGATTTAGTTTAGTGTAAAAGCTTTAAATTTACTTCCTTTGTACTCAAATTAAAGTATTTCATCATTATAATCTTATTTAAAATCTCAATTCAAGGTCTCATGTATGTTTCACATGTTGGTGTTTCTTGTTGAAGAATTCAATCTCAAGATCTTATATTCAAAGCTCCAAGTGGCTTCATTTCCATTTAAACAAGCTTACTCAAGCTTATCATAGCTCGAGATAAACTTGGAACACAATTCTAAGAAATTTTGGTAAAAGTCAACAAAAGTCAAAGTAAGGTGAAAACTTGGTTAAGCGAGGTTTGGAGAAGGAATTCGATAATGCGATTTGATTTGGGGTTTGAAATGGATTAGAATAGGAGTTATAGTTTCGGTTTTGGCTCTGCAACTAGTTGGATATATGTGAGTAAGAATTCTAATTTTCATTTCAAGTCAATTTGTAATTTTGTTTGCACTTTTATCGTGGTCATAAACCGCTTTAAGCTCGTTAAAATAGTTGTATTATGATCATGACAACTCGGTTTGATCATTGGCAAGATTGGATTATAGATTAACTCATTTAAAATTGCAAACAGTTCATTAAGTAGTGTTTGGATTTGGGATTTAAAGCATGCTAGAGGGTTGTGCGGTGGTAGTTTCTTGTTTGTTCAAGTTTGTGTCACTCATGTATGCTCAAATCATCTTTAACTTGTGATCGATAGCTTAAAAGTCAAAATTCATCTTCGTGACTTAACTGTTTAACTGTTATAGTTTTCAAAACCAAAAGCCTATTTTGTGTTCAATTTTCAAGAATATAGTTTAATATAACTTTATTTCATCATAATATATTAACATCAATCCACAAAATCGGTTCAAAGTTGGAAAAGTCAACTTTTCGCTTTTAATGAAAAGTCAAAATGTTGAAAAACTCGGTTTGGTTCAAATGAGATGAATTTTCCTTGATTCATTTCGGCCAAATTATGTGAATCTTGTGGTTTTAGAAACTCCTCTTGGTCTACTTTGTTATTGTCATTTTGTTAAATTTTGTTAAATTTTATAAGCCTCAAAAGATCTAGTCAAATGGGTCCAAGTGCCTCTGCGAGCACGATGGCTGCACAGGCTTATGCAGACTTTTTGCGGGGCTTGTGTATGGCTCATCTTGGTTTGTCTAGGCCTGTAATTGGGTTTATAAGCTCTCACACAGGTTTTCTTTAAGTTCCTTTATTTGTTTCATCATCTCCACTTATTCGGTGGCTTATTTCTAAGCTCAAAGTGAGCACCCTTTCACTGTTTTTGCATCATAAGCTCTAATCATCAATCGATGTAATCTTGCATCTCGAGGTTGTGGCTTGTTGCTATCTGTTGCATTTTGGTTCTTTAAGCTTAATAGAGCTTCAGAACAGTTGCTAGCTTTTGACTCCATTTGCTTATTCATAGTGCTTTTTATAAGCACTTTGAACATCGTTTCATTTTCTTCCAAGCAACCCCATGTTTTCCATTTTCATAGCTTCCTAATATTATTTTAGACTTTTCCTGAAATTTTCAGATTTTTCTAAGTTGTTTTGCTATTTTTCTTAATTTAAATTAGTTTTAGGTATTTTAAATAGCTTTTATTCAAATTAATTAAGAAAAGGTTCAAAAAAATAATTTTTCAATTTTCTTAGGTTTAGATAAATATAAAAAGTAAAAAAAGTAATTTTCCATATTTTTCATAGTTTATTTTGTAATTTTTAATAATTTAATTAGTTTTAAATAGTTTTTAATTCATAAAAAATAGAAAAATAATCATAAAAATACAAAAATAGTTTTGAAAATTCTCTTTTGATATTTTAGATTTTTCTAAGTCTTAATTTTATTTTTCTAGGTTTATTTCCTATTTTCTTGTAATTTAGGTAATTAATTAATAGTTAAAAATAGTTTTTAATTAATAATAATTAGATAATTAGTTGTAAAATTAATTTTCTTTTTCTATAAATTTTCTTTTATCATTAGGTTTATAAAAATATCATTTTCATATTTTTAGGGTTAATATTGTGTAAGTTTCACGTTTTTGTTTGTACGTCACGTAGTTTTTAATTAAGTTTTATTAAAACAAAAAGAACAAAAACATCATTTTAATTATAGTGATAGCGTTTATTTAATAGATTTTATCTTTTTAATCTTCTTTAATTTGCATTTAAGCCGTTGTAATTTGTTGGCTATTTCTGTAGTTATAATCATAACAAATCTCGTATCCATTCAAATCTTCTCGATCACTAAACGTCGACTATTCTCGCATTTCGTTGGGACTTAACGACTGGGAAACACTATACTCTCCGGACTTCATTGCATTTGTGCTTAAACTGTTTTAAGGTTCTTACGGTTGGTCATTCACAAGTGATCACCGCGAAGAAAACTTGATTGCTTCTTGCAGATCAAATTTTGCGCGCCACGGGAGCAATGCTAATAGTCTTACGTTTAGCGTATTAGTGATTTGACATCACTCCTTGTTTATACCATCTTTTAAAAATCAAAACCCAAAAGATTTTCATTCTTTGTTTTACATCATGTTTTTCAAAAATACCAAAATATTCCTCTTTACCCTCCTACCCTTTTTGATTCTTTATCCTTTACCTCTATCCATTTGATTCTAACTTCTATTCTCATGGAATATCTCGACCGACGACTCGGGACGGTGAAAAGCTTCGCCTTTATCACAAATGTCAAGAATTCGTGTTGTTCGTGATGATCCATTTATTCTGCGTAGGAAATGGAAAGAGAAACCGGGGTGACAAAGGACCGGTACTTCCATCTAATAATGGAGGTGCTAACACGTCCAACCCACGGTTATCCAAAGATCTAATCCCTCAATTGCTCCTAAGCCGTCTAGAATTGATTCTAAACTTTCACGGTTTACGGTTAAAAGCAAACATGCGAAATTGATCGGTGACCAAAGAAGAATGACTTGCCTAATCTTCACGCTTCTCAAGAACCGTAACAGGAGACCATAACGGAAGTGGTGGAAATTGCTAGCTCTCGAGCACACCACTTGTCCCACCTCTGGATTTTTCAAAATGTTCTTCGAGACTTGATAGTCATTCGAGATCACCATGTTGGTTTTGTTGATTCTTTGAATAAATGATTCTTCTTATAACTCTCAAATAGAATCGCTTATTCCTTGTGTCGGTTGTGGTGAGCCTCTTTATGGTTCACCACGTCGTTGGTGTACATGTGTACAATGTGGTAATGATATCCGTAACGGAGTTGTTTGTTTTGTGGTTCGAGGAATTCATTTGATTATGATCCTAATCGTAACTCATTTAACGACCCTCAAACTTTTCCAATTACCCACCACACCGACTCATCTTCATATAACCAACATTATCTTCTTGTGAAAATTGTGGAGGTCCTCACCAAGGATTTGAGTGTCAATCCGAAACACGTTTGTCTCACGAACAATTTTCTGGTAACACTCGTGACTTTGAAACGACCAAATTCCATATTATTCACATGACCACCCACAACAATCATTTTGTTGTGAGAACTGTGGAGGTCCCCATTTCACTCGATTGTCAAACAGGAATCCATTTCCTTGTAACAATTACGACTATCCATATCACGACCAACCTCCACAGTTCCAAAAAACTCAAACTCCTCAACAAACCCAACAAGACACTTATCTAGAGCTTCTGGAGTTAGTGAAAAGAGGTGAGGAGTTCAATAAAACTATACTTCATAATATTCCCAGTTTTTCTTGTGTACATTGTGGGGGTCCTCATGATGATTATCAATGTCAACCTTCCGGTTTTGACAAATCTCCACTCCCACAATGTCCCGTCATTCCAAATTCACATGAGAAATCCATGGAAGAATTGCTAGTCAAGAAGCGTGTCGCTAAAATAAATTCCCAAATTGCCTTTGAAAAATCTGTTAGGGAATCAATTGCAAAAGAAAAAGCACCGATCTAGCTCTCAATTTCGCTTTTATTCCCGATGACGATGATGATGATGATACACTTGATTCATCAAGTTCATCGATGATATCCAGCAGCTGAGATTCCATCTCAAACAATCGCTATCACACCAAGCTCCCACTCACTCTCGACTATGGGGACGAGCATCTTGACACTGTTCTCTAAAAGGAATCGGACGAATTCATAAAGTCTAGTGTTGAGAACCTTGTTCCAATCCCAAGAGAGTCACAGGAACTTCGATCATGTGTGTGATATCCTCCTCCTCTTGTCTTCCAAAATGATCATGTTGAGATGTTCTCCGATTCTAATGATAATGATTCGTTATCTTGTGGAGACATCGCTTATGTGGAAGATTTACCTTCCGAGCTTGTTAGCTTAGAAGAAGAGAATGATGAAGTTATGAAATCAAAGATGAAGCACTTCATGCAACATTCCGAATGTCGGTCTTCTCATTTCTAAAATCGAGGCTTTCAATGAAAACCTATTTCATCTCCTATCCCCATTAAGGATAGTGACATTCTTTCCGATGATTCTATTCCGAAATGAAAGCCTTCGCTTTGATGATACGGGAGAGAAGATTAGTGGCGTACCACTTTTCATTCTCATAATTCTCTCCCGATTATGAATCATTTACATTGGAGGAGTTCACCGGTGAACCCACTCATATCAATTTCGAATATGATTCATTCACATTCATGGAGTTCTCGGATGAACTCATTGTTATCATATCTCCACCGTAGTATGATAACTTCTACTTTGATCTAGACACAACCGGATATGTCTAGACCAATTGAGCTTAAAATATGAAATTCATGCTATCGTGAATTCCCTCCGATGATGATGAGTTAGTCAAGATCATTATCATGATTTTCTATCTCTTCTTTACCTATCCGTAGCTTCTCCCTGCTCTTCACTCCTTCTGGAATGAAGACATTATCTTTGACCCGGCATTTCCATATACCATTTGTGAGCCGGGTCTCTGTCTGTCTCAGATATCTCATCGGTGTGGAACTTTCACGTACTTCAATGTTTATCCAAACATCTTGAATGAAAGTCCGATGGAGATTATCTCTTCCACTTACTTCCCATGAACCAATTAATTCGGGTCGAGTCAAGCTAGCGACTCGGTAATCAAAAAAAAGAGCTTAACATGGGTTTTCACCCGTGTGTACCACCTAGTGTGGGGAGATACCCACATGTTGTATATAGATCTAAAAAATGAATGAAAATTGTAAATACTAAAAAGAGAATAATTGTTGTGTTTCTACACTTAGCTAGGTTTATTATCTTTTACGTTCTAAGTTTCGTATAACATTTTGTACTTTGAATATTGAGGACAATATTCATTTCTAAGTGGGGAAATTCGCTAATTTTGATCATAAATGTACCCTTTAGTCCCTTTTTCCCCAAATGGCCAATTTTAAAATTTTTTTAGTGGAAGTACTATGTACTAAACACAACAAATGGTAATCATCCACCATGTCTAACCCACATAAGGATTGGCTAATCCAGAGCAAACGGCTCTTGGTAAAGATATCTCAAATCCGTTGACGGCTTGCAATTTGCCCAAAATTGTATGGTATTCATTTCACCATATCCTAAAAAGTGAAGAGTTGGCTAGCCCGCAAGTTTATGGCTTGTGGTAAAGGCAAATGGAAAACCATAATTGGTAATCACTCACCAAAGATAATATTGATAATTTATCTAAGAGTTGGCTAGTCCGTATAAACGGCTCGGTAAAGACAAATCAAATCCGTTGAAAGTCAAGGATTTGCTCAAAATCATTTGGTTATCGGTGTACCAAGGTTCTTACTTGAATCGAAACATTTGGCTACTCCGTAAGTAATGGCTTTGGTAAAGAGATTAAAATCCATTATGTTTTCAAATCATTGCTAGGACTAGCAATATCTCATGTGGGGATTGATGAGTGTCTAAATACTCATCATTTTGGTACAAAATAAACCGCAAAATCATCTGAAAACACTCGTAAACACATCAAAATGATCAAAATATCACAAATCGTTGTTTTATGTGTTTTAAATGCAAAATATCAAAATCGGTGAAAACGTATCAAATTTACATAATTGGCGCTTTAGTCCCCAAGTTTCAAAAGTTGTCAAAACAGGTCCTCGGTAAATCTAAATAAAGAAAATGTTATTCAAGGTCCCCGAAATATTCTAACTTGTCAAAATGGTCCTTGAATAAATCTTTTGTTAAATGGCGTAAAAGGTCCTCGAACTTTTGAAATTGGCAAGTTTGGTCCTCGGAAAATTTGAAAATGTCAAAATTGGTCCTTGAACTATGGAAACCTGTCACTTTTAGTCCTTGGAACAACTTTGTGAAAATGGCGTAACTAGTCCTCAATTTTCAGAATTGGCAAACAAGGCCCTTGATGATTTAAAACCCTTAAACAACCTTTGACCCTTGTCAATACCAAATGACCCCTGCCTTTTCCCTTTTGAACCCCCAGGTCAAACAAAGTCAAACTTTCACTTTGCCCGCCCACCTTCTTCCCCACCGACCACACCCCGCAACCTCTCGCAATCGCTTCTCCCATCACCTCATCACACCCTTATCACCTCAACCCCTCATCATCACCCTACAAGTCCACCCCCTAGTTGCTAGCTCAAGCCCTATAAGTCAAATTTCACCTTTCCCGCCAAAACACAAAAAGTGGCCAAATCTCACAAAATGACCCAATGACTCTGAACTAAGTGGGATCCACTCGAGACACGTGGCAAGACCATTGGAGGTATAAAAGGAGGAAGAAAGAAGGAAGCAAAGCAGTAGTTAGTTTTAGTTTTTCACTTGTATGTCGTTTTAAATTTTAATGATTTAGTTTAGTGTAAAAGCTTTAAATTTCTGTTCCTTTGTACTCAAATTAAAGTATTTCATCATTATAATCTTATTTAAAATCTCAATTCAAGGTCTCATGTATGTTTCACATGTTGGTGTTTACTGTTGAAGAATTCAATCTCAGTATCTTATATTCAAAGCTCCAAGTGGCTTCATTTCCATTTAAACAAGCTTACTCAAGCTTATCATAGCTTGAGATAAACTTGGAACACAATTCTAAGAAATTTTGGTAAAAAGTCAACAAAAGTCAAAGTAAGGTGAAAACTTGGTTAAGCAGGTTTGGAGAAGGAATTGGGATAATGCAGATTTGATTTGGGGTTTGAAATGGATTAGAATAGGAGTTATAGTTCTGGTTTTGGCCTGCAACTAGTTGGATATATGTGAGTAAGAATTCTAATTTTCATTTCAAGTCAATTTGTAATTTTTGTTTGCACTTTTATCTGTGGTCATAAACTGCTTTAAGCCTGTTAAAATAGTTGTATTATGATCATGACAACTCAGTTTGATCATTGGCAAGATTGGATTATAGATTAACTCATTTAAAATTGCAAAACAGGTTCATTAAGTAGTGTTTGGATTTGGGATTTAAACTGTGCTAGAGGGTTGTGCAGTGGTAGTTTCTTGTTTGTTCAAGTTTGTGTCACTCATGTATGCTCAAATCTGTCTTTAACTTGTGACTGCATAGCTTAAAAGTCAAAATTCATCTTCAAGTGACTTAACTGTTTAACTGTTATAGTTTTCAAAAACCAAAAGCCTATTTTGTGTTCAATTTTCAGTAATATAGTTTAATATAACTTTATTTCATCATAATATATTAACATCAATCCACAAAATCGGTTCAAAGTTGGAAAAAGTCAACTTTTCGCTTTTAATGAAAAGTCAAAATGTTGAAAAACTCGTTTTGGTTCAAATGAGATGAATTTTCCTTGATTCATTTCGGGCCAAATTATGTGAATCTTGTGGTTTTAGAAACTCCTCTTGGTCTACTTTGTTATTGTCATTTTTGTTAAATTTTGTTAAATTTTATAAGCCTCAAAAGATCTAGTCAAAATGGGTCCAAGTTCTGCACAGCAGAGCATGTTGGCACTGCAGAACTTATGCGACTTTTGCGGGGCTTGTGTATGGCTCATCTTGGTTTGTCTAGGCCTGTAATTGGGTTTATAAGCTCTCACCAGGTTTTCTTTAAGTTCCTTTATCTGCTTCATCATCTCCGGCTTATTGGTGGCTTATTTCTAAGCTCAAAGTGAGCACCCTTTCACTGTTTTGATCATAAGCTCTAATCATCAATCGATGTAATCTTGCATCTCAGAGGTTGTGGCTTGTTGCTATCTGTTGCATTTTGGTTCTTAAGCTTAATAGAGCTTTCAGAACAGTTGCTAGCTTTTGGACTCCATTTGCTTATTCATAGTGCTTTTTATAAGCACTTTGAACATCGTTTCATTTTCTTCCAAGCAACCCCATGTTTTTCCATTTTTCATAGCTTCCTAATATTATTTTAGACTTTTCCTGAAATTTTCAGATTTTTCTAAGTTGTTTTGCTATTTTTCTTAATTTAAATTAGTTTTTAGGTATTTTTAAATAGCTTTTATTCAAATTAATTAAGAAAAGGTTCAAAAAAATAATTTTTCAATTTTCTTAGGTTTAGATAAATATAAAAAGTAAAAAAAGTAATTTTCCATATTTTTCATAGTTTATTTTGTAATTTTTAATAATTTAATTAGTTTTAAATAGTTTTTAATTCATAAAAATAGAAAATAATCATAAAATACAAAAATAGTTTTGAAAATTCTCTTTGATATTTTAGATTTTTCTAAGTCTTAATTTTATTTTTCTAGGTTTATTTCCTATTTTCTTGTAATTTAGGTAATTAATTAATAGTTAAAATAGTTTTTAATTAATAATAATTAGATAATTAGTTGTAAAATTAATTTTCTTTTCTATAAATTTTCTTTATCATTAGGTTTATAAAATATCATTTTCATATTTTTAGGTTAATATTGTGTAAGTTTCATGTTTTTGTTTCAGACGTCACGTAGTTTTTAATTAAGTTTTATTAAAACAAAAAGAACAAAACATCATTTTAATTATAGTGATAGCGTTTATTTAATAGATTTTATCTTTTAATCTTCTTTAATTTGCATTTAAGCCGTTGTAATTTGTTGGCTATTTCGTAGTTATAATCATAACAAATCTCGTGATCCATTCAAATCTTCTCGATCACTAAACGTCGACTATTCTCGCACTACTGCTCGTTGGGACTTAACGACTGGGAAACACTATACTCTCCTGGACTTCATTGCATTTGTGCTTAAACTGCTTTTAAGGTTCTTACGGTTGGTCATTCACAAGTGATCACCGCGTGAAAACTTGACTGTTACAGATCAAAAATCTTTCAAGATTTTCTCAATGTAAGCACTTTGACTCAAGCCAATCAATCGCTTAGATCCGTCTCGATAGATCTTAATTTCAAGAATATATGCGCTTCTCCTAAATCTTTCATGGCTAAACATCTTCCACGATAGGATTTTACATCTTGTAACATTGGAATATTGTTTCCCATAATCAATATGTCATCAACATATAGAATTAGGAAAGTGACATAACTCCCACTAGCTTTCGATACACATGGCTCATCTTGATGTTGAGAAAATCCAAATTTCTTTATCTCATCATCAAAAGTTTATTCCATTGCCTCGATGCTTGCTTAAGTCCATAAATGGAACGCTTGAGCTTGCATACACGCTAGGATATTTTAGATCAACAAAACCCTCAGTTGCTCCATATAGACCTCTTCAGAAAGATGTCCATTGAGGAAGGCGGTTTTGACGTCCATTTGCCATATCTCAAAGTCATAATATGCGCCTATGGCTATGAGAATCCTTATAGCTCTAATGTCCGCTATGTGGAGAAAAGGTTTCTTCATAATCAATCCCAGAGGTTTGAGTAAAGCCCTTTGCTACGAGACGAGCTTTAAAGGTGTATACCTTACCATCCATGTCGCCTTCTTCTTGAAGAGCCACTTGTCGCCAACTGCCTTGCAGTTAGGAGGAAGCTCAACTAAGACCCGACATCATTGTCTTTCATGGATTGCATTTCCACATTCATTGCATCAAGCTATTTCTTGGATTCGTGGATCCAAGAATGCGACTTTATAGTTGTTGGGTTCACCAAGATCCCCTAACTCATGTTCCTCGCTGTCAATGTATAAACACATACGGTCGAGCACACGGCGTGTCCTATTGGACTTTCGAATGGGAACAATATCACTTTGAGGTTCTTCAATTTCTTGATCATCCTCATCATCATGAATGCTAGTGTCTAAAGAAGGATTTGTATCTTCTTCTTGAAGTAATTCAAGATCATCCATACTCCCACTTGCTTTAAGATCCATAAGATTACTCTCAAAGAACTCGAGATTTCGAGCAACAAAAACTTTGTTCTCGGATGGAAGATAGAAAGAATATCCCATAGTTTCCTTAGGGTATCCTACGAAGATACACTTAATAGCTCTAGGTTCAAGTTTGTCGTTTGGTAAGTGTATCACGCTTAGCAAGTGCCTCACAACCCCGTAATTTTAAGTAAGATGCCTAGGGCTTGCCCATGCCATACTCATATGGTGTCTTTTCAACCTTCTTAGTTGGAACCATATTGAGAATGCGCAAGAGACTCAAGGGCATAATCCCAAAAGGACTTTGGAAGAGTAGTTTGTTTCATCATAGAACGCACCATGTCAAGCAGGGTTCAATTTCTCCTCTCAGATACACCATTGTGTTGTGGAGTATAAGGAGGAGTTCGATGGGCAATAATCCCATGCTCCTTAAGATGATCCAAAAACTCTTGACTCATATATTCACCTCCATGATCAGAACGTAGTGATTTTATGGTCTTCCCGAGTTGATTTTCTACTTTCTTTTGAAACACTTTGAATGTTTCAAACACTTCATGTTTATGTTTCAGCAAGTAAACATAACCATACCGACTATAGTCATCAGTGAAAGTCACGAAGTAATTTGCTCCTTGTCTAGATGTGATTCTAAATGGCCCACATACATCATAAGTCCAAGTAAATCTTTAGCCCTTTCCACTTGATGTGAATAAGGTTTTCTAGCCATCTTACCAGACATACAAGCAACACACTTTTCAAGAGACTTAATGTCAGATGAGTTGAGAAGTCCATCGTGTTGCAACTTCTCCATGCGTTTCTTGCTAATGTGTCCAAGACGACCATGCCACAAGAGAAGCGAGTCCATGTTAGTCTTGGTTTTATTGCTTACAAGAAACATAGAACTTTCATTTGTATTCGAATAAGACATTTCAATTTCAAAACACCATCACGAGGAATAGCAAGAAATAAACAACTTTATTCCTAGAAACCGAAATATTATTATTCGATTCAAAATGCTTAATAAAACCATCGTCATACAAACGAGAAACGAAATAATTCCCCTATTAATAGAGGAGCATAATGACAATCTTTTAAAACAATAACTAATCCACTAGGAAGTGATAAATGATAGTTTCCAATAGCTTCAACTTCTTCCCATTGACCATTGCCCACATACAGCCTTAAAGCTCCCGGTTACGCCTTCCCATCGCCCCTTAGACCCCGAGTATTATTACGATGTAGTACCATAGCCGTGTCATATACTAAGGATGATTTAGTGAAAGAGTAGAGTTCTATAGTGAAAATACCTAAAGAACTAGCCGCAAGAGACCTGCTTCTTCTTTTTCATTAACTCGGCGAGACATCGGGACAATTTTCTCCAATGTCCTGTCTCACCACACCGGTGTGTGTAGCGCCCTTTGTCGGATTATCCTTCTTGGGTGGTGGAGGAATCTTGGGTTTTGTTTTATAGGAATTAGCATCATAACCAAACTTGGGTCTTTTTCCAATCCCACGATTCCCCTTAGTAGCCATGAACGATTTATTTTTCTTTTGGTTTTTCTCGACCTTACCACCATGCACATAATAGAGCGCAAAAGATCTTTCTTTGGCAACGTCGCTCATGTTTCTTAAGCATAGCATGCGCCTCATTAATAGTCTTCCCATGTCATGCATATTAAAGTTCTCGCACAAACGAGATGTACTTTAGAAAGACCGATTAGGATCAATTTAATTCCATAGTGGAGTAAGTGGATGACCAAGACGTTCCAAACTATCAATGTAGCTCTTCGTCTTGAGAACATATGCCTCTTCCTCCTTGCAAGCGTGGAATTCACGTGCAGTTTGTAGAAACTTTTGTTCTGCTTTTTGGGAGAACATAGACTTCAACTCCTGAAGCATGTCATAAGCACTAAGATGAGTTAGATTTCGTTGGATCTCTAACTCCATGGTCATGAGCATGAAGGCATCTATGTCCTCTATACCTTTGACCCAAGCAGCATGAAATGCAAGAGCCTCGTGTAGGACAAAGGGTGGCGGGAGTAGCAACAGTGCCGCAGGTATGGGATGCTCTAGATAAGCTTCCTTATCTTCACCGATAGTATGATGCGGTCATGATACCAATCAATGAAATTAGGTCCAGTGAGTTTTTGTTTCTCAAAGAAACTCCCGAGTACCGAACTGCTTCCGATTGAAGTAGTCATCTACAATTGAAAAGTTCAAATAATTAGTATTTTTGATAATTAAATTTTAAAGAATTAACTACCCAATTAATTACTAATAAGACTAAGATCCAACTTGCAACCCCATTAATTACCATAGGTCCGACCAAAGTATAAAAATGGGACAAGAGGTAAGCGACGAGCGTTAATTGCATAATGCAACTCTTAGATTTGTGAGACTCTTAAGGCATTAGTATCAAGTAATAATGTCAAAAGGTGTTTAGTTCTCATCTTATGCCTCGGTCCGAGGTCCGACCGTGTTAACTCGATATAAGTCCACCAAGTATGAACGTGTAAAATAACCGAGGTCCGACCAAGGAGAAATAACTACCATGGGTTGGAAAGGCCCTTAGGTCCGACTGCAGAAGTCAATCCAAGTGCACGTGTCCATAGTTGGGTGGCATAGACTTAATATTAACAAATAGGTATGCACGCATAAATGTGGTAAAAGTCGGTACAAAGAAGCATGCAAAACAACTTTGTAACACTAATTTTAAAACCTTTTGGTAATGACACGTTGATCATCATGGTTCACGGTAGCTCCAATCGAACGCATTGTGGAGGCAGAGGACCGTAAGCGTTGAAGCATAACCTTAGACATCCTTTTAGTGAGAATGTGCTCACTTCTTTAAACCCCTTTCTAGTTTGTTCTAGTGGGTGAAGCAAGACATCCCAAGTGTCCATAGCGCCTAGTTTTTAAATTCTTGAAAACGTGTTTCATATATTAGGTCACTTTATTTTATAAAAACAATTTTCCAAGAATCAAATTGCGGTCACAATGAGCATGGTATTTTGGCGTGTAAATAAAGACCAATATTAATGTTATGGTTACGATATGTATTATTCCATATTGCATACAATTAGGTGTCAAAACAAGTAATAATGCACATATAGGAATCACAAACATACAATCATAAACATCAATATAAATAACCACATATTGTTTCGAGTCCTCTTGTAGTCTTCCCAAACGAGAACCACAAGACCATCACTAGGATGCAAGACTAGATCGCCCATACATCACTTAGAAAAGCAATCGAGTGGGTCTTGTGGTTGGAAAAACACATAAAGCATGGCAATCCCAATTAACAAGTAATTACGCAATATATGTATTTAAATCAATATGTAATTCTAATTATCACAATAATTCTAATTAACAATTAAATAAATACAAATTAACTTTTAATTCTAATTAGCAAGTAATTATTAATTTAACATGTAATCTTTAATTAACAATTAATTTTATTTAACAAGGTAATTATAATTGACATGTAAATTAAATTCCAATTAACAAATTAATTCTAATTATCAATATAATTTTAATTTGTGTGAGACTAGTTATTATTTATTAAAAATTGACAAGTATTGCATGTAGTTGTCAAAATTAAAATAAAACAAAATAACTAAACTAGGTTTCATGCACCCTTTTTAAAACATGTTTATTAATAATGTAAACGTGTAACCCATAATCGCAAAACGAGTTGACTCGTGATGCCACCGTTGGGATTTTAGATCTAGTTAACCAAAGAACTCCCCACGAGCACGCAGCTGGATAATGGATCTAGTTAATACAATTATGTTAACACGTAACTAATAAACACATAATTTAATACAATATTAAATAATTAAAAGGGAATAAAGAAGGCTAACCTTGCTTGGCAATTGAACTCTAGTAACGGAACAAGAAACCCTACGAAACATTTAAGTATCTAAAATAGATACCTCAAGAGTATCACACACAAACCCGATTCACGATACGCTCGATTAACGGTAGTCGAGAACGTAATAAAAATATCAATCAACAACTTGACCTTGAATAAAATACCAAATACCAATCTTTCAATTCCCTAACACCTTGATTCAGCAAGTGGAGATTGAACGAAAACCAAACATCACCTCAACGATTTGAGAGCAAATCGATAAGGTATGAAAGCTGGAACTAGTAATCGGATCTTTAGGTTATAGATAATGATGTTATGCGTGTCATTATGAGGATCCAGGGGTGTGTTTATATAGGTTTGTAATTCAACCCAAGTAGGAGACCTAACTTGGTCGACAAGCTAAAACCCACTCATTTTCTGTTTTGCCCGCTTACAGATTGTATAGGCCCAAGGCTATCCATAACACTTCACCCAAGTCCAACCAATAACAGTCCATGGGTCATAAAAGTGATCGGGTCAAAACTAGCATAACGGGTACAATAGTAATTCAAGTATTAGTTACGCTCAACACGTATACTGTTTATCGCGTGCCCCCATCGGCTCATACACGCTTAGTTGTTTTGTCGTGTTTTAAGACTCCCACAAACCAACAATATCAATGATGTTGATTAATGTAAGCAACAGGTGAGATGGAACAAGATATGCAAATGGAAACTGTTACTCGTATTAGTCATACAAGAAGATCTCGAGTACCAGACCCTAATATCATAGACAGCATGTAAATTTCAAATTATTATATTCTCTTTTATTTTGTGCATAAATGTAAACTTCAAATTTTGAGTTTATTAAGAGTGTGGACAACCTAGGTTGCTGTTTAGACGTACTTTAGTCAACATCTTTACAAAAGTTCAAAGTTCTTCATGCTCAAACAATAGAGAAAGAAATAGTTGAAAGTTGGAGATCTAAAGGTGTAAATGAGACTTATAGCACAAGTAAATTAATAAAATCAATTCAATTTAAATAAGTCAAGTTTGAGCTTAGGCTAAATCACCATTTTGAGCTGTAAACACTCTTTTGTTTAGTTCTTTGAATTGTACAGATAATATAGTCGATCTGATTTAAAAGGATCAAAACATCTAAACAACATTTTAACAAGTATCTACTCGTTTCAGTTGCTGCCTAGCTGGATACCGTCTTGAGCTAATGTTTTAGATTTGACTTGTTTGACCCATTCGAGATCCGAAAAACGGATGAGATGAGACTCTGCAAAAGCGTGTTCTACAACATATTTCTAAGGATTGGTGTCGTTGGACTTGTCTGAATGCTCTGAAGTATGGTTAAACTGAAAGGCAAATGATTGAAAAAAGGATCATACTTGTCACCATTTTATTTATGGCAATGAACAATTTTTTTGCTTGTACTTTTCTTTCAAATTTATCCTTTTAGAGTATTTTCGAAATTTTTGACATTTTGCCTCTTACTAATAGAAATTTTTTTCCCGAAGGCAAAATGTCTCATAACTCTTAAAAAGATTAATTTAAAAGTAGAGTATCCACAAAAGAAAAAATTTGCTCACACCCATAAAAGAAAATATGACAAGATGACATTTTTTCAATCATTCGCTCTAAACTGAAATATGCACATGTGTTCGCAAATGATCTTTGTTTATCCAAATGGCCACAAGGCTATGAACTAGTAAACCAGCGGTCAGTGAACTTAAAAATTGAGATGGAAGCCTAATTATCCGCTACGTATGGTCTAATTATTTTAGCTTGCGAAAAATATGAAGTACCGTCGGTAAGAGTTGACCTGTTCCATTTGTAACTAAAACATTTGTTAAATATCAAATTATGTTCCTTGCCCATTGCCCTTCCACATGATTATATACCCAGCTATCTCATATCAACATAGTTCATCCTTAGAGGAACTGCCAACAACAAAAGAAAACCGTGTTTATGTGTTGGATACGGTGACGTTGCTGATGAAAAATGTGCATTATTTACTTATAAATAATACCCCATTTTACTAAAAAGTTCACACTTAAACTCTCTCAACCGTCTTCAATTTCACACACAACCTCAACTTTTTTTCACACAAACACTATGGCTAACGAACCAAAAGAGGTGCCAAAAAACTATCATTAAGTGACTCACGTTGGCAAACAATTTATTGGATGAGATGACTCGTTATCTCAACCATTTTCGTGACCGTATTGCGGAAGAAACGAGGGTGCATTCGCTGCCTCTCGACCAACCACTCAATAGCTACGGTTTGCTAATGAGCTAATTAATCTCTTTAGCTTTTACTAAATTACCACATCTATCGCGTGATTGTCCTTAGGTGATTATATATTGTTTCAGTTTTGATAGCGGGTTCATCCTTGCGTACGGTGTTTTTAATTTATGGTAGTTGTTGTCAAAACTAATCTAGAAGGATCGTTTTTGTTGTTTGAAAGTATGTTATTAGGGTCCTTGTAGGCTAAGGGTCGATATTCGTATGACGTGCCACTGTGAGTCATGTATTCTTATCAACTTGATTGCGTTAATCCAAAGTGTACATTAATATATAAAGATTATGAATCAAGTCTCGAGAGGGAAAATAGTGCTTTTTAAGCTTCATGTGAGCTCCTAGCAAACACAAAATATTGAACCAAATGACTCATTAGTTGATCGGTACAAATTAATGACAAATTTGTAAATGCAAAACTAGCAATGACATTGAAGTGTAATTTCTTTTCTCTAGGAAAGTTTAAAATATTGTGTACTGACATTTAGCAAAATAGTGCAAGTAGCTATCAAAAATGATGATTTTGAATTAACGTATATGGGTGGGGGTTTAAGGGGTGGGGTTTGGTGCGACGTTGTGAAGATTGGCGATGAGATTGACGGGTTGGGGTAGAGTTCACTTCTTCTTTTTGGGAGTTTTGGGTGATGGAGGATATTAGGTTTTGGGTTGATCCATGGGTGGATAATGGGCGGCTTTGTGATAGATTTCTTAGATTTATCATTTAGATAGGAGGAAGGAGGCTAGTGTGATGGATAGAGGGTTTGGGTGGGAATGGGATTGGGTTAGAAGCATTAGGGTAGAGTAAGTAAGGAGTTTGAGGATCTTATAGGTGTGTTGCAACATGTGTTCATTTCTAATAATTGTAGCTAGGATCGGTGGAGGTGGTCGCCGATGAAGACGGTGAGTTTGCGGTCAAAGAGTTATCAAGAATGATCGATGAGAAGGTTATACTTTCAGATATTGGAGGTCAAGAGACGCTTTGGAATAAGTTGTTGCCTAAGAAGGTAAACATATTCGTGTGGAGGGCTCTAAAAGGAAGACTTCTGGTTCGTGTGGAGTTAGATAGGAGAGGTGTTAACTTGGACTCGGTTCTTTGCCCAAGTTGTAAGAATAGTGTGGAACCGTGTGCTCATAGCTTGGTCACTTGTGATTTGGCTATGAGTGTTTGGGACAAGGTATTTAATTGGTGGAAAGTGGGGAATGTTAACGCTTTCTCAATTGATGAATTTTTTTCATCAAGTGGAAACGTTAACGTCCCATGCTATTTTGCTCGCGTTTGGCAAGTGGTAATTTGGACTACCGGATACTTCATATGGAAAGAAAGGAATGCACGCGTGTTCGGTAACAAGATTGCAAGTAATAACAAAATTATTCAAGATATTCAATTGAAAAGTTTTGAGTGGATTGTTCTACGATCAAATAAATATAAAGTGATAGATTAGCAACAATGGTTAACGGACCCTAAAAACTTTCGGCTACACTGAGTTCTCTCTTCATCAGATTATGTGTTTGTATTCAGCTACTACATTAATTGTTTTTGTCTGTGTTAGTGGGTTCGGAGTTGGTGGCTGCAGTTTTTCAGTTCAGTTCGCCTACAAGTCAGTTTGGACCACATGTGTCTTAATATGTATGAGAGTGTGTGATGTAATAAGCAAATGGGCGCAAGTGGTGAATATGGGAATGTTATATTCTTGTATGGGTAATGGTTCCTTTTATCAGTGTTTGGTCTATTAGCTTTGGATGCATTTTCGTCTGCAAGTGCTTTGGTCAAATGCTTCTGCAATTGTCATTGCCTTAAATCAACAAAAGGAATGCAAGTGTCTCCATCGTGATAAAATATTATCGTTGTGCTTTGTCTCTTATGTTCTCGAGTCGAATTAATGGAAGAAAAGGAAAGAAAGTGAAAAGGTTTACTCCCACATTGTGTTATTGAGTTTTACTTAAGTAGGAAAAGAAAATGAAATGGAACACACTTATTGAGTTTTACTCCCACTTTACTTCCCTTTTCTTTAATGAAAAAACTCAAGAACACAGTTAGTGCACACTAGTGGTATAGGTTTCATGGGAGGTAATTCTCTTGTGAATCTATATTATATTGTGACACTGATTGGTGGTAAAAGTTTTGCTGTGTAACATGTCTCAAGTACCATATTGTGTCTGCATAATGTTAGTCTTTTAGGCAGAATCTTGGCAAAATTGTGGTCAGTTTCTTAGTGTGTTGCTTTTTGGTAATTTTGTTTTATACTTTTGGGTCTCATCTTCCGCTTAATTTGCTTGATTAAATGGGGTGAGGTGCCTTTCTTTGTATTTTGGTGGTTTCTATATATTTGTTGCTTTTAAAAAAAAAGAACATAAAAGCAACACTCGTTTTTAATGAAGAGATTGACCAAATTGAATGACGATACCAAAATTTTATCTTTTTTTTTCTAGAGTTGGTCCTTGTAGTTAATACGCAACACCTTTTGCACTTTAAGAGGCTCTCTTTGACTGTCCTTGTTGTTAAGAGGCTCTCTTTTACCCTCTTAAGAAACTCATTTGTTAACACGCTACCTAGCTTCATACCAATAAACGAACTAATATGAACACTTAAAAAAAATGAACATTAGTGTTCATGTTTGTTCATTGAAAATAGGTTATTCTTGCCCTTTCATCAAGACATCGCTCATGAGTGATTCTTAAAACGCTTAATTTTTTACGGTATCGACTAAAGTAACTAGAATTTGTATCATTAAATTAGCTTAGTTCGTCATTTTGTGAAAATAACAAGATGGACGACTAAAGTAATTAGAATTTGTAGCATTAAATTAGCATAATTCGTCGTGAAAATAATAAGATGGACATGGTCCTGCTTTCTTAAACTCGATAAGCACTTGGTGGTATGGATTTAAAAAATAAACAAAAAAATAAGCAAATATTTTGATAATTTTAGCAATTTTACCAATACCGCCTTTTATATATCGAGATCTCAAGATGATGCCCAATAATATATATGACCGACTATATATTCATAAAAGGCGTTAGGAAATTGAGGCCTTATATATTCGTGAGGCCAGAGCGATGACTTTAGTAGTTTTATTCTTTAGCCACCACTGCATACAAAATCTTCCAAGCCTACGTCACTTAACAAAAAAAACATCAGAAAAACATGGTATATGTTTTATTCAACTCGTGTTATAAGAAAATGTGGATCAAAAAGAAGGAGGTGGAAGTGTAGAAATATAAAGCAAGTCAAAAAGACTTAATGTTCTATATGCAACTATATAAACACTTGACTGGAGAAGCACGCAGAGTCATGGATGAGGTTAGGGCGAGGATCAAATCGTAGTAGGGTTTGAACTTTTAGTTTTAATTTCAAAGTTTATGTAATGTTTTACTTTCGTATGTTTTGCTTTTAATATTTGTAGTTTATGTATTGTTTTAATATTCCCTGCTTATGTACTCTTTTTAATATTCAAGTTTATGTAACGTTTAATTTCGTACTTACTTTTTATTTTCGCTTATTTACGCTTTTATATTTCGTAAGTATTAAAAAATTGGAGTTAAGGTGATCATACGGTGACCTTGTCCACAAATAAGTGAGTGGGAGGACCGAAAGTAAGAGTAGAAAGAAAATTGTGGTAACGCCGAGGTGTAAGGTGAAAATTGTGTTGCCTTGCCCTTTAGCCTTAAGATACCTCGGTATGAATCGGCCTATAAGTGGGCGGACTTCTTTGAGGAAAGGAGGTCCCGCCCTCAAAATTTACAAGACCTAGTATAAATATTATTAGTTTTAAAGGTAATTTAGTCGAGGTTACGAACAAATTTTCGATTCTACCCTCAAAATAAATTTGGCCTCCCAAAATAAATGGTCAAGTTCCACCACCGACTATAAGCTATATTTTATCAGGCTATGGTTGTAGTATTGTGTGAAAAGATGGCACATGATATTTGAAAGATTTTGATACATAAGGTTGCGTCACATTCTATATTTTCCTTATTTGCCGATATTTATTAATAGTTTAGTTAAGTTTTATTGAAACCGAGCAAATAGTATTGGTTTCTATTTTCTAATGTTTTGTGCTAAACTTATGTTAAGTACTCTTTATTTTATAATGAGAAATGTGAATATGAGTTTGTCTTACATATATAAGTTTACATGCTAAATTTTCCAAAACAAAGTCACTTAACAAAAAACATCAAAACAAAATTTTATTTGTAATGTATCCTTCACTATATAACGTAGGGTTCGTTTGGTAGACGGAATGAAATGTCAATCGATGAAATAAACGATGTAATGGAATGAAGAGTGTAATGTAATGATTCATTGTAGTTATTAATATGTTTGGTTTGTATAATAAGGCGTAATGGAATCGATAATAAAAGACTAAAATATCCATTAATAATAGAAAGTTTATTTAATGTGGTTAATTAATGAAGAGTTTATGTAATTTTGATTCCATTACAAGATGTAAAAAAAAGGGGACCCTGGGAATGGTTTTTTGTAATAGGTCATTATTGCAATGAATCATTACATTTATAATGTAAACAACATTTATTCATTACATCGCAATAATCATTTATTCGACTTTGATTAAGACATACCAAACGCCACGGTAGTGTTTGATATGTCGTAATCAAAGTCGTAATGGAATTGATTATTACGATGTAATGAATAAATGTTGTTTGTTTACATTTATAGAATGTAATGATTCATTGCAAGTAATGACCCATTACACCAAAATCATTCCTTGGGGTCCCCTTTTTTATTACATCCCGTAATGGAATCAAAATTACATAAAACTCCTTCATTAATTAACCATATTAAATAAACTTTGTATCATTAATGGATATTTTAGTCTTTTTATTATCGATTTCATTACGCCTTATTATACAAACCAAACATATTAATAACTACTATGAATCATTACATTACACTCTCCATTCTATTACATCGTTTATTCCATTCAGTTGATCATAATATATTTTTTTTACATCATATTGTTGAGTGTTTTTTGTTAACTAACCAATTTACTCTAGATTAAACAATTGTTTGATTATCACGACTAATAAGCACTGCACTACCAATTCATTAGTTTCACTTAGCAACTTGATATTCACTTAGCATTTTTAAGCATGTTGGGTACTTGAAGAATATAACAAACCACATCTACACACTAAATAATACGCGTTGTATATATTCATTTATGGTTTCATGAAGATGTCAAGACCTCCTTAATATCAAACCTCAAAATGGATAAAAAGTAAAAACTACTGGTATAAGTTTACTTGAAGAATTGATGTTTGTGAAAATATGTCATGCTTTTATTTTGACTTACATGTCATCACCAACTTTACTTCATTGTTTAGATGTCTTTACTACACATCTAACTATCTTATAATAGAGGATGAACTTCCTCCTATTAATTATTTTAAGATTTCCATATATAGAATTTTAAGCAAATACAAGTTACAAATCATCATTTACAAGTACTTAAAGAACAACTAAAACTAAAAAAACACTATTTAACACATTCAAAACGGCCATTTTTATAAATTATAATGGGACCAAAACGGCCGAGACCACGAACTGAGGAGACCCAAAACAGCCAAGACGACGACATGGCCCAAAACGGCCAAGGCTATGACTAAAAACTTCATCAAGTTCCCTTCTAAACATTCTTAACAGTAATCATCATCAAAATTCAAGAAAAGCATCTGTAAAACTACATAAACATTAACTTAAAACATCCAAATAACTCAAACATTAACTTCCATTACTTAAAGCATTACAGACAAACATAAACCCTAAAATAAGCGGAAGATCAACTAGCAAGTAGACATTCTTGAAAACTAACAAAGCACACTTAACTTAATATTAAGACAACTACTAAAATAAATGGTTAAATCATCTAATGACCACCTAGTTGATCAATCCACGCATCGATACAGTCATCATCCTCCATTTTCAAGTCATTAGGCGTGTTATGGTCTTGAATCCTCTTGCCATCATGCGTGAATCTACAAACAGTGTAGTCCACATTTGCACGAGCACTCCATTCAATCATAAGTTGTCGTAGCGAAGCATCACGATTCACCCTGAAATATGGATTCAATGTCTCCAAAGGACTAACTACTTTCAAATTGATGTAACCACTAGAGGAACGTTTAGTTGGAGCTTCATCTCCTTTGTTTTTCTTTCCTTTTTTCACGTAAGGCATTTTGCTACTTGGGTTGGTCTAGATGGATGGAAGTTCAATATTCAGATGTCAAGGTGTGTGTTTTAAACAAGATGAAATGTACATGTTATATTGCACAAGTAACAAATGCACATTTAAGGTTATCTAAAAAGGACAAAGTTAGGTTAAAAATAGAAATCCTATTCTCAAAGATGCCTGTAACACTTCTTGCCCATTTTTGAATAACATGTAATACATTGCTTCACGATTTTGAGTTGTAACTTTCAAAACAGTTTTTTTTAAAGGGTGATGGATTGTCATTTAATATCAATTCAATATCATCACTATTACAAATTTAATTTGTCACTTTTATACTATAGTTTACATTTGTGTCACACTCCATGTTGTGTGTTATTGTGCATTGCGCGCCGATAAGGTGAGTCCATTGTAATTTGCATACTCACATTTTGTACGCTAGGGTTACCTTATGCCGTTATAATTTATATAAACGTAGTGTGTAGTTGACGCGCAAACAAAGTGTGTCCCAAAAAGATAACGACCGTCGCACTCCAAAATTCGTTTTCTTCTAATATACTTGTGAAGCCATTTTGTTACTTGGGTCTTGGGTCGAGATGAAAGTCTAAACAACTGTAGCTAGATTATATACGCACATTATATTGCATACCTAACAAATGGTCACATGCATAAATAGGGATATCTTTGAACGTTACAAGGCTACATTAAAAATAGAAACTTTTGTAATAAGATTCTCAAAGATGTATGTAACACTCTATGCCACTTTTGTGTAACATGTAAGACAGGCATGATGTTAGAGTTTTCAAAAAAACTTTCTTGTGAAGAGGATATATGATGCTATCTGTATTGAGATTTGAGAAAGTATCTTTAGTGAATCTGCATGTTAAATTATAAATTATTTGGTCCACTTGTTAAAATAAGTTCTGATACGGTATTGATTTAGGTAAATAAAGGGCTTGTTTTTGTTTTTTTTTTGGTAAAAGGTCTCCACCAGTAAAATATATTACTCAAAACAGTTAAGATACAAAAGAATGTGGTGAATATACATTAACCTCAAGAACCGCTGAACATCCACTATATCATTAATGACACGCTATAAATGATTCAACTAGCTACACACAACTAGAAAACCAACACGAAACCAAGCATAAACTAAGACACATCAAATTTTATGCTAACCAAAGAAAACAACCTATACAAGTCTAATGTCATGCATGGCAAAGAGCCTTTAATTGGGTTGCAGATGACCACAATCATCAAAGTAATTGTAACATCCCGATATTTATAAAAAATAATAGCGGATTTATCTATATTCCTATTGGTTACATATAGTATTTTAGTGGAATAAATATGTAAGCCCCACCTTGACGGATTAATAATATATCAAGTGGGGACTTGATATGTAAACAAGATATGATTTAGTTTGCAAGACATTCTACTACAAGGGACTAATTGTGTTAAAGTGGTAAAATAGTGGAATAAATCATCATACTCTTTTACCTCATATGAAAGTCGGTTTAGAATAAAAAAATATATCGCTCCGTCCTTATTTCTAATATCACGAAATAACAAGAAAAGAAAGAAGTAGGAGATGATTTCTTCACCATGAAGAATTCCAAGTTCATGGTAAGTTCCATTAAATTTAAACAAGGCACAATCAAGGATTAAAGAGAGCTTATCAAGGATTAAGGGTCATCAAGGTTTTATGTGTTCTTCCCCAATTCAAGGTAAGTAATGAATCATGTGTTAATTTATGATTATGAGTTATGAGATTATGTTTAATAAGTGTATTGCATGATTTATATGATAAATTCATGGTTTATGATTCAAGGGTTATGCATATGATTATTAGGGTTTATGATGAGATTATGTTAATGATCAATTTATGATGTTTAGGAGGTGTTCATGTTGATTATTGAGTTGAACCAAACACCCCTTTATGTATCAAGTATCATGTTGACCGTTTGGTCATATTACGTATCAAGTTGACCCGCTGGTCATATTAAGCATCAAGTTAACGCAAGTTGACCCGTTTGGTCATATTAAGCATCAAGTTGACCCAAGTTGACCCGTTTGGTCATATTAAGCATCATGTTGACGTAAGTTGACCTGTTTGGTAGTATTAAGCATCAATTTGACCCGTTTGGTCATATTAATCGTCATGTTGATTCGTTTGGTCATATTCATTAACATGTTGACTGTTTGTCCA
This sequence comes from Chrysanthemum lavandulifolium, assembly GCA_022545495.1. Lineage (NCBI taxonomy): Eukaryota > Viridiplantae > Streptophyta > Magnoliopsida > Asterales > Asteraceae > Chrysanthemum > Chrysanthemum lavandulifolium. The sequence continues at coordinate 261,694,956 of CM040243.1, read as the reverse complement.
TATTGAGCATTAAGTAGACCCGATTGGTCTTACTCGGTAGTATGTCATGGCTCAACCTTAGTATTATTTATAGCGAAAACTTAGTTATATGTCATAGCGTCTCATTATATTTATAGTAGTTCAGCTTTATATTATAGTTCAGCTATAGTATCAAGTTATAGCTCAGTCTTGGTTTATGTTATAGTATTTTAGTAATTAATTCAATTTTAGTATCATGTCTTTGTTTAATCTCGAAACCATATTATTGCTTAGTTTCTATATTCAGCTTAGTCTCAGCTCCAGCTCAGTTTAGTATCATGTTGTAGTCAAGCTTAAGTATTTAGCTCAACCTTAATTTATATATGAATGTTATATATGTTTAGTAATGTGTGCAAAATGCTTTATGAACTTTTGGCATGTGATGCATTTATATATGCATGTCGATTCTATTAGGTATATGCTTATGCGGTTTATATATGCCGCCAAGTGCTTTATGCACTTAACTAGTCGAATGGTACTTTATGCATTACTTAATGTATTTAGTACTATCGGTATGTAGTGTTATGTGATCACACATGTGTTCCGCACAAAGTTGGAACTTAGACTTCATAGTGGAGACTCGAGCCTTAGAATAGTGAATGTTCCAAAATTGGAACTCAAACATCCTATATGGATGATTAACATGCTTATATGGCTCATCGCTTATGTATTCAGTTAGTATAGTACTATAAGTACCTAATCGGTATGTGCTTATGCACTCACCAAGATAGTACTATAAGTACTCAGATGTGCTTATGCACTCATCAAGATGTGCTTTACGCACTCACTATGCGCTTATGTACTCGACCGCTTATGCACTAAGTATGTGCTTATTTATGCGATCGATTATGCATTCAATATGCTTATGTACTCGATCAAGAATATGGTGTATCATGTAATTAATCAATCGCCGCCGTGCTTATGCGTTAGTTAATATTATGATTCATGTAGTCGAATAGCACTATATATACTTATTCAAAGAAGATGCTTATGTTCGCTTTATGATTAATACGATTCATTATCTCACTAAGTCTTATAGACTTACCGTTCTCGCTTATATTTTTGTAGGTATGCAAGATGAGACCATGTACATGCTAAATGGGGCGTAATGGGTTAAAATGGTGTAGCTCGCAGAGTTAGGTAACGAGCTTCATTTCCATCATTTGTTATCGATTTGAATGCCCCTAAATCAAGAACCGTTCTTTACCAAGTTTAAAGAGTCACCGTTATGTATTTTTGTAAAGTTTAGTATTTTAACGGACGCTTGGAATAAGCACGTGTGATGTAGAAAATACGCCCGCTAGTTTTATCAATATATATGCTTTATAGATTATTTTAAAAAAAAAAATCAGGCGTTTTAGTAATCATCATCATAATCATTGTAGTCACGTGTACCATCTTTCCATTGTTCCAAAAGAGACCTCTCGCTCCCTCCACTACCGAAATAATTAGTCTCGTTAGGATATTCCGAACTTCATCATCGTCGCTATCGTAAACATCCACATTACACACCTTAGAGAATAAGTTACCCACCTTGGTTGAAGAAGTACACGTAGAGGACGAGATACTACGCTTAGTAGCCGCATCCTGCTCATTCTCTTTCAAATCAACATTTTTTAGAGGTTTACCATTATCATCCACGAGAGTAACTTTTCCTTCAATAATTAGCTTTTCAATCTTCCCAATTTTCTCAACAATAGGAGTAGTACTTCCAGTTCTGCCCTTAGAAGAACTAGCAACAGTAAGTATACCAGATGCTAAAAAACTAGCCATATCGTTTTGGCAATCAAGAACCTCATCATCACTATCTTCTTCATCCACTTTAGTTTCCTTCTTACTACCAACCTTCAAATCGCCCCATCCTTGGGAGAAACACTTGTTGCACAAGGAATACCATTATCATCATATCAAGAGCATCAAATAGGTTTGATGTAGCAATAATCGTCCCACTCGTATTTGCCGCTTTAGTGATTTTCTCCTTAGTAGTAATCGGATTTTTGAGACGGGTCTCCAAAATTTTGGTTTATGCTTATTAAAATTTGAACACCCCAATAGGCCGAGAAGGAGCAACCACATTCTTCCCTTTACTCTTACGGTTTTTACCTCAATGAAACCATCATCGGTTTTTTTGGGCACCTAGTTTTACGTAGTATATAATGAAAATTTTAAGTCTTATGTTATCACATACGTAACAAAAACACAAGAAGAACAAAAAGCAAAGAGTCGATCAACTTGTTGTTTGAAGGTTAATTACACCATCAAAACACACAACTAATTGTCCAAAGAAACCCTAAGCTGTTTCATAAAATGTCACAGTGACTTAAGGGTTAGTTGTTTCGTTAATGATGTGGACCCTTGATGAATGGGCCATTGTGTTTCTGGAAGCCCAAGATCGCATGACAAAAGGGTCTCACTAAATTGGGTATAACTTGGGCTACGAGGCTTCGTTTCGTGCCCATGACCATTTGATTCGTAGCTTGAGCGAGGAGCACGTTGGTAAATCGACTACATCGGTTTACGGCACTTTCGAGCCCGAAACACTATATTTTTGGATTTATTTGCATTTTATGTTTTTAGGTTTTTTTGACTTTGTTTTGCAATAACTTTTGGCCGTTTTCTTTTTAGGCCCATTTCGCTTTGTATGTTTATTTAAGTGTTCCTTTGTATAAGAAGTTGATCGGTTCAAAGAAATATCAAAACCTATTTTGCGCTATCTTGCTAAGAATCCTAATAGTTCAGATTCGATTGAATCAACGATTATTGAAAGAATCGATCCCGGTATTCGTGTGAATCAACAGCTCGATTTGTGTTATCTTGTTATTTAGTCTACATTAGTTAAGCTATTTAGTGTTTAGTGTTAAGGGTTAGTTGAATTTTGAAACCTTAAGCCAAACCAAACTACAACTTAATGGCGCCCACCATACGTGAGCTCAAAAACCAACGCGGGGACTCTTTTTTCATGAGACATATCTAACATTCAAAGTTGATCATCACATCATCCCAAACTCACACTAATCACAATTTTACTGATACGCACTAATATTTGAATCAACAATGTGCTTTTCGTCACTTGCATATAGATGCCAATAAACGACGAGTGCATGAAATAAACAAAAGAACCTAAAACCATAGTGTTATTATCTTTTCATTTACAACATGTTATGTGAAACATACATATAACATGCTAGTCCTTTCGATCTATATGCACACCCCTTACAGTTGGAGTTGTTTATAAATGTCACCCCACAGTCATACGATCAAGCTAGAAAGTTGAAACTACGATGTGATTTGATTGAACCACACGAGCTTGTTTGAGCCTGTATGTAATCACTATGCCAGTACATGACAAGTGCAAGCTTGTGAGATGAAAACTTGATTAAAAATGTTATATGTTATAATCAACGTATAACATATAAAACACAAAAGCCGACTTTCGTCCCATTAGAATCATCGGGAAATTAAATCATCTTCATCCTTCATTATTCATTCCCATAGTGAAATTTCAAATTCCTTATTAATAGTCATCTTTAATCTTATGATTTTCGAGATAGTTTTATATAAAGGAAATGATTGCACCCTCAACATTTTGATTGGCACACTCCATATGTGCATTAACTTGTTGTAATGTACATATATTCTGCTTTTAACCGGTTTATATATGAAAGTGTCTCAATCAAAAGTTTAACGCACAGTAAATCATCTCCCTTTATATAAACATGTGTTTTAGTATGCCAAATAGAAACTCTTAATCTGGATGTTTGATAGTGAAATACGTTGATCTGGTGAAGACTCATTGGCAGTATAAACTTGTGTCCTGAGTGCACAACAACATCATTAAAGTCATAATGAGAATACACACAGGAAACCTCGAAAGAGTGCAATGCCCCACATAAGAAGATCCTCAAGCCATGAGTTACAAGATTTTATCGCTTCCGTAAAATGAAGAAGATCAATATACGCAACCGTGGGATGATCACCGGCCAAAAAAAACGTGATTGTTGTAAAATCTCAATAGTGTGAGTTGTTACAATCAAATAATATGTATAGGTGTACTACCCATTTAATAATATAACGACTTAAGTAAAACAAATGGTTTATCATATTTTAGTATTTTACTAATACATAGCATAGCATATAGATTCAGACAGGTTTTTAACCCACGCTCGCAATGCGGTGTTGCACACAAAAGTATTATTTAACATTCGAAACAAGTGTTACATTATTAGATATGTTTAGTATTTTTAGCGTGAACAATATAATTAAGCGGTTGCATGAATTTACAAAAAGCTGTTATCAAGTCTTCATTGAGTTATGCTTTTATATAGAACTTAATTAAAATGATAGAATGTCGTTATTTAACAATCGTTAAGTAATGTACCGTTAGTAGGACTATTTGTGTAACGAACATCTAACATGAAGGACCAATTATGTACAAAATTTTACATCGTTAGTCCCTACAGGACCTATTTTGCAACGCAAGTTAAACCTCATGGACTTGTCGCATTTTCTTTTTTTAAAGTATTTAAAGAAAAAAAAAAAAAAAAAAAAAAAAACGACCGTTAGTAGATAACAGACGTTAACTAACATCGTTAGTCCCTATAGGACCAATTTTGCAACGCAAGTTAAACCTCGTGGACTCTTGTCGCATTTTCATTTAAGAAAAACTAACGATCGTTAGAATAACGGACGTTAACTAACGACCATTAGTACTATACATTCTTCTGCTCATCCGTGCCCTTAGCAAAAAATGATTGCCCCTAGCAATCTTGCAAGCCTAGTTTACGACAATACAAGAAATTATCTTGGTGGTGTGTGCCACAAGAAAAAAAAAATGTCAGGAAGCAACATTCATAAATGTACTTTAGAGTAATATACAAGAACCATCTAGTATGTCTTTTTCTGGACTTAAATAAAACAATTGGTTTATCATATTTACTCATACCTTAGGAAATCATATCACAACCTTGGCATATAATCCTTTGTTCCTTACTTGTAGAATCTTGTATTTTTAAAATGATTTCAATGGTATAGCGTATACGAGTAGTTGCTAAAAATAATTTAAATTTAAGAGTAAATTACATCGTTTGTCCCTGTAGTTTGGCCATAATAACATAGCAAGTCTCTCGACTTTCAATTTTGAATGATCGGTCTTTATAATGTAGTTTTGTAACATCGTTCATCATTATCACAAACAACCTAAGGACTTGCGATGTTATTAATGCCTAACCACAAGGACAAACGGTGTAATTAATAAGGACAAACGATGTTACAAAACTTCATTACAAGGATCGACCGTGGAGGGACTTGCAATGCTGTTATTGCCAAACCACAGGGAGTACATTTTGTAAACTATAAAAAGTCAAGAATTCGTATAAATTCCTCAGGATATCGGAAAATTTGATACTAATTCAAACACGTACACTCACTAACATTTTGCTATATAAGCTAAATCATCTAGCTGGTGGTTAAATAGACAAAAAGTAAAAATAAGTATGTGACAATGTCTCATATATGTTGCCTATCGACCCACATGTTTGAGTCCCAACGAGCATGCGTTTTCGGGACCTCAATTGTGTGCAGAAGTTAATAAAAATGATTTATATTTTATATATATTGCATCAATAAATAAATGGCAAAACAAACTACTTATTGAAACATTAGGATTTGAATATCATATTGTGCGAATGTAAAAGAACAAGATAACGTTAACAACTTGTTTAGCTAAGAGCACAAGGTCTCGTTGGTGCCGTCGGGTTGGTTTTATGGGAAAAGCGGTGACACCTTAACAACTTTTCTCATAATACCAAAACCAATCACCAGTTCACAACAACAAAACACCCTTCTCTCATATCTATTAGAACATTAAAACCCCCGTACGTTATGATTTTCATTGAAGCACAATATATAGAGGTAACCCTAGAAACCCTAAACCCATAAACAAGCTTTCGCTTATTTGTCGTTTAACAATATCAGGGGCGTAAAAAGTGGTGCCATCGTGTTAAAGAAGAAAGAAAAGACAAAAAAGGGCAAATTACGTCATAATTTGGGTTGGTTATAACGCCTCAGGTTTGAAAAACACAAAGGTCAGTATGTTTTTGGCGTTTTGGGGGAAAGCACATGGGACCACGCAGGGTACCCTGTGCTCTAAGTCTAAAAGAGGGGCGTGCTCTCTCTTTCTTTTTTCTAGAGAAAAGTCTATCCGGGTGGATGGCTTTTTTCCATTCCCCTTTCTGCCTGACTTATTTTCAATTTCATAGGCGGCTCCCTTATGATGACAATGGACTCGTCCAAATTATAAGGGGTGGTGGGCATACTCTTATCAAGTGAAGGCACCTCCACCAATCCTTCATCATTAGGGCCCGTACCTTACACTTTTTTAGCTAAGTCTAAAGGAGTTGTTTGAATTTCGTAAACCAAGTCACATATTCGATTGAATTACCCACATTCAATTTTATTAATCTTTGATAAAGGATACGCTCATTGCACATAACTGTATCGAATACTCACACAAAAGCGATGGCAAGAATAATTATACTTCATGAAATCACGATTCGAGTTGACCTTAATGCAAAACTTACGGTTCAAACAGAATATCATGTGAGAAAATTTCATGTATTAAGAAAATGATTACGGGTTCGGTTAGAAATTATCATGAGAGAAAATTTCATGTGTTAAAAAATGATAAAGTTTAAAGAAACAATATTAGTATATTAATTTAATTGTAGATAATGTTACTATTTCTAATCAATAGTATAGTACTCACTAACATTACTCAATTTAAGCTTTTAGATTTTTAAAAATATCATTCACTCTTTATCAAAGCAACGGTAAATTGGTAATGAAAATAAATTGCATTTTTTTTAAAAAAAATTGAAGCAACGTGTAAATTGGTAATGAAAAATAAATTGCATTTTTTTTAAAAAAAATTGATAAACAAGTAGAGATTGATCAATATTAAAAACTTGCTATTTAAAAAGTTAATATTTTAAAAGTAGTATAGATTGGTATTGGAGGGAATCAACATTAATCAAGTTTTAAGCATTTTAAATTTAAAAACTAATAGTTGAGTATGGCGTTGCCGCATGGCATCGTGTGATTATATTTTCCGGTGAGAATCTTTTTGAAGTACTTATTTTCGATGGCACGATTTTCATTTGCATAATCCGTCTAGATTGGATTAATGATAGAGCGTGGTTTTTATGGTATATGTTCGGTGTGTAATGCTTAATTTTAGGTTAGAATATGATATTCAAACCATGATTAACTCCACAAATTACAAAAGTAAGCAACTTGCAAATCAAGAATTTTCAAGTCGAAATAAATTATCCAGTCGTTAACTTCTTCATAACATGCAATGTAATAATCTTTTGTTTTATTGAAGTAACAATAATCTTTTCGATGATACTATTGGCAAACGGAGTAATCAATCATCCATTCTAATTAATTCTATTAACAAAATTGTTGGAATTAATTCTATTAACCAAACTGTTGCAATTAATTCCTTCGGTTACTTAATTTTAGGTTTGGAATTAGTTCGGATTATGGTGTGTTTTTATATGGGACAAGTGCGGTGTGTAATGCTCGTCAGAAAATCGCATAAAGGCCAGTGGCGCGGTTGGGTAGGCTTAGCGATTAATCGGTTAAGCGGGGATTAATCGGGATTAATCGGATTAGAATTTTATGCACAAAAATGTAATTTTAGATATTATATTATTTTATATGTATGAAATAAAGCGTATTGCATCAAAGTTCGATATTTCAGTTGTTCAAATATGTATATAATATATACTTCTTCAAAGTTCAAAGTCAAACATAAAATATTACTCGGTTTGTTGACCATTTTAAGCGACCTACGACTGATTTTGTCCGATTAATCGGTTTATTGACCGATTTTTAAATGATTTTGTCCGATTTTTAAGCGATTTTGTTGACCAAATTTTATTCGCCTTGTCCGATTAGACCGATTTTGTCCGATTAGTCGATTTCTTGACCAAACCGATCAAATAGGCCGATTATGATAAATCGCGACTTAGTGAAGCGATCAACGATTATACGGATTAATTGGCCTGGACCGATTTTACAACAGAGGTAATGCTTAATTTTAGGTTCGGTTTAAGATCGAAGTTAGGAATAGGATATTCACCTTTATATAGTAGTATGGATATACGCATGCATTACTAATAGAAGAGATTATATCAGATTTTTTTAGAAAGGATAGATTATATCAATTTATTCAGGTAAACATTAGGACATGAAACGTCATATATTTTATCTTTCATATGATCTATACATTATGCTAAATTACTAATAGCCTGGAGTCTCGAATTTTGTACCGGAAAAGTTAAGACTCGATAGAAAAAGTTTTACAGATTTGGTTAACTATTTAAAAAGTGAAAGACTTTATATCAACTACCCTGCTAACCTTGTGTTGGTTTTAATGCTAGTTGTTGGATGTTACGCATGACAGCCAACTATTATTTGATAATTAGGCTCAAGCCCAGTTTGTGAAGGAATTAGGATTTTACCATAATAGATAATAGTCATCAAGATTATATTGAGTGCATAATAAGCCAAATATACAAAGAGCCAAATACTAATACTAATACTAATACTAATACTAATACTAATAGACTAACACCAACATAAGGATACAAGAATACTTGATACCAATCATCATATGCAAGACTAATATACATTGTGGTATGGGTTATTTTCTTTTTCCTATGTGGGATTCGAGATGCTTTCATGATACATATCATTTACATACCAAATATTTTTTATATACTAAAGGATCAATTTCCACTCTTCATCTTTATTTGATCGAATGAACGATATTAATCCCAACAATTTAAAAAGCCTAATTTCATTTTTGTTTTCAAATATTAATATTTTTCGAACCGTTAATCGTTAAGCATAAAAAAATATACCATTACGACGAGCATTTAATTATCTTTCTGTAGATAGACACTTTGATATACTTTCGACAATTTTTTTTTTTCGTGTTTTTCACATTTTTTTCGTTTTCTTTACGTTACTGAAATTCCATGAGAAAATCACATGTGATTAAATACTGTGACAATCAGTAAATTTCCAAACAGTAATTTAATAATAAATTAATATTTATTATAACAAACTCGATTTTGAGCAAGCATTAGCTCACTTCATATAATTATGGGAGGTTATTCCACACACTAGAACAATTTAAACTATTTATGATTATCAGAAAATACATTTTTTTTTTAAATTATCTGACCACTTATGAGTTTCCGAACTCACACGAATATTTATCTCATTTTATTGGAAACACGAGCTGCCGCACGAACCGACATATAGATAATATGGTTTAGTCTAATAAAACACCTTATGGAACAAATATTATTGTTTTTATAATTTTGTAATAAAAACAAACTTAAAAACATATTTCACACGTGAACAATTTCCAACGTGTAATCAAAACATCTCGATTCACGTTTAAATTTAAACGAGATACATAAAACAATACAGGAATTCACGTTTTGACTTTCCACTCTTTTCTAATCTTACTTGTGTCGCATCTTATGCAACCAAACACAAGAACATTGGATTTTATATACGTTTTCGGTTTTAGACAAGAAACTATTTCAAACAATAAATGTATACGTTTTTATTTGTATGATCCAAACGTCCAAACAACATGGAACCTAATGTGACAACTCGTAATTTCAGGTCATTTTACAAACTTTGGAAATTTTTACTATTCATCTCGAGAATTTACTATTCATCATTTTACTATTCATCGTTTTTAATGTCGATTTGATATTCTGAGAACGTATTTCAAAATTTTGCTATTCACGAAACACTATTCATTCCCGGAGAAAAATCACTATTCATGCTTCACTATTCATCATTTGTCATAAACTAGGTTTACGAGTGTCAAATTCGCGTAACCGTAAGGGTTTAGTCATGAATTCATGAACAATCATTGAGGACATTTCATATAGACTAGATTTAGTCTACATATCATTAGCAACATCATCGTCATATTAGTTCATGCATGGTTTTGCATTTTTCATTAAACGATAATTACCTATTAAATAAACGCTATCGCGTAATAAATTATTTTGAACATTTGATCCGACACTTCCAAAATTATTCGATATATTTTATACTCATTTTAATACTATAAAATTATATTATTAGTTTACCCGATGTTTTAAATTTATTTGGTATATAAATTGTTATATATATATACTTACTTACGGTTTTCGTAAATACTACTCGATAATTATTATTTCACTAAATTTTGTAAGAAATGTATTTTATAATTTTATGACATCGATATATGTTATTTTGTTCCGTTAAAATTTATTTATAGCTAACACTACCCTAAATATCTATTTTAACTCACAAATTACCTATTATACTTATACAATTATACATTATATCATCTAAAATACACTAACCTTGTTTTTCTTTTTACTCTTGTCGACCAAGAGGATGACACAACAAACTTTTGATATAAAAATCCTTTAACTAGACTACACATACACAAGAGTAGATTAGATATTTTTACTACAATTATTATTATACTTACATACACACATATACACATAAACTAAGGTGTAAAAAAAATAAAACACTCCCCATTTCCTCTTGTATGAACCGGCCAAGGGAGAAGACCAAGAAGAAAACCAAAACTTTTCAAGGATCAAGCAATTTTACAACTCTAGCATACTCTTAATTAAGGTTTTGAAATAAAAACCTAGGGTATTTAGGAAAAACCTTGTTCTAAAAACCTCATCACTACACTAGTAAGCATTTTATGATCATTTTTATTCTTTTATAATATTCATGTGTTATTTTTATCATTTTAGTAGAAATCATGCAAGTTTCATGTGTATCTCTATACCACTTTTAATGTTTTTAGTACTTATAATTAATATATAGAAAAATGACAAAAAATGCATCGAACTTGACACTTTATGTCATTGTGTGTAGCCAACTATTTTTTTCTTATTGATGTATCGAACTTTTAAATTTCGATCATTATGTGTATTTTGTGACTATTACGCATGCAAAATGACCATTTTACCCTTCAAATTTGAAAAATTAAGGTAAAATGGTCACAAAATACGAATAATCGAATTTTGAAAGTTCAAGACACACAATAACAAAAAAGTAGTTGGCTACACACAATCATAAAAAGTGTCAAGTTCAATGCATTTTTTGTCATTTGCCCTAATATATATCATCCTATAATTAATCCTTGAAACATATCATTTTTGATGATGTCTAGGAACCCATGACACCCTAAGAAGGTGTATGGTAGGTTTAGAATAGCTTTGGTGTTGATTTGAAGTGGTTAGAATAAATTTTACGCGTGAAAAATCAATTTCGACAACTATAAATAAGGGCCTGATCAATTTTGCTAAGTCTGGAAATTTCGACAGTTTGTAAAATATTTTGGGCTAGATATTCAGAAAATATACTTTAAAACGAAAACGTGGTCGCTTAAACGGGTTAAAACGGAGTTATAACGAAGAAGTTATGCTATTTTCAAGTTTAACGACGAAAACTATATTTTCCGGAAAATTCAGCATGCTGTCCAGATTTTTACGGGTCAAAAATGAGTCTCAAGCGTTATCTAAATGAGTCGATTTATCAAAAATATATTAGTATACTTTAACACGAATCTAAGGACATATAAAACGTGGAAAACGGACTTATAACGATTAAATTACACGTGTTTAAATAAGGTTATCGTAACTTTATATACAAGTATATAACACTTATATATTTTCATATTAGACAAAACTAGTTGCCGCTAAGGACCGTGTTGAGAGTTGTTTTAACATCGATGGAGTATTTTAGAAAACGATGTCTTCTAGTAAAAGTAAGTTCACCTAGCCTATTTTCCAAAATGTTCAACCGTCGTCAAACGGAGTTTAACGAATAAAATACGGTCACTCAAACTTTGCGAAAACTACCCTTAAACAATATTTTTGGTACAAGTACCTTACTTAACCTATGTTTTTCTCCATGATCGAGACCTCTATTATAAAAATTTAAAAGCTAAGACTTTGAGATAATGCTACAAACTTTCCAAAACTGTTAAGTTTATTTCCTAACACTCGATATTCACTATTTTACGACTAGATTTTCGAGGCCATTTAGTCACTTTCATGAATTGTCAAATTGTATTGTTTTACGATGAAAAACTATAATTTCTTGATAAATCACTAAACGACTATCGTAGGATGTTGTTTCAACGTAAATACTTGTAAAGTATTTTATAACATTACGAAATGTCATAAACATATATTTCGACGATAAACTTCATTTTCAAAAATGTACAAGTGGTATGGATATCATGTGAATTTGCATGCACAACATTATTTCATGACTTACATTAGAACATATCATTCATAATAGGTCGCGGTTAGAGAATTGCGTCTCATTTCAAGTGTATCTACATTGCCATCACATCATTGTACCAAGTGAGTTTCATAGCCCCTACTTCTATATGATTTGAACTATTTTAGGGAGGTACATGCTTAACTATTTTCACAAGTACTTTAGATTTTTAAGGATAACTTTATCATGATCACCATCGCTTCAAAACCGAATGTTATACTATATCAATTGTTCTTGTTTGCGTGCTATAGTTCCACGTCGAATAATGTGCTATATCATTGACTATCGATACATTGAGTCATGTACTATTGATTATGTGCTATGGTTCTACGTCCGATTAGGTACTATTGTGAATTCATTTGAAATCATGTGCTTGAACATAAACTATACACATTTTGGCGGTGGTTGTAAACACACAAGTTGCAAGTTTTGTATGGGCGGAACTTGGGCGAGTGGATTTGCAATGCCTTTACCGCATGAACATTCTTTAAAGGTTTTATTCATGACAACACAAACTCTATGAACTCACTCAACCTTTGTGTTGACACTTTTAAGCATGTTTTATCTCAGGTATTAGCATATCATCATGCTTGCATGGAGTCGCTGAGCTGACGCGTCTCACATATATTTTATGCACTTAATTATCGTTTGATTGTAACAAATTTATTTTGGTACTTTGGAAATCTTTTGGGAACTATACTTTGTAAACTCTGATTATTTTACTCAATCAAACAATGTATTTTCCAAACGACATTTTAGGTCGTTCAATATAATCAGAATCGTGATGCTATGGCGCTATCCCCGGTATTCCATTCCACGCATAATGTAATTTGGGGTGTGACACTTAACAAGTCAAGTAATACACTTCATTTAACCTCTCATACTCTAGAGAGTGTCACGTTTTTATTTTGGGCTAAAACAAATACACCAACCGACAAGTTTATTCCAACAAATTCTCAATATCGAATTGAGCCACCGATATAATAATTTATTAATTATTTTCCTTTGTTTTCTTCTCCTTGGGCGAATCCATTAAACCATAAACGCACCTCATTTTGTTTATCTTGCAACACATAAAAATTAAAACAAGTATACCCTTGTCACAAACAGTTTGTCAAACGCACCATATGATAACTGTTGGCAACATGTAGATAAAGCAAAACAGTTCAACACTTAATATATTTCTTTCTTCTTTGCGTATATTTTTTTTACCAAAGGCACAAGCCACAACACACTAGTAGCAAACTTTTGTTTCTTTTTCTTGCGTATGGAACTGGCCAAAAGGACCACAAGGCAACAAGCAACCACTTGACTTGTATTATTCATTTGATTTTCTTACACACTTGAGTAGATCACACTTCACACCATGCTCCATTTTTTCTTTTCTTTTGTTCTTTTGCTCGACTGTACTGTAAGAACCCGAAAAGTTCCCTCAAGTCCTTTGTAATCATAAACACAAATCAATGCCGAATTTGGTGGCATATTTTTTTAAAAATAAGCTAAAGAGGCGGCGGATTAGATTTTTATTAAAATAGGCTAAAGAGACCGCGAATTAGATTTGTATATCAAAATAAGTCAAAGAGATCGCGGATTGAATTTTTATATCAAAACAAGCCAAAGAGAATAATTTTAAAAGATAAGCCTAATTTGATAAGTTACAAAATAAATGAATCCATACGCACCTCACTGTTGGGCTTCGACCCAAACAGTCCCTCGGCTCACAACACACAACCCAAACGCAGATACAAACATGATCCAAATTAAGACTAAATCTATTAAGTATTATTTATTACTAACTAGCTTATAGACCCGTGAAATTCACGGGTTTTTAAATAAATGATTTATTAAAAGGTTCGGTGTGTCAATAAAGTTACAAACAACAACGAACGATATAAGTTCCATTCTTTTAAAGGAATCATAAACAATAAGTTTTGTGTCAATGATACAATAAACAACTTGGTGTGTAACTATTAAGAAAATAAATATGCATGTAACGTCTTTTACAATTGGTAGATAGTCTTGAAGAGCAAAGATATGCACTTAACATCAAACACTTAAGTAGTCCATGTTGATTGAGTAAACACCTATATAAGAAAAGTAAAAAGAAAGTGAAATTAAAACGAAGTTGTTGATAAGAGTATATAAAGGTTAAAAGGCATGCAAAATCATTTATTCTCTCATAATAGTCCAAAGTCTTAATCGCCAACACAATTTCATGTTCCAGAATGACAGTAAGTATGCATGTGTACTTTCTTACTATAAAAACTTCGTGCAGTCTTCACTCTCCCAAAGCAAGTGTTTGGCACATTGACATGATAGAAGCAAAACATGTGTAATACACTCGCCCAAAGCAAGTGTTTGGCACATTGCATTTGAAGTTAGTATCAAGAAAACAAACTAATTATTTTACCGGGGTAATCCCCTATTACCCAAAAAGAAAACAAACTAATAGCTAAGAGCACAAGGTATCGCAATGACGGATAACATGTTATTGGCATGCCACCTCAGCACCACATCATTTACCTCTCAATAACACACCAATAACTAAAACACTCTCCCTCATAACACACCACTAACATGTTATTGGGTTCCACATAATACCCCACTAAAAATACCCACTCACTCACAATCAAAAAAATAAAAACACAAAATAAACGAATGGCTTGAGCCATTTCACTGCCTCAGATGTGTTTGGCTCACCAATGGCACAAAGTGACGGTACCATTTGGCTCACCAATGGCACGAAAATGGGACGAATGGCATGTTAAATGTAATGCATACCGTGTGCTCTAAAGTACAACTTATAACTCTTACTTGCAGGCTAGGTAGAAAGACTATTGTGTGAATTCATTATATTGTAGGAACTTGGCGCAAACCAGCGACCCACCCATTTTAATACACATAGGTTATTCAAAAAATGCAGTACAAATGTGAGTATATACCCGCCATAAAATTTACAATCAAAATGTGAGTTTCTAAAATATACTTTTTTATTTGAGTGGTTGTCTAGTTGATTCAATCAAAAGGTAGGTGTAATGCAAGCTGAAGCACACTTATAAATGAAACAACTTTAGCAACTAATCATAAGAATGTTGGATCTATAGAAACAAAAAAAAATAAAATTTTTTATGTAAGTTACTCTACATTAGTGTAACCTGTATTTTTCATATTACTTCAATGATGGGCTACAATGTGACTCTAAGGAAATCAAATGGGATTTATTTTGTATAATAAATTTATACAAATCACATATAGTATTTAGGAAAGTGCTATTTCTAATGTCACAAAAAAAATAATGTAGCTCTTTGGGGAATAGATAGGGGCATGTTTCACTTTAGACCGACACAATGTGTGCATCTTCTATGTATCTGCTCATGTTACAGGAAAATACACAAACTCTAGTATTAAAAAGAATAATTCTATTATACTATCATACTTTTCAAAGAAAGAGATATTGTAAAATTCGGCGTACCTGCATCGGTAGAGGCTTGAGTTGTGACCTTAAATTCCGAACTGTCGAATGTGTCATTTAAAAATAAATTATCTGTTGACGGGCATATATATGCAAGTATCTTCTAATAGTAATGACCTAAGGAATTTATACAATTCACTTTGTTAAGATATGCATTTAGCACCCGTTTAACCTATGTGGCGCCATTGACTACCAACTCGTCATTCATTAATGTTGATTGGTCCATACACGGCGCAAACAATCATATAACTTGTTTTATTCGGTTTATGTATTTAACCTTATAAAGACTACTCTATTTTAATGCCATGACTTATGTGTTTATGTTCAGTCAAATTAAACATGTTGTCAATTCAAAACAAATTAGCCATCTCAACCAAAAAAAGGATTGTCTATATCCCATAGCACAATTCACTAAGTCATGGTATAATGGTTACTGATTATAAAAGAAATCAAACTATCATTGGCTATTGTGTCTTTATATTTTGTAATATTCTAATTTTCTTATGTAAATGAATATAATGAAGAAAGAAATAGGCACCTTCACATATGCTATTTTTCCTGCTCTCGCTTTGCAATTGTTACTATAAACACAACTTCCTTTTTCTTTAATTTATCTAACTGAAATTAGTAATACAACATTCCTCATGGCATCATGGCATGTATTATCTGCATACAGGGAAAACATCAGTAACAGTTATTCCAAAATTTCTCATAAACAAATAGCATATGGAACATTTGCCCCAAATTATATTTTAGTGGCTTAAAAAGCTAACCAACTAATTAATGAGCCTTGAAGAATAAAATACTTCTTCTCAAACTCAGAATGCCAATTCGTTCAAACACGTTTTATACCAAAATCAAATAGCATATGGAACATTTGCCCCAAATTATATTTTAGGGTTTTCGTAAGCAGTGGACTCAATCAAAAGTTATTCTAATCAACTACAATAGATTGACAATAATGCACATATTATAATGAATTATAATGAATTTGAATACAAAAATTGTAACGAAATAAAAAGAACTTACAATCACCTCAATATATGTTCAAAAAATCAATCCACAGGAATTACCAAATCATTTCCATTTTTCAATCTTGACACCCACCTCAATAGTTATTTTTGTATTAAAATCAATAACTATT
The DNA here is from genome assembly GCA_022545495.1 of Chrysanthemum lavandulifolium. Taxonomy (NCBI): domain Eukaryota; kingdom Viridiplantae; phylum Streptophyta; class Magnoliopsida; order Asterales; family Asteraceae; genus Chrysanthemum; species Chrysanthemum lavandulifolium. The sequence goes on along the minus strand of CM040243.1, from coordinate 261,677,929 downwards.
TTGTGAATGCTTCATTATAATTTTTTTTTTTTTTTTTTTTTTTTTTTTTTTTGAAATGGTCAAATCAATAACTGTTTTGGGAGTATTTAAGGTAGAAAAGTTCAATATAGATCCAAAATTTACCATGATCCAATAAACCAATAATACCAATTCATTTTTTTATTATGATAACACCTTTTTAAAACTCAAACCGTTAATCGTTACGCGATAAAATTATCTTATGACGAATTAAATTATTTTTCATAGATATGCACTACTATATATTTTTAACCATTTTTTTTTCAAAATTTCGTCAACAAAATCATATATGATTTATGAAAATCATATATGATTCGATTTTACTGAATCATATATGATTTTTGATAATCATATATGATTCATAAAATCATATATGATTCATAAAATCGAATCATACATGATTTTTAAAATCATATATGATTCGTAAAAATCATATATGATTTTTTCAGACGAATTTTTGAAAAAAATGTTTGTCGAAAATATAAAAGTGCATATCTATGAAAGATAATTTAATTCTCGTCGCGATGGTGTATTTTTTATATTTTGAAAATTTACCATTTGTAAGATATGTTGTTTTAAAAAGGTGAAAAATGATTTTGTATTAATTTAGATAAAAGATGGAGGGTTATGATTGGTTCATTTGTTCTATGACAAATATGTGTTATATATTGATCTCAACTTGATTGATTTTAATGAATTTGGCAAGGTGTAACTGATGTGGGAGTATTGAAATGGTCAAATCGTAGTGTTGAAGTATTGATGTGGGTTTTAATTATGAATGAAGAACTGAGTTGTGTTTTTTTTTGTACGTTGTACCTTCCTATTTCACAGACCAATCACATTCATTACACGTCATTTTATTAATTACAATTGCTGCTTCAGAGAGTTGTTCCAAACTCTCGTTTATTATATAGAATAGATATCAAATGTACCACAAAGTCATGTTGAATGTGTATATTATCTACTTGAAAACCCTTTATTTTATGGTAAGTACTACGGGTATATTTAAACAAATATGCATATTTCTTAAAGCATTTTCATTAAAATATGGATGTGTTCATATCACATGACCGGCCATACACTTTTTTTGAGCCATGAGCTTTGATTTGATTTAACATATAAATGAGAAGCTAATTGAGCACACAATAAAATAAGATACAAAAGCAAACCCCAACTTTTTAGTCACATGTTACCTTGGTATTATTTATTTCTTATGTGTATGTGTAGCAAAGTAGGAGGCAAGTCTTTTCTTTCTTTCTTTCTTGTTACTGTCAACGAATCAAAACCAAAAAGCCACAAACAAAAATGAAATCCTTGGTCTTCTATCCTACTCATGCGTGTGGTATAGAACAAAAATGCGTGTGGTATGGAACAAAAGAAACACAAAGGACATGCTAAGATCTTATTATATCAACCTAGGCATAACATGACTACCTATAACTATATTACTCAAGGGATCATGTGTTCTTTGGACTAGGCACAACATTTCTTTTTGACTTCACCTTGCGTGTAGGAATAACCCAAGACAACACAAACTACCCATGGTTCTTTTCTTGCTTTCTGAGGACCCGACGAGACCCCAAAACAAAACAACCATTGGCCTATTATGTCATACTCACCTTGTAAACTTTTGACAAACACATTATGAGTACCATGTGTTTCATGTTTCTGTGTGGATGACGAAGGCACACAAACAACACTTTCGATCTTAATATGTATGCGTATGGGAGTGAATGGGAGACAAGTCAAACCTAAGCACACCCGTTATATAACACAAAATTTGGCATGCTCCCTAGCTTCTGAGATGATCTTCGAATTCAAACACAAAACTCAAAACAAATGTCAACCTTTTGGTCATATGCATTGTACGTGTATGTGTAAAAAGGGAGACAAGCCTAAACAAGCCACCCTATACTACATTTGAATTATTTTTTACCTAGAGCCCTAATACTACCATGCCTACCTTGAATATAACACAACCTCAAGCATGATTGAACCATCTCATTCACTTGACAATGACAACACAAAACGTGCCCTTCTTTTCTGAGATACCTTGCACGCTCAAAACAAAATCACAACCTATCTTATTCTTTCTTGGAACCATGAAGAGCTCACATAAAATAATGAAAAGTCCATGCTTGGTTCTAGTATAAATCACAACTTAAGGCTCGGCACACTCGTGACCCAGGTCACCACGTGCCACATCAGCTTTCTCTCTCCGGCGACCATACACGACCAAGTTACCACAGTCGATGACCAAGTAAAAAAATAAAAAAAGAAAAGATAAAATAAAGAAAGAAAGAAAGAAAGAAAGAAAAGTGTGTGTGAAGTTTTGAAAATCGGTTGGATTTTCGGACCTATACCCACATTTTGAAGCCACGACCGACTTGATGACCCAAGCCCCACAGTCGAGATGACCCATATTAATATCGGTCGTGGGAGAAAAATTTGGGTGACCGACCGACTTTTTTCCTTCGAGTGTGCCCAGCCTAAGTTTAGACTACAAGCAACTAACACATTCAAAAATAATTCTCACAACTCATCACTATGGAGACGAGATCAATAGAAAACCAAAACGAAAGCTTGGTCTTTTCGTTCGAGTATAAGGAAACGAAATGCAAAGGGTTTTAGTCTTAGCTTAGGTATAGGATCGAAAGGGTATAACCGTGGAGGTTTGATCACGTTCTCACACCACCGTCTTATCACTACCCTCTAAGGTGTTGTAAGTGCTCATCGACTCCTTTTTATTTCATGTTTCTCGCTCTAATATCTCGCGTACACATGTTTATTTCACCTAAAGAGTCGAACGTATAAAACGTATCTTAAACTAACGAGCCTCTAAAATATTGGAAAATCCTTACGTTGATAATACTATTAACGGTCTAAAAGAAAATAAGCTCGAGTTAGTAATAAGCTTTTGAAAAAGTTTAATAAGCAATATAAGTCGAAATGCATAATTTGGACTAGATTTGCAAAACGTGATGTCTTCGGGTTAAAAATGAAAGTTATGGGAAGATAAAGGGTCGTTTTATACGTATAACGTATGCATGGGAAGTATAGGGTGTGTTGTGTAAGTTTTTGAAAGATAGAGGTCACTTTTATACGTGTTGCGCATGCATGGGAAGTCCGAGGTGTAAAGTGTAATTAAAGCAAACTTATTTTAAAAAGGAAATAGAAGTTTTAGTGTTGAAAATATAAACTTTGAAACTTGGGGGCTAAAAGTATAAAATTTGACTTTTGAAAGTATTTTACCAAAACAGTTTCAACAAGGGACTAAAATTGACAATTCTGGAAACATTGAGTATGAGATACTCTTGGGTACAAAGTGTCATTTTTCTAAAGTTTAAGGGTTAAACTTGTACATTTCGTAACTTGAGGGTAAAAAGTGTAAAATTGAGAAAAATTTAGAAAACTTGTAAACTTATCACGACTTCGTAAAAACGAGTATTTTGATGATCTAAGTCTATAACGAGAAGTATTACGTCGATAATTCACTAAACTTATATATATAAAATTATAAGTATATAATTTTATGAAATCGTTATTCGATATCGACGCACCTTGATAGTAAATAAACTAAAATACTTGACAACGTCGTTATTTTCATAAATCAACAACGGGAAAACATTTCACTTATATATATAAGTGTGAACTTTTGATATTTATCAAACTAAGTCGATGTAACACGTTATTTGAACTTAAAACATTAAGCACACACAGCGCTCTATTGAATTGAATAATTCAATGATCTATTGAATAAGTATATTCAATGCTCTATTATTTTGGTCGCGAACCAAAGGTTTATTATATTATGAGACTTGCCATCTCATTTTTAGGTTTCGGATTGAAGCCTCCGCTACATCGTACTTGATCACATTGTGCTTGTTCATGTCACTAAGGTGAGTTCATAGCCTCGTTTTTACTTTTATTTGCAAACCCCGCGAGGGAGATACATGCTCTAAACTAGAACACAAGGTTTTTCATAAATGTTCGCTTCTTGATTATTGGGATTGCCTAAGTATTTATCCATAAGTCCCCTGTATCATGAACCATTAGTCACCGCGAGTGAACCTAAATATCGTGAATAGTACTATGGGGAATAACGACCCCGTCTTGGTTACAGGAAATAACCGCGGCGCACCATATTTGAATTAGATTAGGTAATTGGCTATTACCTCCTTTGGGGCAAACTTACGTACACCAGTAATTCGGGGTATGCAGTTGAGTCTTTGTTGCATGAGCTTAGCGCGTAATAATCTGTGATTTTCTTTATGATATTGTTAGTTTACAATTATCATGTTCATGTTCTTGTGTTCAACCTTACACTAAACCTATGAATTCACTCAACCGTTGTGTTGACCTTTTAAGCATGTTTATCTCAGGTATTAAAAAGGCGATAGCTAGACTTTGGAGGCGTTTGGGCATTGGCACGACACAAACTAATAACACGTCAATACTTATAAGATCATCAATGAACTATGTAAGTATCAAATACAAGCATAATTTGTACACAACTCTTTCAATCTCATGTTTAAAAGCACAATTTTTTGAATGATTTATTACACAAGATCACCTCATAAAACACACTTGGTTGTAATACCTTATTAACAATCTTTCTTAATAAGTTCCTTGAATGTACCAATCATATTGTTGCAACTTGTTGACATAGATAAAAAGAAAATTATGTATAGCAAACTATCCCACATTGCTTGGTGACTGAAAATAAAGTATGCTTATTAATGCTAGCATCCTTTTAGGGATTAAATGGTTTAAAGAAGGTATGCAAAATATATGTGAACTTTACATAGTTTCTTAATCCAGTTTTTGTTTTTTTACATAATTCCATGATACACATCTTTTATATAATAAAACAAAACCCCTAGTGGGAATTTTTCATTTTAAAAAAATCAATTCATACCTTATTAAGTAATATATTTTTTTTTTAATTTGATTTTTTCTTAAGAATGTTTAAGTAAAAAACCTAAATCCTTTCTTTTTTTGGCAAAAGTATTTGTAAATTCGTTTTTTAAGGAAAATTGAGCTAAAAAGTATATGTGTCAAAAATATAAAAAATAAAAACTTTCAAAACGCGGGGTTATTCTCAAGAATTGGGGGGCTAAAACTGAAAATTCATAAAAAAAAAACAAAACGATACAAGAATTCTGATATCGAACCACAGTTCCCACCATTTTTTTTCCAACCCACGGTTTTAAGTCGAATCCTAAATAAAAAATTGGGCGTTTTGAAATTAATTGAAGAAAACATGTTTCAATTTAATTGTTGTTGCATTCCTTACGAAGATAATTCTGATAATACATGTATGGAAGAACAAAAGTTCTTTCAATGGCCTAAAGGTATGATTTTTAATGTATAACTTCTTGATTTTGTTTGAATTTGAGATAAGTATTTTAGTAAGATTCTAAAAGGGTTTGTGATTTATTTATTTATTTATTTTTTATAAATATGTTTCAATTTGGGGGAAAATATTTAGGGTTTTGTTGAAACTCTAATTTCATGTGTTTCAGGATAATGAATAAATGGGAGAAGTTACGTAAAACCAAACAAGCAATCCAGTTATGTTTTTGGTTTTCAACGATTATATATGACCGTTATGTTGGTTTCTTTCGGGTTACACATTGTTTGGCATTTAGTTTAAGAGTGAGTATATGATGATAGGGGGTTTATGTAATGTTGCAGCCTTGCAGCAGGTTTGCTTGGGCTTGCTTGCCTGGAACGGCTTAAGGATAATGGATTTAGTAGGGGTTCCCTGGACAGAAGGCCTTGGTTCCGTAAGCCTTCTTAGAAAAATTACAAATCGTATAGTACATTCGAAGGTATGATTTTTGTGTTTATAAGCACTTAGGGATTTTAAACTATTAACACCAAAGCCGAAATTAAAAAAATTAAAGATTTATCTTTTTCAAAAGCTATTATTCGTTTAAATTGTAGGGCTAATAACCTATTAAATCATCATACTTGTCACAAATGTCAGTTTGACGTAGCGAACAAAAAAAATAGCTCTTCTATACATTAAACTTGACTTTTTTGTCTTCAATCGAGTATTATGACCATTTTACCCTTTCAAATTACATGAATGGTCCTGTGAGTTTGCAAAATTGCATCCATCCTCCCTAGGATAAATTACAAAAATAGTCCACGTAGTTTGAAATAATTAGTCCATCGTCCCTTTTCTAACAATCAACAAAAACACAATCAAGAACCCAACTCCAGCTGCACCTCCCAATATTATCGCCACGATTTTCCCTGTATTCGAACCTATCAAACACACCCACATCAACAAATAACTAAATTCACCTTCCTTAACAACAAAGTCACAAACTTTATACAACACATTTGCTATACATTGCATAATGCATACCTGATGAGCTAGATGGAGACGAATAATCTGGCGAAGAGTACGAATCGAAGATCCAAAACACTTGCTAACTTTTGTTACGGGCTGAAGGCTACTCTAAACAGAAATACAGATCGAATATCCAAAACACTTATTTGATCTCCTAGATTTCTATTAACCTACAATCACTGATTATTAGACCTCCAAATAATCAGATAATCAAAACCAGGATCTATTTATCGGAGCATCAGTAACTGATTACTGGGAATTGAAGTTGCATTATTTGGTCTCAAAACGTAAATCCAAACACCCCTGAGAGAATCTTGCTGACACAAATCGATTTCATCAATTTTTAATGAGGATGATGAAGTATGGGATAGAACCTGTTGCCTTCACCATCGCTGTACCTGAACTAATACTGCACCAGCAGCATCCCCAAATAAAATACAAGTCCCTCTATCTGTTTAATCAACATAACGAGACAGAGCATCTGCTCCAATTACAAGAACATTTTTAAATCCACCACCTGCACAGAAAGCTCTCAATTCTATAAACTGTGAAAAATTTGAGGAAGAACCAGAGAAGAGAGGGTGTCGGCGACCAGAGAAGAGAGAAGAGAGGAGGGGATGTAGGGTTGGTTGTTAGTGTTAAAATGAGTTAAAAACATTAATTGGGTTATTTATATACTTGGACAAAGGATGCAATTTTTATAAATTTAAGGGTAAAATGGTCATCACAAATTTATTTTACTCAATTGAAGACAAAAATGTCAAGTTTAATGTCTAGAAGAGCTATTTTTTTTGTTCGCTACATCGAACTGACATTTGTGACAAGTATGATGCTTTAATAGGTTATTAGCCCTAAATTGTATTCTAATTTTTGTTTGAAGTGTTTTTATTTTGCTAGAAAAGATTATGCCTATTATGAAGAATCAACATCCACTCATATGTAGACTCCTAATATGCAATGCCATTGCTATTGAGGTACTTCAATTTCTATTTGATCACCACTTTCATACGCTATTAAAACCGAATAGAAGGGGTTTTTTGCCCTTGCTTATAGGGATTGGTTATAAAAGAGTGTTTGAATAATAAATCCCCAACAGACCTTTAGTATGTATTATGTAAGGTTATTCGTCAAAAATTTCATATAGTTTAGTCCCATTATGTTTTATTTATTCGATTTAATTGGGGTTTGAACAGGTCTCTGCTTGAGAAATATGAGGATGCTAATGCAGCTATAAATTTGTTCTATTCGCTTCATTTGAGATTCTTCACCTGTAATGTAAGTATTGAATAATGATATGTGTACACCAATGAAGATTATAAGATTATCAAGTTGTGGTTGTATGTCCTTATTGCCAAACCCACCAAATTTTGCAAGCATCATAGATAAATTTGTAAAATTGTATGACGAGTTTATTTTAACCAGGTTAACCAAATGTAGGTTATTATTGGCCATTACTATAGAAGTAGGTACCTTTGCATAGACAATTTTAGGGTGGCTTTGAATCTCAGATTAAGAAATAACGGACACCTTGCTGAAAATGTAGTCGTTTAAGAGCATGCAAACAAACAGGTAATAACCTGCAACTTTCTTAATCCTTTATTTCTTCAATTGATCGGAATTTTTAGTTTGACATACCCATACATTTTTTTTTGTTTCAATCAAGATTAAGAACACGATGTGAGGTTACTTAAAATATACTCAATAATGTCGGTGAGATAGATAAAAGAGCTTGGAAATTGTCGCTTATGCGAGCGTGGTGATGCACAACATGTTGAAACACAACATACTTATGATCACTTGTTTCTTGCTTCTGATGCTTCTCCCGACACATATCATGGTAAGTCTCAATTTCATATCATTGCACATCACTTAAATCCTAAGTCTCGAGTTAGCAATATGGGCAGTTAGGACAGGTTGGGTAACATATCAATAAGATTTGCTGTGGGAAGAGTGACCAATTTTACTAGCCAATAAGATTTTTATTGTTGTTACCTTATAGTGGGACTTGCTTAATCCAGTGGTGTTTGGGACTGTTCTAAGACTTATTAAGTTTAAAAGGGTGTTTTAGGACTGTCTTAATAGTTGGATTCAGCCATTCAGGGGTGCTTAGGAATGTTTTTGATAGCTTAATTCAGGTGTGCTTTAAACTGTCTTAGTAGCGGAATTCAGGGGTGTTTGGGAATATTTTAATTGCTCAATTCAGGGGTGTTACGAACTGTCATTGTAACTGAATAGAAGGGTGTTTGGGACTGTTTTTAATAGCATTTTTAATGGGAAAATATGCAAAGAAACACGATGGGTTACAACAACCTTTTTACAGAAGAATATGGAGAGCCGATGGGGGCAAAGATAAGAAGAGATTAAACGGAACTAACAAAGACACTATCTTTGTTAACCACTACAACTGGAAAACTATAAACGTAGGAGATTTTAGAAAAACAAAACATCAAAAAGCATTAGGTTTTTCTTCGGGTGAGTCACCTTATTTGCTATGTTGATGCTAGCACTTTTCTATATATGGATATATAGGCAATCGTATGTATGTTTTTCAAGTTGTCTGGTTTTGAATAATCAGAACCAAATATCAATGTAAAGGAAATAGTTGTAAGAGATAGCTTTAAATGTGGTTTTGGTCTTTAAAGTTGTAACAATGACATACAGATAGTGGGTTCAGGTTCGGGTCAAAATGACGTCAAAGAAGAATAAAAATTCTAATACAGGCGCGTGGGCTGGTGAAAAACCTTGCACTGATGGTATATCATCAAATGCAAAATCAATTCTTGAATTTTTGGACGAATGGGGTGCATAGAATTTTGAGGTAAACCTAATAAAGCAGTTTAAAGGTTAATCTATTTGTTTATATATTCAACTATAATATCTTCTTAATTGTTATGGTTTTACTTCTACACTAGGAATTGAAGCTACTGTTATCCCGTAAGCAACAAAACACTTTGTCAATGGTCTTTAGGTGGGAATCTATCGTGATCCTGACAGGTGGGTCTAAGACTACATCTACTGTTAATTTTATTGTATCGAATAAAGTTACTATACATTATGCTAAAATTTATTTTGGGCAGTGTGTGAGATTGTCGATAAATAATATTAGTCTGCTTTAGTACGTGATGTCTTAAAGCAAGTAACAAAAATCCATAGGCAAATCATATTAGTTTAGCACATCAATTACGGGCTTTTTGGTTCAAAAAGTTCAGGAATCAGTCATAACATCCTTATTATGTTTGGCCATTGATGTAAATAGATTAAGGAAAATGATCTCTCATGTTGGCTGCATGGATCTTACACACTGCAAGGCTATAAGAAAGGATCAATAATGCAAAGTAGAAAATGTTGAAGGGTAACAAATGTAAATTATAAAATTATTTTCTTTTCTTTCAGATATATGGAAATTCTTGTTTGCATCGTTGTTGCTTTGCCCATAGATTAATCCCATGGTTTTAAATTTTTAAACTCAACCTTAGGTCGATGATGATGATGTAATTAACGAACCGGTGATGGTAGGTTTAAGGAATTGGATTAAAGATGTTCATTTCATACTAGATCCAATGCGGTTCCTTATTGCTATTAGTTTTAATGTTGAAAGATGTAGAGTATTGAGCCTCATAGGTTGCATAAGCGATGTTGGAATCACTCCTAAACAAGATTTCAAGTATTTATATTTCATATGTAATAGGTAGCTTTATTATGGCCTTTATGTTTGTTTAAGGTCAAGCTTATGTAGAAGGCCCATAAGCTTAGGCCCAAGCCCAATAAGGAATAGGGAAGGAGAGGAGTGTTGCCCTAGCTCCTTGCCTATATAAACAATGTAATAACCCTCACTGAGGGTTGGTTGTTCAAGTTTTTTCTTTCACATACATCTTATTCATAACCGTCATAATATCTCGTGTGTGTGTGTGTTTTACTTGTTCAATCGCCTTCATCTCTTTCTCTATAACTTGTGTTTGTAAAACTAGTGACCTAACAAAGGTATCAATCGCCAAATAGTTGGGTGTACTCGTTTGTTTTTGAAGTTTTTTTGGTTTTGGGTCTTACGCGTAAGGTTAACGATTCTTTAGCTCTTTTAAAAACTTGTTTTTACACTTTTAATCCAAGATTCTTGTACTTTCAACGTTTTAAGGTGTTAAAATACTTGTTTTTGGCAAAAGTTTCAAACTTTATGCGTGGATCATTGTTTTGAACTAGTTTTTATTCGTGTGTGTATTTCACGCATAACCTGTTTTGAGTGCTTTGATCATCAAGTTTCACACTTTTGTGTTATTTTGGTGTTATTGAAGCTATTTCATCACACAAAACCGGTTTAGAAACACATTTGGGCAAAATCAAAATTACGAGTAATCCCACGCGTATCAAAACCCTAAAATTACGCTGTAAGATTTTTCCTTGGTTTGATCTTCATTTTCCGGTTTATTCCGTGTTTTCTTACTTGGATAAGTCCGAAAATACGTCGACTTTGGATATCTTTTGCACCGTGAAGTGTAAAAGATCATTTGGGCAAAACCCTAAACTTACGATAAGATAAGCTTACGCCAGAAATCCTACGATAAGATTCACTTTACGCGAAACTTAGGTCTACGACAAGGTAATCCCACGCCTAACTTTCACGCCTAACTTTTGTCTACGATAACTTTAGTGCTTTTATCCTACTTACGCAGAAGCTAAATCCCACGCAGAACTTCTTATTGTTACGCGTATCTTTTGGTGTTTTTACGCATAAGTACTACTTGGTTTCTTGTCTTTTCTACGCCTAAGGACACTTCATCAACAAAGGTTCATTCGACTACAAAGATCCATTTTACTACACAAGTTCATCAACATGTCTCAACCACCATACTCTAACTATTTCCTCACACTTATAATCATCAACAACAACAACAATTAACTCCACAACATCAACAATGGAATCAACAACAAGCTATTTATCAACAACAATTTAATCAAGAACATACTCCACAACTTGGTGCAATTCCACCACCACAAATGGTTCAAACACCACCAAGCCTTCAAGTTCAACCCTACACAACCGATTTCAATCAACATCCATCACGGACCACTATGAAGGAACCCACTTGGTTTGCAAAGATGTGTGAAGCTTTAAGCACCAACAATCAATTCATGAAGTCGGATCACTGATAGACCTCCAATGCTCACTCCAGAAACTACGATCAATGGGTGATAAGGTTCTTTAGGTTTTGTGATCTAAAGAAGCCACATGGAAAGTTCTTAAAGAAGGTTATCTTGAAGGTCCATTTGAGATGCCCACCGTCATTGTACCCGGAGATCCAACTGCTCCACCAAGAGATGAACAAACCAACATTGCTATCTGCAGATTTAAATCCTACGTAACTTCTACACTATGAAGTCGATGAACTTGCAATGGAATACATCCTCTTAGGATTACCAAACCCAATTCTTCGTAGTGTTGATGCTCAAAAGACCGCACAAAAATGTGGGATCATATTCGCCTTCTTATGGAAGGATCTCAGACTCAATCGGGAGGATTTGGAATCCAAAATTTACTTGGCTTATGAACACTTCATGATTGAACCCGAGAGACACTAGAGTCCTATCATCATCGATTTTCGACATCATCAATGATTTGGATAAACACAACATCATCATGCCAAGAATTGCAAAGTGAATACTAAGTTCCCGAGTAGTCTTGGTCCCGAATGGGAGAAGTATGTCATCTTTCTCCGCTGCGAAGAATATGCATCATTCTACTTATGGATTGTTGTACGATTACTTGAAGCCTCATGAAAAGGAAGTTGATCGAAAGGATTCTCCGTGCTCAAATTGCTAAACAACACATCCGGATAATCAACAACTTGCCTTGTATGCTCAATGTAATTATCCTCTCAACCAAAGAACTCAACCAATCGCTTCAAACACACCTTCACAAAGAACAACCTCAACAAAATCAATTGGTTCCATACAACAACAATGCTCAAGCATATGTCGTTGAAGCGATCGAGGAAATCGATCCATTCAAGCATTGCAACAAGGATTTGTGATGATTGCTAATGCTTTTGGCCGTTACACCAACAAATCCAACAATCGATTCGCTCCTCATCTAACACACGGACTCAAGTCGCAGAACAATGGACGGTTGAAGTTCGTAATCGTGATTATGGTCGCCGATGGGCGGTGGTCAAGGGTTTAATAATGTGGGTAGGAATAACAACAGAGCTCAAGTGGTGGAACAGGAAATGCTCGTAATCGGTTAAATGGTCTTAGATGCTACAACCGCAATGAGAAGGGACACTGGCTAATGCATGCCCAAAGCCAAGGACTAGGGGGCGGCTTATTTCAAAGAGGCTTTACTTTTGGCTCTTAAGGATGAAGTCGGTGGATCTCTCACGCATAAAGAACAGAGCTTTATGGCGATATGCACTGGATGATGATATGGAGGACTTGCGTGCCAATGCAATTGTTATGTTGATGGCTAATATGCAAGAGTTACACATGAGTGAAACAGCCCAGTAGATGACATCGATGGCTTGTCTCGTGTGCACCGAACAAACCATCATCATATCTCGAACTAATATCTCCATCAATATCTCGAATCCCAAGACGGCTCGAATGTTCAAAATGAGTCATCTACATCTCATTTCGACGATTTTAAATAAACCCCGTAGTTACATTTGACGATCCGATGACCTTATGGTTTCCTTGATAATCAAATTGACTCCGTGGTTATACTTGAGGATCTAAATAATGATCATGTTGTGACTCACGCTGAACAAGATGAACCTTGCCCCATCCGGATCTTGTTCTCATACTTAAAGACCAACAATCCCAAATTGTCGAATGTGTTGCATTAAATCGCCCTTAAAAGTAAAATGCATGTTAACCAAGGATTTTGAATGTTTACAAATGCAACTCAACTTTTTCAAAACTCAAGACAACCGTGAAAAGGTTTTGAAGCCGCTTTGCAAAATCTCATCAAAACGAAAAATATTAGAGAGACAGATGCGTGATCTAGCCGCCTCAAGAATGCTTTGTTGTCTCGAATTAGAACAATCAAACACGAACATAAAAAGCAAATTAACGCCTCACCTTGGAAAATCAAAAGCTAAGGCCGAGTTGTTAAATTGTCAAAACAGCTCCGTGATACAAAAAGCATTCAACGAATCGGTAGATGACCTTCTTGAAGAAATTATCGGCTTGCAAAACAAACTTAAAGAGTTTAAAACTGTTGTTTACAAACATGGTGAATCAAGAATAACTATTGAAAAGTTTACCTTAAAACCCAATCCAAAAGGATATGGAAAAATCTAGTCGACACAAACCAAAGCTTTCACTAAAAACATTCAAACCAACTCCTCAAGTTTCAAGCGTAATACAAAATTGATAATATGTCATGAGTGTTGTTGAATATCATCGTCAAGAGGAATTAGATGCGTAAGACGAGAGTCGATCAAAATTAAAAATGTTGTTTACAACAAACCTTTAATTATAAAACGCGGTCACTTTCACACACCAACGGATTCTTCAAACACACCAAGGGTTATCATCAAAACACCGAGTCTTCTAATGTTAATCCCAAAATGACTTTGCACAAACTTATGGTCCTTTACCTTCCATTAGTGAAGTAAACTCACAACCCGAAAATCGAAAAATTCTTCGATATTTTGACATTTTCATGGTCGACCTCAAAATTTTACAACATGAGATAGAATATCGATCCGAAATCAAAGTTGAACATTTTCAATCGCCCGCGCGAGAACAAAGAGACATTTTTCGTAAAAATCTTTACCTAATGTTAAAACTTGAAAAGTTGTGCAATTGCTCGGGAAAAGGATTTTCATAAGGAACTTGGGGTAATGAAAACGCCGAGAAAATGTAAACATCTATTTCTAATACTAAACGAAAAAGAAACTCTTGAGAAAAGATGTTGATCGACTCTTGGAAGATGTTATCCAGGCCGATATCCATAATGTTGTGTTATTCTATTCTTTGCCATATGCATCCGATCATATCTCTCGCCGATATTGTTGAAACTGTTGTAATCATTGAGAACACCGATAATGTGCTTCAGATCGAGTCTTTAAAAGTCGAAAATAAACGATTACTCAATGAAATTTACAATGCAAAACGTCGTCTTCATTGGTGTGAAAAGATATTCACAACCATCAACTTAGTTTTCAAAAGAAAATCGCCGCTTGAGTGCAAAATCTTCGATCCTAAAATTGAGCAACTGGATGATCAAAACGTGTCTTTGAAAAGTCAAATCTCAAAATATGAACAAGAACTTTTAAAAGTTAAACAGAATATGGTGTCATATTTGATTTACTCAAAAGACTCGACTTGAAGCATCAAACGAACTTGATCACTATCTTGCTCACACTAGAGATGTCATGAATTTTGCCGAAATATTCGCTCGAAAATCAAGATCCGATTCACACTATCTCTAAGTTACGGAAATGTTAGGAAAGTATGAACAACTTCCGCCATCGTGATTAAGAGATTAGCACCAACACACTTAGTAATCGTGAACCTAGAATTCCCACCGCCAAATCACAAGTTGCTAATGTGTTTCCTCATCAAACAGAATAGTTGCATCTTTTCCAAACGTCCGCACTTCACACCTAGAGCACTCAATCAAGAATAGGAAGTTGCGACCTAAGAAAAGATCAATAAGGAATGCTAAAGTAGAAGAACACCCTAGGACTCGAATAAAACTCATGTTGCTTCCACTATAGATGTTGCGTCCGCAAATGTAATACAAATAGTGATGTAACGAATGCTAAACCGTTAAGTACTTTTGATATTCATCGATGCACCTTGTGTTATTTGTCGAAAGAGTATGAATTCGATTGTCATGACAAATGTGTTGCTAAAGCTATAATCTCTCGACACGAAATCCTAAGAATCGGAATACCTCTAGGCCCACTAATCATTCTAAGTCCGTGCTTGGTAGACCGCCTTCTTTAGATTCTAAGGCAACCATTGCTATCACAAGAGCTCCCGCTCACCTCCTAAGAATGTAGTACCACCTAGTGTTTTCACTAAGACTAAAGCAAAGAGTAGTTATAGATGGCGAAATGGATATATAACACACTAGGATTTAAATGGATGCCTAAAATTATCAATGTGTGTATGTCTAACATATTCGCTTCGAACCTCTAACATTTCGGGTTCCACATCTACTTCTATTCCATCCGTGTCGCCTGTGTGTAATGCAGTGATATGATCATTCTCTCGATTGTTGATAGCGGATGTTCCCGACACATGACAGCAACCTTAAACTGTTATCAAACTTTATTGCAAAGTTCATTGGCACCGCCGATTCGGAACGATCACTGCAGCCTATCATGGGCTACGGAGATTATGTCAATGGGAACATCGAAATCAGCAGGTTTACTATGTGGAAGGCCTCGGTCACAACTGCTTTCAAGAGGTCAATTTTGTGATGGAGATTTGGAGGTTGCTTTCTGTGGAGAAAACTTGTTTCATTCGTGATCTACAAGGAAATGACCTTATGTCCGCTCGCGTAATTCTAGTCTCTACACTATCTCTATGCAAGACATGGTTGCTTCCTCTCCCATTTGCTTACTTTCAAAGGCAACATCTACAAAATCCTCGCTATGGCACCGCTGCCTCTCACATCTAAACTTTCAAACCATCACCAACCTTGCTCGACACAAACTAGTGAAGGACTCCCACGATTCCGGTATTCAAAAGATCACCTTTGCTCACCGTGAACAAGGGAAAAGCACTCGTGCTCATTTTCCTTCAAAGGTGGAACACGCCTCAAAGATGTACTACATCTTCTTCACATGGATTTGTGTGGCCCGATGCGCTGCAAACGATCAATGGCAAACGCTACATCTTAGTAATTGTTGATGACTACTCACGATGGACTTGGGTCTACTTTCTTCGTAGCAAAGACCAAGCTCCACAAATGATCATCACCTTCTCACAAAGATATGTGTTCACCCGCAACACCGCCGTGATAATTCGGATGCATAAAGGAACCGAATTTGTTAACCAAACCCTTCGTGAATTTTATGAGAAAGTGGAATTCAAAGATCAAACATCTATTGCACGACACCGAACAAAACGGAGTTGTTGAAAGACTAAACCGAACGTTAGTGGAAGCCGCAAGAACAATGTTAATCAATGCTAAACTTCCAGATTACTTATGGGCGTGTCGATTCATCGCATGCTATACTCAAACCGTTCTATGATCACAAACGCCACAACAAAACACCTTTCGAGCTTGTCCACAACTATAAACCGAACCTCAAACACTTTCATGTATTTGGATCCCTTTGCTATCCGAATAATGATCGTGATGATTTTGGAAAGCTCAAAGCCAAAGTCGATATTGAGTCTTTATTGGATACCGTGACAATTCTAAAGGTTTCAACTGAATCGCCGAACCAAGGAGGTAATGGAAACGATTCATGCTCATTTCGATGAACTCACGGAAATGGCTTCGAGTATAACAACTTAGAACCCGGTCACAACCGCTTAAACTTCCTCAAACCCCATCATCACCGAACAAAGCCCCACTAACTCACAACAAATGGAAAGGTTATTTGCTCCTCGCTCGTGATGATATTGATGAACGTGTTCTGTGTGTATCCGCTGCTCACCGCACAACCCGATAATATTCCTATACCGATACACTGCTACAACAACCATCGTTGAAGATGCACCTACACCGCTTGACTCCAACACAACAGCTTGAACACACCGCTTCCAACAATGATGAACCAATTGATGATATTCTCAATGAAGTACCCCACCGCAGATTTTGATCCAAATGCGTTCTTCAACCCGCTTGCTAATGAGATCGCCGCACTGATGTCGCGAATCTTCAACAAACCATTTGAATCCTCGTAACCGCACAATGTATACCAACATCAACCTCTACACATAGATGGACAAAAGACCATCCTCCGCTAACATTATTGGCAACCCGAATCAACCAACCGTTACGAGACAACGCCTTCACACGATGGTGAACATTGCATTTATGCACTCACCGTCCGCTAACTGAGCCTAAAACATTAAAGATGCAATGACAAAAGACAACCGGATTGAATCCATGCAGAAGAACTCAACCAATTCAAACGCCTTGAAGTATGGAATCGTTGAAAGACCAACAGGGTCTACGCCATTGGTCTAAAATGGATTTGGAAAACAAATTGATGTCAAGGAATGTCATCCAAACAAGTCACGCCTAGTTGCTAAGGGTTATCGCCGTGAAGAAGGAATAGACTTTGAAGAATCTTTTGCTCCGCTGCTCGCCTTGAGGTCGTTCGATATTTCTCGCGTCACGCTCATATGAATATGACGGTTCATCGATGGATGTCAAAACGGCGCTTCTCAATGGACAACTTAAAGAAACGGTCTATGTCACCAACCGATGGATTCGTTGATCCCGAGTTCCCGAACCATGTCTACAAACCGAACAAAGCTCTTTATGGTCTCAAACAAGCCCCTGCATGGTACGATAAGCTATCATCTTTCCTCATTGCCAATAATTTCACCAAAGGCTCGGTTGACCCAACTCTTTTATACAATATCACGGGCACATATCTTAATTGTTCAAATTTACGTGGATGACATCATTTTGGGTCTACACATAAAAGTTTTCAATCGCTTTGCAAAACTAATGAAGAAAATTTTGAAATGTCCATGATGGGTGAACTTACGCTCTTTCTAGGACCGCAAGTTCATCAATCACCCCGTGGTATTTTCTTGAGTCACCCAAATATGCCCTTGAACTGTTAAACAAATTTGGAATGACAACTCGTGACACTTATGCCACACCAATGGCTCATACCAAGAAATTAGATGTCGATTTACATGGGAAATTAGTTGACCCTACCAAATACCAAGTATTATTGGGTCTCTCATGTATCTAACAACCAGCGACTGATATTGTCTTTGCCGCTTATCTATGCTCCCGCTATCGTCGCGACCAATCGAAACCCACCTCTCGAGGCTAAAAGAATCCTCCGATACATCAAGGGAACCATTAACTGGGATCCGTATCCAAGGATTCGGTTTTGAACTAATCGCCAGACGCCGATCACGCAGGATGCTTAGACTCAAGAAAAGTACTTCAGAGCTCTACAATTTCTGATAAACCGTGTCTTGGCAATCAAAGAAGCAGGATTGTACATCGTCATCAACCAAGCGTAATATGTAGCCATGTCCGCGTGTTGTGCTCAAGTCATCCGGATGAGAACACAACTCAAAGACTATGGTTACGATTTGATGAATCCCGATGTATCGCGACAATCGGAGTGCCATTGCCATCTCGCAACTCGCTCAAAGACTCAAATCAAAGCACATCGATCCACGCTATCATTTCATCAAGGACCACGTGGAATGTGGTACCGTTGAATTATACTTTATGGTATCGAATACCAATTGGCGATCCGCTCACCAAAGCCTTGCCTCCCGCTAGGTTTAATGAGTTGGTCCACCGATTGGTATGAGGTGTTTGACTCAAGAGGAATTGATGACCTCTTAAAACAGCCTTAAAACCCGTCAAACACCAAAACATCTTCTCAGTAAATAATTTTTCAAAACAAAATACAAAAATATAAAATCCGATAAAACAACAAAAATATTCTCCTAATCTATCTTTCTTTCAACATGGCAAGTACATTTTTCGTCAACACTTTAATCTTTCAAAATTCAATATTTTTCCGATCAAGTGTTGAGGGGAGAAAATAATCTTTAACTGCTTCAAAACATCTGTACTTGCATGTTATCATATCTCGTTGATTCTTTTACAAATGGTGGTACATTTTCGTTCAAAGACACCCTGACTTAAATTAATAACCTTTCATTATTTTTCTCAAGTCGAGGGGGAGTGTCGTCATGTTTCTTTCCTAAAAATCTTTGTTTGGTAACCAAAATGGAAGTTAAAAGGCTTTGTTTGAAAAAGGAAAAGGTGGAGGGACCAAAACTGTCAAAACCTTAAAGATATTTTGAATAAAAATATCCTCCACCTAACTTTCACTTCTCATTTATTACTCAAAACCTAAAACCATCCTACGCTTTGAATTGATTCAAGAAAACCGTGTTTTTGATCTTCATCTTGTAAGTGTTTTCGTGATTACAACATGTTTTTAAGATAAGGTTTTGAATTTCATGTAAATCCTACGGCTAAAACGTTTTTTACGAAGTGATTAGGTGTTCTACGCTTATGCGTATGAACACACAATCAATATGTGTGTGTTTGTGGTGAAATGATTTGTGTCAAAACGTTCATAATACATCAATGATACCATTTTAACCATCAAAACCCACCCGTAAACACGAATTGATGATTTTGAAAATTAGGGTTTATGAGTCGAATTGGGTATTTTCGAATGTGAAGTGTTTTGGTCAAAAGATTGTTGTGTTATGCTTATGTGATGTTGAATTGATGATATCCATGCCTTATAACCACCCGTAAACCTTAATTGATTCGTAATTAGGAATTAGGGTTTAATGTTCTAAAATTGGGTATTTTTGATTCACCGCAAACTAAGTGTTAAGACTTGGTCAATATGCTCTCACAACATCTAAGATATACCGTAAAAACTTTGATGCAAATTCTATGGCTAAAATTCATACGCCAGAAATTTAGGGTTTTAGACTACGCGTAAGGATTTCTACGCATAATCGTTAAATTGTCCAATTGTGTTATGATAAATTGTTCATAAAATGAATGTTATGTGTTAAACATTGATGATATGATGCTTTGTTTCGTGCTTGCTACACTTAATATTCGTAATCAAGGTTGTTGTGCATTTCACGATAAGGATCACCCCACGCGTAGCTTGTTATGCGAAGATTAGTCTTACGCGTAGCTTCTACGCATAAGGTTCTACATATGGGACCACGCGATCCCGTGAAGGATATGCGTAAACAAGGACCTCACGCATAAGGTCAACTCACGAGTAGCCTTACGCGTAAGGTTAATATATGCCCACGCATAAGCTCCACGCATAAGGTCCTTTTCCCACGCTGTAACACTTCACGCGTAGTTAGGATTCTACGCGTAAGTTTACGCCACGCATATATCATTCCCCGCTCACGCATAACTTTACCAATCCTACGCATAAGCCCGGATCACACCTTCGTTATGAATTGTTACGTGTACAAACTTGTAAATAAACTAATCATATCGTCACGAATCCAATAATGTCACTAATAAACTTAAATCGCTTGATATGTTGTGAACAATAAGTGATAAAATAAACTTTAAAACTTAAAGTTAACTAACTCACTAAACATTTCACTACTTCATTGAACTATTGAACATACAAGTGACTTAGGACTCAGAATAATCATTGACACCGTACATTCAATAACTAGACAATAAGACCTTCGTTGACTAACATTATGTCTTTCGATATGTTGGTTCTTTTGGCTAATGTTATTTCGCATCACAACATGGTCGAACAAATGAATGTGGATGCATCCAAGTTCTCTCCATTGTCGATATCTATCCTCATGGCTATCCAATGAAGATAGGAAAGAACAATCTCCGTGTTGACTTTGACACCCTCACTTGCTCGTAATCTTCGTGTCTAATTGCTATTGATATTCGAGGACTCATCCGATCGTAACATGCTTACTCACCGCAACTGCTCCCGAGATCTACATCCAACAGCCTCGAACACTATGGAAAGGGTCAGGACGATCACGTGACGGTGACTCAATCACAAACAAGTCACCATTACACCGCAGACTTAAGGGTCGTTCTCCTAATTCTCAAGTCGATCCAACCAAACTATATGCCACACCGCTGAAGAGCTCACTCTCCAATTCTTAATCGATATCGGTTATGACGAGGCTACAGGAGTAATCACCAAGCATTCTCACGTAGAGCTTAAGAGTATTCCTCAACCCCGAGAACTCTCTACATGATCATCACCAAGTCTGCTTCGGTCGCGACAATGGCCATGAGCACCCTAAGCTCATGGAACCGCAAATATTCGGGCATTGGTCAACATGAAACACATCGCTATCGAAGCTCGATTTGGGATGACATGATGTCATTTCTCAACAAACTTGGCTCAAAGATTCCCTACATCGATATACTAAATTGTTGATCCGAGAGCACTTGGACTTCATCCCGATATTCCCAAGAGGCTCAATGACCCCGACAATCACGATATGTTGACGGAACCTATTCTATCCGCCGTAATCAAGGAAACGTCTACAAAGAAACAAGGTGTCAGGTCGCCAGATTTCTTCTAATCAAGATGTCGAAAGCTCAAACGCATAAAAGGTATCCGAAGCAATGACAAGGCAAAGTTGGTCATCTCGACGAAAAATCTTTCGAACACCTGTAAGGAGAACCGTAAAAGGAAGTGTTGGAAGTGTCACAAGTTCAGATAGTCGAGGAATGTTCCAAAGAAGAAACCTATTCCAAAGAGGAAACCTACCCCTAAGAAAAAGTTCCTTCTCGTGAAGCCACTCCGATCCCTTCACCGAACCGCAAAGACAGCTCTGTGGACGAGGACTCGATGCTACCGACACGTATGAAGAGATCACATACTCAAACCGCAAAGGATGAAAATCCTCGCATCAAAACCTCCAAGTCCTCAAACTAATAAAGGAAAAGGAAGACTCGCACTTGTGTCACATGATGAAAGCTCAAGATGAAGAAGAGCAACCGGATCAATCATACAGAAGAAGTTTCACAACGCCGACACCTTCAAAAGGTCAAGAATTTGCTAAAGATCAAATGGGTGGCCCCGAGGATCAAGTGGTGTCGCCCACCTCACCGATCCCGATACGGTTAATCAACCCGTAGGGATCCGTGCCACCACTCTTCCGCAACAACAACAAACTGTGGAGGATACTATCGATATGAGTTTGAGAACCCCAAACCGAGAAGTCCGAGAAAGATAAAGATGATGATTATGACAAGTTGCTTCGGTAGGCCCCACACGCCTCGTAAGGAAACTTCGAACCGCCTAAGGACCCCAAGTCTCCTCATGTCTCCTCCTCATCGACTCATCATCTCACTCATCACCACCACCATCAACGAAGTCAACCGATCATCATCCAAACCGTGAAGAAACCACCTAAATCTTGGATTTCTCGACTCATGAAAGAATTGTGAAAGTCGTCCAACAAGTCGAAAGAAGGACATACTTTACGTAAAACCGAATTGGTTTGTCGACCAAATTCAAGACTTAAATGATGAGAAAGACAAGATGGAGAAAGAAAGGAATTTGTTCAAGTTCATGAAGAGTCATCGAAAGAGGAACTAAACGAAATGATCAAGGTTACACTAACAAGTACCTTCGTGATATCGCTCCTAAAGTCCAAAAGGAACCGGAGAAGACAAAGAAGAGATCATACCCACAAGTTTCTTCTCGACATCGCCCCGTGTGACTAGAGAAGTATTTTCCGCACAACTCACTCCTAACATCGCCGCATTGGTTAAACATACAATGGCCAAAGAAGTCGATCTCTCGAACTGAAAGTTAATCGCTAAACTAGTGATGCAAATGTCAAAGCGATCCGAACGCTTACTCGGATGAAGCTAAATTTTTCAAAATCTACTTGATTTTCAACTCGATCATCATGCAAGGAGTCACCGATCAACCCAAACGATCAAGAGATGACGATGATAAGGACAAGGACTCGCACCTAAACGCCAAGGGCCCGGTGAATCTACTTGATGCCACCTCCTCCACCACGGATTTCTTCTCAACAAAGTCTCCTCCACCTCGGTCTTCATCGATAAACCTCTGGACGATTCCGAGTTACCACCCCGACTCATAAAACAGTGATTACTTTGAGTATACGGGTGGTGACGATGAAGAGGTCCTCGAGCCCCGACAACAACCCACCTCACCCAAACAAGTGCGTAAACCAAGATCATCATCAAGGCCTTCCAAAAGAAGAAGAAGACGACTCACCAAGTCGATCATGGCTAGATGACGATAAAACCAAGAGTTTGAATGGTTCTCCACACTTGTCAATCAAACTCCCTACCCCGATGAAGGTCAAGACTTGGTAGACGGTTCTACATTGAGCACGCAAAACTTTTGCAAGAAAAGTTCCATGTGAAGAAAATGACGAAACCGAGTTGAAGCGAATCAAGAATGAAGCGCTTCAACTTCTACAAGACACCGAAAGCGCCTCGAGGTCGAATATCATCTTGAGAACATCGCCGAGCTATGTCTAACAACATGGATTGGCTCAATCCGAAGCAAACATTGACTTCACACAAAGGGACAACCCTCCATACTACACCGATTGGACCAAACCCCACCGACCATTGGCCAAGGCATTTAACCACGGATTCCTTCCGATACTTTTTAACAGAGACCGGATTTTCTCTTACACGGTAGCGATGGTTCGCGAAAATATGCTACATCATTGACTCTTCCATTCCAATGGCTATTTACTCAAACCGCATAGCTATCGAGGAACGTGCAAATCACTTGTTTTTCGACAACGCAAGCATACGACCAAGATGCATTGTATGGGATTCATCATTGGCCCGAACGTCAAGAATCTACTACGTGTCGCTCGGTTCAAGTCTCAACACGCAGCAGGTATAGTTCTAAGGACATCGTGGCCATCAAACACGTTGATCTCAAGTCTAAGTGGGACTATACATTCTTGAAGAATATCATAGTCAAACGACAAGATGAACAGACTATGGATTCTCCGAGGTCGACTTTGAGAACTTATCTCTCAACGACATCAAGACATGTACCTTGCCAAAGTATGTGGTCGATGAGACAATTCTCGATCGACGTTCAACGTGAATTTATCAAGTCACTTCTCATCTTCATTAGACGATCGTGATCAAAGAACGTGTTGAAGATATCCGATGGTCGTTGAATCTTATCGACGCTGTCAACCTCACTCCTCCAACGCTTACTCTTCCCGATCTCAACCAGATACCTCAATATACACTCATCAAGAAACCTTTCGCGTTGTTTACCATAGTGAACTTCAAAGAAACCGCTTAATGGCGTGTAGTGAGCTCCACAAATTCGGGATCATACCTTGAAGATGGTTAGGGATGGATTGGCATGTGTTGAAGGATATACCGAAAGTTGGGTCTCCTAAGCTACCGGAATTCTCGTGAAAGGAGGGATGTGAGAAGGATCATCACCATGATTGATGAACGGTTGTTCGTAAGGGATCGCCTGCACGATGGAGAGCTATGTTGGTGGTCGACCCAGAGAAACATCACCGGCTTTCAACGCCTGCGCGCACTCGGGAATATCACCGCACTTCCGGTACCCCTTAAATTGTTTCCTTCATATAATTTTGGATGTGTGATTATATATGTCAATGGCTTGTGCACACATAACAAGTTGTACAACCCGTAATTGTCAAGAAAGGACCCCGTGGTACGCCTCTGCCACAATCCTTATAAAAGGAGCGAAAGCTTCTTATTTTTGAGTAAAACCTATCAAACCTTTCATTTTTCAAGGTTTTGCTCAAAACACAAGTACTTCCCATATGATTTTCAAAACCTCAACCGCTTATATCACTAGTTGAGGGGAGTATTTGATTTAAAACTTTGTTCACAAATTGTTCATAGTGGTCATCTTCCGCAACACTCAAAATGGTCATATTTATTTTCAACCGCTCAAAATAACATTTTATATGCCATTTTTGAGGGGAGAAAATTGTGTGATAAGAAATATGTTGTGCAAAATGCAAATGAATCTGTACCTCGGACTTAACCAACGAATTGACGGTACTAAACTGTTTGTAACTCGAAAAGACTTGTCCCGGACGGGTAATAATTTCAAGCTAGTTCGCTAGTAATGTAAACGTGTCTCGCAAAGGACTTGTCCAAGTAGAAAGTACCATTCGAGAAACTCTTGATAGACATGAACTCGACGGGTATGACAACCTTTCAAGGTTTGTCTACACCTTCAAGGTAGTTATTAGAGCTAGTTGTCACCTAAAAGTCGACAATGTAACTCTTTAACTATGCAACGAACCGTGTCTCGCGGGGATTGTCTATCTTTAGTGGATCAATTCAAAAGTGCGCGCTCTTTCCTCACCGTGCATTTAACCATTAAAACTATTAAGCACATGTGGAGGGGAGTATTTATGCAAAACATCATCTCTCACAATGGTTCAAACATGTTTTCATTAACAAACCCTTTGAGAGATATTTTCACATACAAGGGTTTTAATGGCAAACATAGGTTAGTCATGGAGTTATAAGGTGACTAAGGTTAGGAATAACTGTCCTATGATCCGCCAGAGTCGGAGGGATCTACCCAAGGACACTACCATTAGTTAGTGTTAGAAGTCCTTAGGAATGATTATAAAAGGAGAAAATGAGAATCGGAGAAAGAAGGAGTTGAAGAATCAAAAGAAATGTAAAGTAAAGGGTGAAAAGAAATAGCCCTCCAGATTATTCAACTTAGGCGCATAACCGGGTTCAATTCATATGCTACGGTTGTCACTTAGTGACACCGGTATTGAAGATTAAAAGTCGTCATGGACCCAAAGGACGCATGCACTAAACCTTCTTAGCCACTCAAGTTTTTCTCAATGTAAGCTTGTTTCATTCTCACAGGAACCCTACGTAAACTATTGGCTTTCTTAGAGATCGCCGGTATTGAAGAAGGAGACCCTCCCTAGTCTCCGCCAGAAAACCAAAACGCACTATTGAGTCTAGAGCCACGAGATTCATCAAAAGATCTCTTAGAACACTTGACATTTAATCACTTGATGATCAACAAATAAGATTATCGCTGGTTCATATCGAGTCCTTCATGATCTTAGCAACTGTCGAGAACATTTATGAGAGGTTCACATCCGTGATCCTCGTGATTGAATGGAAACCCGCGTGGTCAACATCAAAATGCCCGACAAAGAAGTCACTTCGGTAACTCCCCGTGGATTACGCGGAGTGTGTCTCAAACGGTCTACGTCAGAGGTGATGCTTCGTGTACCTCAATGACTATCTCGAATCAGATGTACTTGCACATCGCGTTATCTCACTTGTGGGACTCCAGCTCAGAACGGCCTTTGTAAGAATTAGAGTTGTGTTTTCACACTATGTCGTTAACACTCTCAAGTTCAAACTTGTAAGTGCCGAAACCGCTTATTACTAACCGCTTGAAATGTTGTTTTCTTATGGAAGCTCCGAGCGGAATGATCGTGTCGATTCTTCTCATGCTCACGCCAACATCATCACTAATGGAAGTTCTATTCAAATGCAACACAACAATGTAATGATTCTTCATCAATCAAAGAATCTACAAAGTCAAAGACTTACGAACTTCATCAAGATTGATTTCCAACGCCAAAGAGCGTGTGAGCATGTTGAAGAATGACGGAGACACCGGAGCAACAAGGCACTCGAGGCGCATCGATGCGCATAACAACATACTATCACTTTCACCACAAAGAACAATGATCAAAGAACAAAGTTAAAGATGACGTCAAGCATAACTGCTCAAAGATAACTATCTCTACACCGGGAGATTGTTCGAATCAAGGCAATTCCTCTCACAAGAAAGAAGAATGTCGAAGACGCCACAGCCTACTATTACATCAACGCCTTCACCGCTTACATTCATATATACTGAGGGGAGATTGTTGGAATCACTCCTAAACAAGATTTCAAGTATTTATATTTCATATGTAATAGGTAGCTTTATTATGGCCTTTATGTTTGTTTAAGGTCAAGCTTATGTAGAAGGCCCATAAGCTTAGGCCCAAGCCCAATAAGGAATAGGGAAGGAGAGGAGTGTTGCCCTAGCTCCTTGCCTATATAAACAATGTAATAACCCTCACTGAGGGTTGGTTGTTCAAGTTTTTTCTTTCACATACATCTTATTCATAACCGTCATATATATGTGTGTGTGTGTGTGGTTTTACTTGTTCAATCGCCTTCATCTCTTTCTCTATAACTTGTGTTTGTAAAACTAGTGACCTAACAAAAAAAAAAAAAAAAAAAAAAAAAAAAAAAAAAGACCTCCAGCAATAATGCTGGGACAAATGGAGTAATTTCTTTTCATTTCTTATAAAGTTCGGATTTGGAGAAAATTAATCTTATGATGTAAGATTCAACTTGAGTTCAACCCATTACATCTTTTTACCTTTTGTAATAAGGAAACTATAGTTTAAGCAACATATGTTAATTTGATAATTTTATAATCAAACAAAACAAAAGTAGTAAATTGCTCAAATTTATAAAAACAACTTTCTACACAAAATGTATATTAGTAAGCATGATATGTTGCTTATTTTAAAATGAATCGGTCTTCAAAGCTATTCAAATATGTTACATATTTTAACAAAAATATAGGTAAAAGATATAGCACAATTACAAAATACATCATAAATTAATAACACAGTTTCAAAAACTAAAAGATATGTTACTAACATCAAAATGTTAACGTAGACTTTTTAATATCAGTTATGACTTATGACACAACTAAAAGATATTACTGCATGTTATTGCTTGAATAATAAAAGACAATTTCAATTCTACTATAATAATACGTAAATAAAAAAAATAAAGTAAAAACCCGGTATTATAACTAGTACTTCATATACAATTAACACTCGTCGAACTAACCATACATTATTTGGGCATACATTGAGTTGCCCGAAATTATTTACAGCCTTAGCTACTTTATTACGATATTGAAAGACTTGTATAAGAAAAGAATCAAGTGATCCGACTAAGCTACTCTTGGATTTGCTAGTATTCGTTGTCTTCAGTTTATTGATATTCTTTCCTTTGCCGCATTATTTAATTTTTTTTACATACTATGATTTTCATCAGGCAGGATCATTCATATTTATGGAACCCTGAACAATGAGAGGACAATGAAATGACTTGCTTACTTTTGGACGTAAAATAAAAATGGAATGACAATCAGTATAAATGTATAATTTCTTTCATGGTTTCAGAGAAAAATACTTGTAGATTCAAGTTATTCAAGTTAACATATATGAAATAATATAACTTTGAAGTTTCGAAATACGTTGATGTTTAATTTCTTAGATGATAGGTACTTTTAAAATGTTTAAACCTTAACATATGTCCAAGAATCATGAAAGTCTGATCTAAGGTCATGGTTTAAGTTCCATGTGAGGTGTTTTAAGGTGGAGCACGTTGATTTTAAACAAAACATGCAAGTATTTTGTATAACATCAGAGACGGAGCCAATGGGAAAAGGGTGCTCGGCCACACCCCAACTGGCTCAACTAGCCAACCATGTAGCTTGATTTCCGGCTAACGTTTCACAAATTAAATTCGTTAGTCCAGCCCCTGCCAACAAGGCCGGCCCTAGTGTCAAGCGAGGTGGGAGACGGCCCAGGTCATCAAAATTTTAGGGGCATCACCTTGATTTAATAGAAAATGATAGAGGAAAAACAGATGAGAAGATGAAGATCTAATTTTTAAATCATGTTCTTGTGAAGAAGATGAACCAGGGATAGAGAGAAAGAAAGTCAAAGATAAGACAGAAATATAATATCACGTGTACGTGTTTGTTTGTGGTCAGACCAATCTTATTTAGATGCATAGTGTTACTTTTGCCCCTGAACATTTAATACTTGACAAAGTTAACTCATTTTAGATATATTGTTCAAAATATTTGGTTGGAGACATATCACTGAGATTTTCTACTATAGTAGTTCATAATTTAAAAGACTCGTTTCATGAAAACCAAAGATAAATAAGACATTGAAATGCACAAGTTATCTTTGTTAGAGTAACATATCTATAATTCGGTGTATAATGAAATAAAACGACCTCGCTTATAAATATTCGTAGTTTTGACAATCTATAAAATGTATGTTACTATTATATAATAAATAGTTACGCCCCCTTAACTTCGGATTTCTAGCTCCGTCACGTGATAACATAGCTATATGATGTTTAATTATAAAGGGTTAGAGTCGTAAAATAACAACATACTTTTTAATGTATCGAGTTAGTATGTGTATTATTTTTTCCGCTAATGTAATGTATTTTCATGTTTTGTTTCAATCTAAGACGTGATAATGACATGACATACCCAAAAGTCCGACACGTATCACCATTTATAATGTGACCGATTATCACCACGCACTAGATTGGAACAAAATATAAAAGTATGTTACATTGTGGAACGAAAAATAAGACACGACTAACTCGACACATTGAAAAAGACGTCTGCTATTACAACCAAAACCCTAATTAAAATTAGTTGATTCTAGTTAGATTTTTTTAACAATGCAATTAATAAATGCACATCCAAAATTCCTCTATATATCAAGTGGGTGCCAAAGAGTTTTCTGTTAGACAATGATAAAACCAGTAGGTATAACTTTATTATCGATCATTATTTATAATGCTAAACCCTAGATGCCTCAAACCCACAAACCGGTTTGGGCCTATTTATTTCTCTATTTATCATAGCTCGATTCGGCGAAATCACGAAAGCTCGAATCGAATAGTAAACTAGAAAAGAAATAAAAATTAATATAATAAAACATAACTTTAGTCGACTCAGAATAAAACCATACCAACAGTGGACTTTTGTCGACCGGTATGCTGATCGGCTAAGTCGACTGGTAACACAACCGTACAAACGGTCGACTTTAGGGACTTGTATTAACGGTCAACTTTAGCCGACTGATAACAAAACCGTACGAACAATCGACTAACAAAAAAATAATAAAACAACTATATATTTTTTTTAACGAAATAATAAAACATAATCATAATTGAAAAGTGAAGCAAAGATACAATTGTTTATGATATTTAAAACTATCCATCTTCTTCAACTTGTGATCCAATCAACCAGCCCCAAAACAGCAGATACAATTGTTTACGTCGTCCATTTTCATGCATAACACCAACCCACCAAGTGTGACCTCCTTGCTTGCTTGCTTCTATAATACGGGCAAAACCCAAGAGACGAGATATGTTACCCATTTAATTTAAAGATCGGTATTTAATAATTGAGGGCTAGGGTTTGACGGGTGGTTTAGAGTAGGTATAACTTTATTATCGAGCATTATTTATAATGGTAAACCCCAGACGCCTCAAACCCACAAACCGGGTTTGGGCCTATTTATTCTCTAATATTTTCTCGCTTCTATCGATTTTCGAACTTAGTCTTTGTACAATTCTACTTGAATTTTTTAACGTCAACTGTCTATAAGTGTCATTGGAATGGTCTACTTTATCGATTACACAAGCGGTAAAACGTATATATAACAAATTTGTACCTGCGAATTTGACATCATTTCTAATTGCTATTTATACATTTGCAAACTTAAATGGGATAGTTGGAATTGTAGCTTTTGTCTTTTCGCAGGCTTAGCTGAAGATATACCCTTTGAATGCACTCGATATACATGCATTAGAGATGTTTTATCATATTCGGTATTCTATGTTAGAAAGTGACTTAAACTTTAAGGGTTATTTGGTAAATTTGGTAATTTTGTGACTTGTTCTACAAGTTTGATTCGAATTTGGAAATTTTTTTATGACGGTTAGTTTGCCCTATAAATAGGGATTATTAGCATTAGTTTTTTTACCTTTTTAATAATAGTTTGGTACCATTTGAATTAGAATTTTGTGTTAGTACCTTTGAATTTGTCTTTGGTGTTTGGTTTAATAATTATGAAAAAGCTTCCGCCTCGCTTTGTTTGATTTTGTTTGTTTGTTTGCCTTTGAATTACCAACAAGTGAGATCGTAGCTAGGTTTGCTTAGCCATGAAAAAAAAAGATTCGGGTTCGTATGGATCAAGTTCGTTTGTTTTGGAATTGAAAAGTTGGTCTTTAGAATATAGTTTTCGATTCAATTTTGGATTGTAATCATTAGTAGATTCTCGATTTAGAATAAGACTAGTCTTTGTTTTGTATTGGAAATCGTTTTGTGACCTTTGTTCAAGTTCGGTTTTCGTCGCTTGTAGTTGTGGTGTAATTTGGTTATTGGGCTACTTGGTTAGTTTTGGGCAATTAGATTTTGTTTGATGGTTAGTATTTTAGGTCGTTTCGATTTGAAATTTTTAAATATAGGCGCTTTTTTTTTTTTTTTTTTTTGGTCGGTATTTGTATTTGAATTTGAACGGTAATACTTATCGTAATAAGTGGGTTATTAGAATTATTATCCAGATCATATTTGGGGTGTTTGAATTATTAGAGCCCGCTTGTCAAGTTATTTATTGACTTGAATTTGGTTGATACATGGACAATAAGTTTGAAGTTGATCGTAATTTTATTACATAAGTGGGTCATTTGAATTTGAATTTGGTATTTGAATTTAAGATCGGTTTGGTGTTGAAGACTTGGTTCAAGTCATTTGAATTTTGTTTGGTCATTGGAAATTTGTTAGTTTAAAATTTTGGACCTTCGTTTGTCGGAGCTTTTGAAGATGGTTGCTCGAATTTGATAATCTTTGTTGAAGATCGTTTGAGCCGATTTGTTTGTTCGTTGACCGAGTTTGGATTTTTCGGTTAACGCTTGATTGTTCGTTTGAAGATTATCGGCATTTGTATTTGTTGGGAATTATACGCTTGATAAGACAAAAAGAATGAAACAAGAGGACTTAATATGACAAGAAGGAAACCTAAAAAATGGAAGGACTTGCTTGCAAAAGAAGTTTTATTTATTAGTCCTTATTTCAAAGTATATAAAGAGGACATAGGTGTAGGTTTTAATTAAGTCTTCCATAATGTAGACGCCTAGTAAAGGTGTGTGTGTCCCAGGCGTATTGTCTTGTAAACGCCTAGGTTATTAGTTTAGTTATCTAGACGTGTTCCTATAAACGTCTAAGATTAGTTAGTATTAGTGATTAAAAACCTTGTTCAATAATAAAGAATTGATTAGTTTATTCCGCTGTGCATGTTTTAGTCTTTGTTATTGATCCCTAGCTGAGCTTATAAACGATCTTATCAATTGGTATCAGAGCCTGGGGCTCGTGATATCTAGGGATCTACAAGGTTTTCTTGAAGAAAAAGGAAGAAAATTCAAGTCACAAAAATTGTAATATACGCAAAGATTGTTTTAAAAACGTTATAACTTTTAATGAACCGTTGGATTGGGCTAAAATTGAATGGAGCTTCTTGGTATATCTATCTTTAATCTCACCGAAGGATTGTCAATCGAGCCCTCAATCAAAAGATATAAGCAACAAGTCTCACGATTTTTCGTAAGGTTACTACAAGATTGCTTTGTAACGATCATAACTTTTTCGTTAACCGTCGGATCGTAATGAAATTTTAGGAGGATGTTCTTTATATACTCATCTAACTTTCCAATCAAGGGATCTTCGATCCGAGCTATGATGTGAAAGTACCGCTTAAAGTACTACCGTAAGTGCAAAGTAACGCTTGGAGTTTTTCAAAGCAATCGCTTGATTTTAAAGTATTGTTGTTCAAGATATGAAAGTGCTTGTTTGGTTTAAAAGTACCGCTCGGTATTTTCAAAGCATCTTCTGCGTTTTGGAAAGTCTTCTTTTTAACGTTATGTTCAAAGTAATGCTCTTGAATTTAAAGTCTGTTTCGTGTTTCAAAGCATTGTTACATTAAAAGTACCGCAGATTTTATTGGAAGTATCGATGATTGGATGAAAGTCGCTCCTTCTCCAAAGTACTTGCTCAAGGTGCACCGATTGTTTCTCATATGGTTTTCGATTTAAGGGAAGTCGAGCGTGATACTGGTTATGGATTTTGGATGACACACACACGTAATGGTTATTTGGTTCACACGGGAAGAAATTTATGTTCTTAAACGGATTCAAAAGGCTTGTATTTGATTCATTGAATAATTGATTACGAAGAGGATTATTTATCACTTATTTGAAGGTGAAGTGGAATTACTTGGTTTGTGTTCTTATCATCTAGCTTGATGAATCTAGCAATGTGTGATTTTTCTTACGATGCTCTATGCACACATTGGCTATCACTCAAGGAGTTACATTGTAGTGCTCGGTGTCTTATACTAGTTGAGGATTCTTGTCAAGGGATTGCGGTCTACTTATATTTGGTTCTGATAAGTATGGAGTTCCGTGGATAGTACAAGATTTAAGACACAAGTTTGGGAAATTCTACTTCTTCATCAAATTCGTTATACTTGGTTTTCTTTACAAGTGATCATTACAAAGAGCTTACCGATTTGAAGAATCAAGAAGATGGTTAACATATGGGTTTTAGGGAAGCTTATTATTAAATGTTTAACCATCTACATGCATCACTCAAGGGAAGTGTTTGATTTTACCATCGTTGATCATTATTACTACCGCTAGTTGGAGTTTTCTACCGCTTTGGATCCATTTTTCTTATGATGCGTAATGGTGGGCGATTTGAAGCATTGGAAGTCTTAGATTGGAAGTATGATATTGGTTCGTAGTGGTCAAGATCATTATTTGCACACGTTCCCTAATTGGATAATAACAAAAGGGAAGAGATGTTTGAGTGGCATGACATGGATTAAGGGAAGACAAAGGAAGACATACTTGTTTCATTCATGGTGAGATCCATGGTCTCAATTTCTCTACTCGCTCTAGGGAAGTTCGTTCAAGAATGGTTTTGTCATTATCAACTAGGGGAAGATTGTTGGGAATTATACGCTTGAGTTGATAAGACAAAAGAATGAAACAAGAGGGACTTAATATGACAAGAAGGAAACCTACAAAAGATGGAAGGACTTGCTTGCAAAAGAAGTTTTATTTATTAGTCCTTATTCTCTAGTATATAAAGAGGACATAGGTGTAGGTTTTAATTAAGTCTTCCATAATGTAGACGTCTAGTAAAGGGTGTGTGTGTCCTAGGCGTATTTTCTTGTAAACGCCTAGGTTATTAGTTTAGTTATCTAGACGTGTTCCTATAAACGCCTAAGATTAGTTAGTATTAGTGATTAAAAACCTTGTTCAATAATAAAGAATTGATTAGTTTACTCACTGTGCATGTTTTAGTCTTTGTTATTGATCCCAACGAGCTTATAAACGATCTTATCAAGATTTGTTTGGTTTGTTTCGGATCGTTTTGGGAATCGATCGTTCTCTTTGAATTAGGCTAGTATTTCTAGCATTTGGAATTTGAAAATTTGAATTTAAAGACGAAAGATTCGTTTGGTTTGAAATTTCGAATGGAGTTAAAGTCACGGTGGAGATTGTTAGAAAGTGACTTAAACTTTAAGGGTTATTTGGTAAATTTGGTAATTTTGTGACTTGTTCTACAAGTTTGATTCAATTTGAAACTTTTTACGACGGTTAGTTTCTTCTATAAATAGGGATTATTTGCAATAGTTTTTTACCTTTTGAATAATAGTTTGGTACCCTTTGAATTAGAATTTTGTATTAGTACCTTTGAATTTGTCTTTGGTGTTTGGTTTAATAATTTTGAATAAAGCTTCCGCTTCGTTTGTTTGATTTTGTTTGTTTGTTTCGTCTTTGAATTATCAGATCATATATTTATAAAGATGGAACTTTACAACTCTTTCAAACATTATCTATGTGAGTAACAACTACACAAATAGGATTCACGTAAAACTATCTTAATCTGATGCTTAAATGCACTTTTTAAATGTTTGGTTACACAAGACACCTCATAACACAAACATTTGCGATGCTTACCAGGAACCTTACTTAACAATTACGCCACAACATCATGTTGAAACTTATGAACTTAATCAATATGTATGTGTCTTGCAAGTATCCCACATTGATTGGTGACTAAAATGAAAGTGAGTATATCAACACAAGTAACTTTTAAACGTAAAGCAATTTTTAAATACTTTACATAAATAATTAAATATTATACTAATATGTTTGTAACTGTAAAGTATATTTCAAACTTGCTTTTTAACTTGTTCCAAAACTTCTATTTTTAGCTCAAAATTGTTATCAACAATTTAATGTTCTCATTAATGTTATGAGACTCGAAATTTGTTCTGAGCATAAACATGTGAATGTGAAATCGGTCATGACTCGAGCTCTAGCTAAAAATATAAGGTCCGATACGAGTTTGAGCTCAAGCTTTATGATTATAAATGAGTTGAACACGAGCTTTGACACGCCGACCCGAACTCAAACTTCCTTTTAGCTTAAAATTATTGAAAACAAATGAATGTTTACTTTAGTATTGCAAGGCTCGAAATTTCTCACAAACCGATCTGAGTATGAACATGTGAAATTTGTCACAAGTCAAACTCTAATTAATGATATAAGGTTTGAAACGAGCTCGAGCATGTGAAACTTGTTGAATTTATTGTCTGTTGGATTAGTTAAAAGTGCATATTTTGAAATGCCCTCAATACAACATTATTAGTGTTGTGCTCAAAACATTCTATCATACTTTGAGATTGTGTGTTGTCACATACCTTGTTAATATTGGTTCTTCATTCATGCCCCATTCGATCTTCATTCATAGCCAACAATTAAGTTATTACTCATTAAGTCATTTATAGCCAACCATTCGATCTTCATTCATGCCCCATGCTAACCAAACAAAGAATGTTGGATTAGCCCAAAAGATACTAGGCCATATGCCCGTAAGCTAGACAACAATAATTTTACTGATACAGGTGAAAACGTTTTTTTTTTTTTTTCTACGGGAAGGTCAATATGATCACCCAGAGACAAAAGTTGCTTGTATCTGTAATAAATTTAACTCAACAGCTCTTATAGTTTAATGATGATTATCACAAACTTTTATTTAATACTAATCAATCCTGATTCAAAATAACTTTATTTTCTTTTCTTTATGCTTTGAGGAATAAAGAGGACGTCTTCATTTTATTTCAAGCACTAACAAAATAAAGGAAGTTTCGATGAACAATAACTCCCTTAATTTTCAAAAAATCGTTCAATATTTGTTGTGTTGAACATAGGCAAAGATGCAAACCTAACATAGTGGTAAAGCTCTTGTGGCAGCTATTGGATTGAATCTCATGGGCAGAAAATGTTATGTTTCCTTTTGTTTAACATTTATTATTAACCCTGAAAAACCAATATTTAGAAAAAATAAATAATATTGGTTATTGTAGTTAATGATAAAGTTACAATTAAAACAAAGTTATATTCATACCTAAGCGAATGTTGAATGGTACAAACTAGCCACTTGTTTACGCTTGTTATGGAGAAACGGGTCTTAGGCAAGGTGATCCATTATCCCATATTTATTTACGCTTGTTATGGAGATTCTAACCCTTATTTTGAAGCGTAAAGTTCGAGAATCTGGTGAATTCGCTTACCACCATCATTGTGGTGATCTCAATATTATAAATCTTTGTTTTGCGGATGATTTGTTTCTTTTCACGCATGGTGATGTTAATTATGTTCGTGTCATTATGGAAGCGCTTGATGTTTTTAAAAGCGTCTCAGGGTTGGTTCCTAGTCTTCCTAAGAGTACGGCTTATTTCTGTAATGTGCTTAATCATGTGAAGCTTGTTATCCTTAATGTGTTGCCTTTTGAATAAGGCAGTCTTCCGGTTAAGTATCTCGGAGTTCCTTTAGTCTCTACACGTCTAGCCTATAGAAACTGTAAGGAACTCGTGGAGAAGGTTTAAAAAAGGGTAGATGACTGGAAAAACAAGTCTCTTTCATTTGCGGGTAGACTTCAGCTTGTGCAATCGGTTATTTCTTCCATGCATGTTTATTGGTCTTCGGCCTTTATCCTTCCCTCAAGAATTATTTTGGATATTGAGCAAATTATGAGGAGCTTTATTTGAAGTCCAGGTGTGATGTGTCGTGGTAAGGCTAAAGTCTCTTGGGAATCTGTGTGCCTCCCAAAGAGGAAGGAGGCCTTGGTATCCGTAGGCTTGAGCTTTTTAATGTTGCTTTGGTCTCCTCTCATATTTGAAGTATTATTTCTTTAAAGGATTCGCTTTGGGTAAAGTGGATACACACGCATAAATTAAGAGGCCGAAGCTTTTGGGACATTCCTTTTAGAGGAAGTATGGCTTTGAGTTGGCGTAAATTGCTTCAAGTGCGTCCTTTGATCCGAAGATTTTTCTGGTATAAAATTGGTAATGGGCTTATTGCGTCGGCTTGGTTTGATAACTGGTGTGATTACAGTCCTTTGGCGAACACTCTTTCGGCTAGCCAAATTCATAATGTTGGTTTTCAAATGGAGGCGAAAGTAGCTAATATTATTTCAAATGATGTATGGGCTTGGGATCATTGAATGGGTTGTAAATTCTAATGTTATTGTTCCCGATATTGATCTTAATATTCCGATGCTCTTGTGTGGCGGGATAGGAATGGGAATTTAAAGACTATTCGTGGGGAATGTTTGGTGTGATATTCGACCAAGAGGTATGGAAGTTGCATGGTCTAGGATTGTTTGGTTTGCATACGCATCCCTCGGCATGCTTTTCTTCTTTGGTTAGTTTTCGACGTAAACTAAAAACTCAAGATATGATTAGACATTGTGATACTCATGGTTCGATTCGTAATACCGATGATTTGTCCATTTTGTGAGCTTGAACCGATTCCCACGAACATCTATTCTTCGAGTGTGTGTTTTCTTCGCAAGTATGGGCATGTGTAAAGACAAAGTCGGTCTTCATCGACTTCGTCCTCATGGGATTTGATTGTTAATGGGATGCTTTCTATGTCTAATAGTCGCCGTGTATTGTATTGCTTCTAAGTCGATTTTGGCGGCCTCGACGTATTTCATCCGGCAAGAAAGGAACTCAAGATTATTTCAACAAAGGAAGCGTTCAAAAGAAGACTAATTGATGTTATCTTGCTACTGCTCGTCTTAAGCTTTATCGTTCCGCTTTAAGAAGTCAACACGGGTGGAAGATTTTATGGATGACTGGAAATTACCTCGATCTCTTGTTCTCAACAATGTAGGTCGCATGAGTTAATATGTATCTAGGCGTCTTTGGTTTGTAATGTTTAGATCCTTATTTGGCTAGAGCTGTGCTGAGAGTGGCATGTCACTCTTTGTCCTTGGTTAGTTGCACAAATTGTGCATGTGTCTGTATAGTCGAGTTGGTTCTTTTCCTTATCGCCTGAACTTATAATGATTTATATCATTTACCATGGTAAAATCCCTTTACCCAAAAAAAAAACAACTAGCCACTTGTCCCTTAAAAAACTTTGAAGTAAAGAATGTTGAATGATTTGATTACACGAGTCGCACTACTACAAAAAGGCCATAGAGCCCGGTTTAAAATGGTCATAGTGCCCGGTTTAAAATGGTCATAGTGCCCGGTTTTTATACCCTTTTTTAGAACACGGAATTTCTTTAGTGCCCGTTTTTCATTAAAATCGGACTCTATTAAGGGGGCTCTATTTCACAATCTCTACCAGTGTTGGTGACTTGAACAAAAATATGCATACTCTTGCAAGTATCATCCAAATATTTAAACATTTCATATGTGTATGATGAAAAAATAATAGTAACTTAATAAGCTCATGATATACATGTATGATTAATTTTTATTTTATTTTTTACTTTTTTTATTTTTTTCAGTTATGCCTAAAAGAGCTTATTTTTACACAATTAACGGCTTATTTTGGTAAATAAAGATTCTCCAACTGTTATTCTTTATATTGATATTTTTACCGGTAATTCTTTATCCTCCAGGTTACATATTTTACGAGACCCTTAGTCTACTTTCAACTTTTAAGCCTTCAAACTATCTTTAGTCAAATGTAGACAGGCCCATACCTTACTAGGCCAAAACCCATTTCATAAATTTGTCCAAAGAGAAAACACGATCATAAGATTATGGAAACAAGGTGATTCTGGAAACTTACGTGAATGCCGAATAAAACAAGACCACTTATCTATCTGTCATTATTGAGCTTTGAAATACCTATAAATACGAAACTTTACAACTTTTTGTGCAATACACACAATAAAGCACAAGCACAAGATATCAACACATGAAATTGTTGACACAGTTTAGTACACCACACCAACTATTCGTATAACACGTCAACACCCATAAGATCATCATCAATCAACTATCTGAGTGATAACTACATTTAGTATTGACATATAAAGTCTTTCAACTAGATGCAAAACATAGTTTTTCAATGACTGATTAGACGAGATCACCTTATAGTGACTTGTTTATACGTTCAAGAAGTCCATAGAACCACCTTTTGTTATAAGTATTTGTTCTTATACAATTTTTAAAGTCTACTTTGACTAAAACCATTGTAGTTGTATTCGTTGGTTTTGGAATGTATTAGTCATTTTGTTTATTTTAACCAAAAAATTATTAGTACAAAACTACAAATAGGTGATTTATATGTAAGTTACGAACACAAAATCTGATGTCAATATTCACAAAATATAATCTATCCGTTTTTACATAATCAAATTTGCAAACTACCCCCATTCGCTACCATTAATTAAACATCATATTCTTGAAACATAAGTAATCAAGTCTATACTACATATAAAGCATTAATGACTCTCTCTAAAATTTTAAGACTTACAAGAAATTAAGCATGGTTTACAACACTTTAATGCACCCAATTTTCGTAATTACAAGTAAGTAAGCATATTGTACAACAAAATAAAGCATGGTGTCATTTTAAGACTAAAATTCTATCAAATAACATTAATGCTATTAAAACAACCTTCACCAAAATTACAATCATTTAAGACAATGTATAATAACGCAACTAATTTTCAAATTTAAAACAAAATAAGCATAATGTACAACAAAATAAGCGTGATGTAATTTTCGACTTACAACATTAATGCTATTAAAGTGGTCAATGTTATTAATGACTATAATTGCTACTACTTACAAGAAAAGAAACATAGTGTACAACACTTTAATGAACATAATTTTCAGACGTACAAGACAAGAAGCATAATGTAAAACAAAACACCACATAACCCATCAATATATACTGATTAATACAGTTATTAAAACACCCCTTACAAAAGAAATATAAATTATCAAGCATATTATACAACCAAATTAAACACAATTCCTAAGATTAAATTTCACTACTACAAATAATAAAACACATTATACAATATTCAAGCTCGAAGCAGGCATCCAGGCCAATCGGCTTGAGTCGCGACGGCGCGGACTAAACGGCTCGAGCCGAGCGTGCACGGGCCATCGGTTCGAGTCTGAACGGCAGGGCCATTTATCTGAAATTTTGATATCCGTAATTTTATTTTAAAAAGAACATAATAAATTAAAATGCATTTTTATCAAAAATTTATTTCGTAGTCTGGCACGCAACGCGAATACCCCGCTAAGATCCATAATACTTGTAATACTTTTGTGTTATGCATATCATCCCACATTGGTGGGTGAATTAAATGTAAGTGGGTATATAATGCGCGAAAAAAAATAAAAAATAAATAAATGAATAAATAAACCCTTAAATTTCAAATTATTGAGAGAGTGGTTTGATAATGTCTTCATGATTAAATAAATTTTATTAAACAGACTCCTTGATTGCTTTTCGTTAAAAACAACATTGTCTTGTTGTTTAATAGTTGCATGGACACCCATAAACACTTTTAACATTTCACACTTTGTTAGGCTAGCCACAATGGCTTGGGTTGTTGTCGGTTGAGCAAGGTCGACCCACCGTGGGATACTTTCGGTCAGCAAGGTTGAGGTCTCTCTCCTTGAACTAGGTTGAGGAGACAACCGAGTTGTAAAGCCACAAAATCCAAAAAAATCATACGGTTTGTAAAAAAAAAAATTGTCGGTCACCACCGCAAGAATCTGCGTCTTCGCTGGTCGTCGGGAGAGAAATTGATGCAAGACCGATTTAACTAATTCGCCAGCTGTGTCAGCCTTAGTGTGTTTACAAGTTCAAAATGCTTCTATATAATACTTCTTATACAAGTAACCACTTTTGTTTTTCTTTATATTATTCTTTTCAGTAGCGTACAATTGTTATGCATTATTAATTGTACCCATATATATGGTTAGTAGTTCACGCACATTATTAATTGTACCCATAAATCTCATTACATTTTTACCCTCTTAAATCATGAGATTTCTGAGGTTTGGCCTTCCACAATTTATAGTCGAGCTCCATTCATCGACTATCTTTATCAACAACCTACTACAACCCAATCTTTTAAAAAATATTATTTTCTTTCCTCCACCTACACAAACAAAACATACAACCAATCTTCATTTTTTTACCATTTATCAACAACCCAACCTACACAACCAAAAAAAAATAAAAATAAAAAAATAAAAGTTGGATAACAAATTTGTAACTATCAATGAGATATAGCGTATGTCAAGGTTGGCATCACAATTGCAAATCACAAACCAACCTGGTTGTCAATCTCATACTCTTTCTTTTATTCATTTATAATATAATATATATATATATTTTTTTGTTTTCTTCCTATCCAACCGGTAGGCAATCTTAGGGATAAAGATAGTCTAACAATGGGTCGTCGCATTAGCACTCTTTAAATCATTTGTAGCCAACCTTTGGTTTGAAGGCAAGCAGATGCTAACCAAACAAAGATTGTTGGATTTGCCCATAGCATTCTAACATTTGGCTAAACCGAAAACATTTAGTCATTTAGTATCCCCTAGAATTTGATTGATCTATCGTTACAAGCATACTTAACATTCTTACATGTCCCCTATCATGGGTAGATTTACGTAGTAACTTGGGCGAATAGTTTAAATTTAAAATACACTTTATACTTTTGTAGATTCGCTTTTTATTTATGTATTGTTTTTTTCTGTAAAGAATCATGCATATTTACATGCTCACACCCCTAGTACACCCCTCAGATCCATTCTTTTCGTTTTTGTTACATCCACTAAAAAAATACACTTTTTAGCCTACCACTAAATAAATTAACTGTTGAGGGAATTATATATCTATTCCTTTACGTGAGATGCTTAGCCATGTTATCAAGCAAGAGAATCTTTGGGTATTATCAAAAATCTCGATTTTTCATCACTAAAGCATAAAATTGTGAATCATATCTTGTATTCGTACATGGTTGATTTACTTCATTTTTATTAATCATTTGTTTGCACCATGTAAGATGATTTTTTTTTTAAATTCTAGAATTGCTTGAGGACAAGCAAAGTGAAAGTGCGGAAGAATTTGATAACGCTTAGGCCTACTTAAGAGACCTAATAACAAGCCTAACCATATTATAATGAAAAATGTCCTTTAGTTATTTTTTTCCTCTAATATGCCCCTAAGAAATAACTTCCTAATTAATGGATTTAATTGTCTCTTTTTGTAACTTCCATGCCATCGTGTTTTTGCATCTTCTTCAGTTCTTCTCTACATGTGATTCCC
This sequence comes from Chrysanthemum lavandulifolium, assembly GCA_022545495.1. Taxonomy (NCBI): domain Eukaryota; kingdom Viridiplantae; phylum Streptophyta; class Magnoliopsida; order Asterales; family Asteraceae; genus Chrysanthemum; species Chrysanthemum lavandulifolium. The sequence continues at coordinate 261,635,330 of CM040243.1, read as the reverse complement.
AGTCTCATAAACAATGAAACACCATTTATATATCCATCTTGACTGTAATATGAACTATAGAGAGAAGTCGTCCTTGCAGCCACCAACAACAAAACAAATAAAATAATGATACATATAATTGTATTTTGTAGACCTTCTAGTGTTTTTACTTTCACGACACTAACATAGTTATAATTTTAATATTTAGGGCCCGTTTGGTACATGGTTTTGAGTGGGTATGGATGAAAGATTTATTAAAAAGGTTGTTTGGTAAAATTTGACACGCACCGACACATCTTTTGGATTCAAATGTGATTCTACCCTACCTAGGTGGGATTTTAATGGGATTCTATAAAATTGACCAATTACAATTTTGTTTTATTTGATGTATTTTTACACCACAAGTTATTCTATTTTATTTTCTTATTTTTAGTTTTATGTTTTAAACAATTATATAAAATAACTTATCAATCATTTATTTTCTCTTTTCATTTAATTTAAAATTCAAATCTAAATCTAATCCAAATTCAAATCCAAATCTAAATCCAAATCCTAAACCCATCTACAAACCAAACGGGCCCTTATAGTTTATGTCAAGTGGATTTCTACAAATACAATGTTCTGGAAGAAGTAGATGCATTTAATTAGGATTATGGGTCACAGAAATTGACGTTTAGAAGTACAAATCAAAGGTGGAGGTGACGAATGAATTTCGATGCGAGGAAGGTGGTATGACTTCATGGTGGCTGTATGCACACATGTGTATTAGAATTTCGATGCGAGTAATTTTTACTAACTTACTCGTAATTAATTGCAAAAGGGTATATTAGAAACATTACAAAAGATTTGACTTAGTTTTAAAAATAAATGACAAGTGGACCAATCACATTAGTAGGCCTAACTTTAGCCATGTTACTTAGGCCTAAGAATCATTTTTCAAACAAGATTATCCAGCTGAGTTCCAAAATTCCAACTTGAATATTACAACATTTATTGGAGCCTATGCACTTAATTAAAAGATTTAGGTTTTGTAAATTATCCCATATTGTTTTATCTCCTGAATGAAACTGTGTATAAAGTTAGAAATTCTGGATTTACTTACGCTTGGTTTTTTAGGCAAAGAAAAACTTCCTTATTTTGTTACAATTTTAACAATTTATTTGGTAGAAGAAAATTCCAACTGCTATTGTTTATTGATTTGGGTGTACATTAGTATCTTTTAGATCGATAACATAGTAGCGATCAAATAAACCTTCTATACAACCATCATATATACATCAAAACACAAAAACAACTTCCAAAATATCATATTCTTCATCTTGAGTCATCAACTTCATCCAAGTTTTCCAAGAACTCCTCCTTCTCCAACAGACCGACGACATAGCACCAAAAGTTGAGCCAACAAATCAATCTTCCTTCGATCCTTCAACTGTATCTCACGAAGGGCAAACTCCCCGAGAGTCGTATACAACGTTGAAACGAGTAAATAAACTACCGTCTCATCGATTGTTTGTTCCTTTTGGCAACAACTTCCTCACCGGCTACTCTTCTCCCATACGCTCAATAAAACTTTTTCCTCCGCTATGTCGTGCAAGATCAACGATCGAAGGCATCACTAAGCTTGCGGATTCAAGAGCAACTTTCATTTCATCGATATTAGGTGTGGAAGCCATTTTAAGATTAGGGTTAAACTTATGGATAGTTGTGTGTTGATATTATGGTTAGGTAATTATATATAATTACAATGTAACTCACAATTTGCATAAATAATCACAAAAAAACACTCAAGAGGCATTGGAAAATTTATTTTGGGTGTTACTGTAGCCCTTACATATTCTTCCATGCATAAATGTGAGATGCAGTATTTTGGAAGATATCTAATATTGCAATTTAAACCCTTCATTTATACATTGGATCTAAACCAGCCCCTCTATACACAATGCATTACCATTAACATCCTAATCCTTAAAATAATAATAATAATAATAATAATAACTTATAGATTATCTTTATATTTATATACTAACAATTCCGGTTTGTGTTAATTGAAACTTTAAATAAAAGTAAACTAATTTAATTACAAAAGTTTATCATTTGCCACAGAAATAAATATATATTTCTTTCACATATCATCAACCCAAAACAAACAAAACATTGAAATTATTAGAACCAACAAAAGTACCTAAAATCAAACAACTACTTAAACTCATTCATCTTAATAGCATTAGCTTCTTCCTCACGGGCACCCGCTTTCGCTTCATTTAACAAATTGTTTAACTATGCAAGCAATAACCGATGCATCTCTTGGGTTTTTCTTAAAGCTTCAAGTGACTCCAAAGCAACCCCGTTAGCACCATAAGCTTCCATGTTTGCCATCATGGTATGGTTCTTCGCTATTACCCGCCTCAAATGTTGGCAACAACCAAATAACATTTTGGATAATGCATCATCTTCACTTGCCTGTTGCACAAACCACAAACGCATGCATGCAATTTTGAAGAACCAGCAACATTCGATAAATTCACTATCAACTCAAAATTTGCCATTGAAAATAAAATATATAAAAAACCAAATGGTTCTATAACTCATTATGAAACAAGCACCAAATAAATAGGCCAAACATTATTTATGTAACATACTAATATTAACGTATTACATATGAAAAATGCTCTTTTAAATTATAAGGTTAATTAACTATCTAAAATAATAGGAACCTAAATTAATTAATGAGTTTTGAAAATTAATTAATGAGTTTTGTTCAATAATATGCCATGGTACAAAAAGTTGTGTCAATGACATGATAATTTTCTCACTTACTTAACAACATGGTACAAAAAGTTGTGAGAACATCATATGCAAACTCGCATTCATTTTGGATGAAAACAAATTTGGCAAACAATGAATGCGGTGGTTATTTTTTTTTTGAACGGCAAATTTATAAAGAAAACTAGCAAGGCGCTAGAAGCCAATTACAAAGAGATGACATGTGGGTTTTTCAACCAATCGTTCCAAGAAAAAGAAAAACGACAACGAAATTTGCACCAATTAAAGGAATTAAGGACAATATCATCAAAAATCTCCGAACGATTAGGGGGTTTATCATCAAAAATGGACCGATTCCTATACCTCCAAATATGCCACCACGAAGCGTAGAAAACACCTTCCAATAAGATTTTCGTCTTGGGAGGGAGACGAAACGAAGAGAACCAAGCTAACCAATCATGAAACGAAGACCATCCAACCAAGTCAATCTCCCACCAACGACATACTCTACGAAGAACCGCCTGCGCCAAATTGCATTGAAAGAACAAATGGTTAACATCCTCGTCATAAGCGTCACAAACAGGACATAAAACGGATCCAATGTTAATATCTCGAAGCATCAGATTCCTCCTAGTCGGAGACAGGTCTTTATGAGCTCGCCAAACAAAAATATTAATCTTGATAGGCATAGCTTTGATCCATCTAGTCGGCTCACAATGAGGCATAGCGGTGGTTATTAATTTGCGAACCATGCAAATTTGCATAACGAAACCCACGTAAACATTACGCGACAAGGTTACAACAACATTACGCAACAAGAATTTACCTCCGACCTATTGCGTAATCAAAATTACTACCGCAAAGACCATGACGATAACAACTCAGCAATTTACTCAAACATTAGGCAATAAAAACTTGGATACATTTCGTGTGCATCGCTATTAAAATATTAAATAAACTACTTTAAATACAAAACTTATGATAACATCAATTGAAATACCTTACATGTAACTACTTGCATACAATATTACGTAAAAAATAAGTATACATTCAACCCTTAACCAATCGGTGCAACGCACGGGTTTTTTTAGCCTCGTATAAGATAGAGCTAGACGCATTTTACTTTCAATGTGCACTTTTTGTTTTAGTTTCCTAGTATGACATATTCTACAAAGTTAACACATACATCCTCATTTATTTATTATTCACTATTTAGAATACTTCATGTATCATCATTTTACACAATTTTAACATTTTTCAATTAATATTAGGATAGTTTGGTAAACTTGAAACGTTCATGTATATTAATGTAACCCGGTAAACTTGAAAATAAAGAAGTTTTAAAATTTTTAATTCAAAAAAATATTTCTAATAAAAGTAATCCGGTAAACTTGAAAATTGAACACTTATTAACTTGTAACGTTCATGTATATTAATGTTAGAATTAATAATATCATTAAAAGACTCTCATTAAAAAGTACAATTAACATAGCACTTGGTACAAAATAATAATGCATAAATCATCTAATTTATTTTTTCATTAAAACACCCTTTAAATGAAATTAACAAATCATTAATAATATTATTAAATTACCTAATTATCAAAAGTACAATTAATATATCAAATGGTACAAAATAATAATGCATAAATCATTTTATCATTTATATCTTTAAAACACCCTAATTTCCAATTAATAACATGTGTTGCACATTCTTTTTGTTTTTTCCTTCTTTAAAATAATGCATCGAAAAAACTTGCTATCTCCAAAAAATAATCATACGAGTTATCCGGCCAAGAAAACACGGATACCAAGTGATCTTATTTAATGGATAGGATGGTAGGTCTCTAAAATTAAATATAAAAGCTTTGATGAAAAGGCAAAGTAAATGGATATTTTGACTATGCATTTAATTGAATAAATGAAGGTTTGATGCCTACGTATCCTTATTCAATGGATAGGATGGTAGGTATAAATACCGCATTGATAACAATAAAACAAACTCGCGCCCCAAATAAAATGCGTATGCTACAAGTGCGCTCGGAACACGTGTCACCATAAGAGGGTGTTTTTTTGAGTAGCGCGTGTGAGAGCACATACAAAGGTAACGCCCTAACGCCGTTAGGGGCAGTTTTAACGCCGTTGGAGGCGTTAAACTGTTGGAGACGAAGATGGGAACGCCGTTATAGGGCGTGCGTTGGGCTTATAACGCCCGTTAAGGGCAGGAAAAAAAAATTGAAAAAGTTACACAACTAGTCCCTCAACGGCTAGTAGCCGTTACAAATTCAAAAAAATTTACAAAAAACCCCCCTAACGGCTAGTTTTAAAAAAAAAATCAAAAACATTTTTTTACCACTATAAATACCCAACTAAAACTCTATTTTTTTCACACTTCCACTCACACTTTATATACTTCCTCTTCACACTTTCATAATTCAAAATCAAATTGCTCACAATGGATCCAAATCGTTTGGTGATATTGTCTTGGTCGACGTTGATGACCAAGAGGACTTCCAATTTATGGCGTCGCGTCGAGTATCACCTTCGGTTGGAACAACAAGAAGGTATTGAATCTCAACATCCTAGTCGTTCTCGTAGCCATGTATATCGTGAAGCGTGAGCTTGCGTAAGAACGTCTGCATGAACGATTATTTCGTGAAGGTTGTAAGTATTCAAACCGAATTTTCTTAGAAGATTTCGTATGAGTAGGAAACTATTCCCGCAAATAGTTAAAGGTATTGAATCTTATACCTCCGATAATATCCCGCATCATTTTACCTTTTTAGGCAAACACCCGATTGTACGGTCGAATGAGTATAAGTCTCTAATGAAGTGTCCGCCATACGCCAATTGTCGACTGGCACCTCTCCCGATGCATTTGATGAATACTTGCAAATGGGTGCGAGTACTTCAAAAGTATGTCTTGATAATTTTAACAAATGCATTCTTGATTTGTTTATGGGAATATTTAAGAAAACAAACATGGGCCGACATTCAAAAATTTATCAACATCATGAAGAAAAACATGGTTTTAGGAATGCTTGGTAGCATTGATTGTATGCATCGGAATGGAAAAATTGTCCGATGGCTTGCAGGGCATTTTGCTAGGAGTGATAAAAATACCCAACATTATGCTTGAAGTCGCTGCTTTCAAGATTTATGGATCCGCATGCATTTTTTGGGATGGCGGGGCAAATAACGATATTAATGTTTTAGATAACTCTCCGTTATTCGACGACCTTCTGGCCGACAATGCCCCAAAAGCACCTTATATGGTCAACGGAACTAGGTATGAACACGAGTATTACTTGGTGATGGAATTTATCCACGGTGGGCAACTTTCACAAATCCTTCACGGCAAAAACCGATGAAAACATACGTGCTTTAAAAGGATACAAGAAAGTGCCCGAAAGGATATTGAACGTGCTTTTGTGTTCTTCAAGGCGTTGGGGTATACTACAACAACCGAGCATGTTAATGAGAAATTGCCACGATCGTAGAATCATGTATTCTTGCATTATTTTGCATAACATGATTATAAAGATCAAAATTTGCATTACGTGACTATGACGAAGTGTGGGTGGATCCATCAAGAAATTTGAGGCAACGAAGATGGGTCGAAAGATGTGATAGTCACAAATCGTAAGGCAAAAGAAATACACGATCGAGAACGATACCCAACTCCAGCAGACCTTATGGAGCATGTTTGGCGAAGAATCTTGAGCGACATACTGACAACAAAATTTGCTATGTTTTTTTTTTTTTTTTTTTTCGTTGTCATTTCCTTTATGTTGTAACGTTTAATTTACGTTGTTTTTTTTAATTTGATGTATTTTTTCATTTGGTGTAATTTTTTTCGATGTATTTTTTAATTTCGTATTGTAATATGTTTTCAAATTTAATGTTATGTTTAGTTTAATAAATGAAGTGTTTGTTTTAGTTTAGGGTTGAAATTGAAAATATGAAATGTTATTGATGTTATTGGGATGTTATTGTTGTGGGTGTTTTTGGGGATGTTAATGTTAAATGTTAAACTGATGTACCGACGTGGACGGTGTTATTGGTGTTATAATTATTACGATCAGTATATGCTCTAAGTTAGAAAATGATAATGCGTCATTGTTCGGTTTGGTAAATTGATGAAATTTGTCCTTCTCGTCTGACTATTATGGTATTGAAAATGATTGGAGACCTAACATATGTCTTAAATTTAGGTCTAAACATACGCGTGATCACGATGGTTTATGAAAAACGAGTCCCTTAGGTATAACCATTAAGATGATGTCACACATGTTTAGGCACATCTTTAGACATATATTAGGGTGCGTTTGGTATGAAAAAAATCAGAATGAATGAATACTTTGATTCCAAATATAGTTGTTTGTTTAAAATTTAAATCTATCAAATATTGGAATGAATGCTAGATATGTTCCATACTCTATATACCATGAAAGGGTAAGGTATGAATTTATTATAAGTGAGAGGCCCATCACTACTATCAAACTCATATCTATTGTGATTCATGGCAGCGTATCAAACGCACCCTTTGTTTACTTTGCTAATTTGTTTAATCAAACAAAAGTCATGAAAAGGTACGCTATTGCAAAGCTTGTGAAGAAGGTAGAAGTCGTGTGCAAATGGCCAAAATTGATGTCAAAAGCAAAGAAAATACAAAAGGTAGAAGTTGAGTCCCATCCAAAATTTAATATGCCATACCAACCGAGAAATTAATATCTAGTTTGCATCCCAACAACCATCAAATATGCGGTTTTGAAAAGAGCTAAAAATTGAACAATTTAAATAACTTTAATTGTAAGCAATCTTTTAAAATCAGGTTTTAATCTACATGGTCGATTCACTGAAAAGACGTTTCGACCAGATTCGACCGCCAGAATCAACCCTGTTTTCATTTATTGTTATTTTATTTTTCGACCGGCCAACAATTGATCACGGCCTACCCAGTCATCCGGTTTTATTAAAAAATTGAATAAACCAAACTCGATCGGTTTCATGACCGGTTGACTCCGTCATTCAAAAGGACGGCCTAACCGGTTAAGCGGTTTTAAAACCCGGTTTTTACCCGCTTTTTTGCCGAGCACCGGTCCGCCGGTTGAACCGGCGGATCGACCCGGTTTGAAAACATTAATTGTAAGACTACCCACTGACAATAGAAATTGTTGATACATAGCAAACAAAGTCTTAACAATAATGAACCAAACAAAATGGTATAACCAAGAGTGACAACTTAATCGAATAAACATTAAACGGAGCATAAACTTGAAACTTCTAAACGGATCAACATAAATGAAAATATCATAATGTGTTCCAATGCATGGATTTAATCCTTTTCGATCTTTTGGCCAAGTAAGTTCCTCTTGGTCGCATGGTTACAATTTCTTTATCACGTTTCTTCGTTGAATACATCCTGTGACGGCTAATTGCCATACTTTTCAATACTACTGAGGAAATCCCATTGTCATATGTAAAAGCGAAATCCTCGGTTAGTTTACGTTTTAACTTTCAACCACTTATGTTGTTTAGAGTGTTACATTTTTTTACCCATTTGGCTACTGTTGTAGCTATTTTTACCTATTTTATCGTTTCATTCCAAGTTCTTTTTATTTTTATTTTTATTTTTTATAAAAAAGAAATGCTAAACATGCTTATTCTTATAAAAAGGATAAAACATAATCCAATCTATGGTTGTCTTTCCTTATCATTTAAAGTTCACCTAAAAGCATTTGTTGGTGTGTTAATATATGGTGTTGCATTCAATCATTAACTAAAGCATGTTATATTGTCTGTAGATTATACATGGCAATTCACCAAGCAAGAGATAGAGACGTTATTAAGAATTGTTAATATAGCATTTTTATATCGCTTTTAAAAATTTTCGCCGTCCAAGGTGGTTTAGCCAAATCATGTTCGGTCATTAAGGTTCGAAAGTCTGAACGGTGGTCGCCGTTTGAAACGTTCTTTGCGTGTTTGGTCCCGATCAACATCAAATGACTAAAATACCCTGTCTTCTTTTGTTTCTATTTTGTTTTCCCATTTCTTACATAAATGGTCCTGTCTTTTCTTGGCTTTACAAAATTCGTCCCAATTTTATTATTATTATTTTTAAAATTAACTATTAAAATTAGTATTATTTTTTAATTCAAAATATTCGAAAAATATTCAAAAATGTTAAAGATATTGCAAAAAAATTAATTTTTTACATAATTTTTTTAAAATTCGAGAGAAAAGTCCAAAATATATTCGTCTCTCTACGTTTTTTGGATTTTACGTTTCGTCCATTTTTATGTTTTAAATCATTTTTTACGTTTCGTCCGTTCTTTTACGTTTTCAACATTTTTTTTTTTTTTTTTTTTTTTTTTTTTTACGTTTCGTCTAACGTAAAAAGAGACTTTTTTACGTTTCGTCTAACGTAAAGAGCGTTTTCGTTTTTTTACATTTCGTCTAAAAAATGTCTCTTTGTTTTGTGCGTTTAGTCTAAAAGAGCGTCTCTTTTTTTACGTTTTTAGAGCGTCTCTTTTTAACCTTTACGTTTCGTCTAAAAACGTCTCTTTTTTACATTTTTACGTTTCGTCTAAAAGAACGTCTATTTTTTACGTTTAGTCTAAAAGCGTCTCTTTTTTATGTTTTTACATTTTTTTACGTTTCGTCTAAAAACGTCTCTTTACGTTAGACTAAACGTAAAAAAACGCTCTTCACGTTAGATGAAAGGTAAAAGTCTTTTTTACGTTAGACGAAACGTAAAAAAGAAACGTAAAGAAAGAGACGAAAACAAAAAAGGCGAAAATGCAAAACAACCGGCGAAAACGTAAAAGAACACATTAAAACGCATGAAATGCAACGAAAGCGTAAAAACGGACGAAACATAAAATAAAAATAAAAATAAAAAGTTGAAAACGTAAAAAGAGCAGATTAAAACGTAAAAAATTGACGAAAACATAAAAAGCGGACGAAAACGTAAAAATCCGAAAAAACCGTAAAGAGACGAATATATTTTGGACTTTTCTCTTGAATTTAAAAAAATTATGTAAAAAAATTAATTTTTTTTTTGGAATATCTTTAACATTTTTGAATATTTTCAAATATTTTTGAATGAAAAAAATAATACTAATTGTAATAGTTAATTTAAAAATAAAATAAAAAAATTGGGACGAATTTTGTAAAGTCACACAAGACAGGGATCATTTATGTAAGAAATATAAAAGAAAATAGAAACAAAAGAAGACAGGGTATTTTCGACGTTTGATGTTGATCGGGGATCAAACACGCAGAAACGTTTCAAACGGCGACCACCGTTCTGACTTTCAAACCTTAAACTGAACTGCAATTTAGCTAAACCATAGGGACCAAAAATGCAATTTACTCGGTCTATAAATCATTTTCCTAAAAGATAGTAAATGAATAGTTTTAAAAGTTTTTATGTTGCAGCTTTTTGGTTTCACCCGATTATTCAGTTTTGGGCTATGCTTGATTAATGTATTAGGGCTAGGTACATAAACAAAAAAACGCATCTGCTAGCATAGATAACATATATTTACATATCCTTATTTCCATAGTAATATTTACTAACACCAAACCATCAACCCATACATTACCTATACTAAACTAATCAAACATTGTACATGGATATGGATTTAGTAATTATGGGCATGTACTTAGTAACTACTAATTTATAAGCATGTTGAAAACAACACGCAACCTCTCATCTATGCGAGCTACCCATCTTCTCCACACCCTACTTATACATTACAGATCCTATATCCCATCTTTCTCAACTCATCTTCCCCATCTTCTTCACACACTCACTTCTCCATTTTTTCAATAACATATGATCCACAAACACTTCCACTTTTTGTCTCGCCTCCATCAACAACCTGCAACAACAACAAAAACAACAAGAGCAACGCCAACAACTCAACGTGATAATCAGATAAATTGTGTCAAAACGCATCCCCAAATACACTCGAAAACTCAAAAGAAAAAAAGAAAAGAAAAAAAAAGGAATGTCCACCGCGTGGGCTGGTGGTGGTGGCGCAAAGCACTAGCAGCCAGGGTATGGTGTGGGTTGTCGTGCCAAGGCTCGTGCCGAAGGCTATGGCTCAAGCCATCAGCTATTGTATCCGGGCCTCTAAACGTTAACCAAAACAAAACGGTTGGTATGTATCAAAGTTTTGATTTATGCATTAAACTTTAACCGTTGGTACTTGGTAGAACCTAATTACTGTAAGATTTTGAAGACATAAGTATGAACAGAGCTAAAAACTATTAAGATAAAGTATAAAGTTTGATAAAACCTTGTTATGCAAAATTAGACGTTGTTTAACATGTGGTAGTTAGTTGGGTTGTAAATATATTCTTCGTAACATTAGCAATAATAAAACTTAACCTTGTTTTTGACACATAACGATTAGCTCATAGAGTATTTCTTATCAAGATATCAAATTTCGAAAGACATTATGTAAAGCTTTTTTAATTATTTTTAAATATGTATGTTTATGTTTTGTATTTGCGGATTTTGGTAAACTGAACATGACCCAGCCGTTAATCACTAGATCTCATAAAAATTATCATAGGAAATCTATTTGCTCTGTTTCAATAAAACTATCAATAAATATCGTGAGAGTCGCCTCGATTCATACACACTGACTTGGGCATACACACCTATGGGTCAAAAGTCTGTATTAATCATTAACTTATTATTATGATTTATTAATTAATGATTACCTTTTCTTAAAAAAATATTAATTAATATCACTTTTTATTTTTTTTCTCTAGTTTTGTAATTAATATATCTTATAATTTATTTTGTCTATTAAAAAATAAAAACATATAACAATTGTAATAACTTTATAAAATAAAAAGTCATGTATACATTCTTCTTTCATTTTAAATAATTTAAGTATATATGCGTTGTCGACTTAAATACATAATTCCCCATGCGGATCCGCCAGTGTTTGTCCATCACTCTAATAATAATAATAATAATAATAAGTGTTCGTATAATAATTTGTCATACAAGACTGTCCATCTCTAATAATAATAATAAGACGAAATAATGTATACGTGTAAAAGTGAAATGTAAAACAGATACTTGTTGCACTTCATTGGCTCCATCCCAAAACCCCTTTTCCCAAAAAAATTTGCCTTATCAGGAGCGCCAAATTTTAATTTTTTTTGTTGAAGCGCCAAAACTTTTTACTTTTGGGTATTATGTGAACCAAAGGCAACTTCACTTGTCACTTCCTCTCTTGGTGATTTGAACAGAAAAGGAAAAAAACACTCCAAAATCTTTTAAGATTTCACCACCATTTTAACACTTTCATTTTATGTGCTTTGTATCCATATTAAAATGATTCATCTTGTGTGTAGTCTTTGTTGGCTTTTACTCGTGGATTTGTCCGATTTTAAAGGGAGCGAGCACAATTTGTAAAGTTATTGTTGTCTCATTTCTGTAATAAAACAAGTTACTCACATTTTTTATCAAATGTAGTTAAAGTAACTTTTTCAAAAGAATGAAACCTAACATTTGTATTCGTGACAGCGTGATACTCAAGTCACTCGCATTCTTTATCATCTAGTAACTTTAAATTGTTGTACCTGATAAGTGAAAATGGTGATGCCTTTGAAAAAATTGTCAAAAATAACATTGTTGAGTAGACAACGAAAAAGAATCACTGCAAGTTATAAAAGAAAACATAAGGGGCGTGGCAAGTATATAGAAGAAAGCAATTTTGGAGTGCGACGGTCGTTATCTTTTGGGACACACTTTGTTTGCGCGTCAAGTACACACTACGTTTATATAAATTATAACGGCATAAGGTAACCCTAGCGTACAAAATGTGAGTATGCAAATTACAATGGACTCACCTTATCGGCGCGCAATGCACAATAACACACAGCATGGAGTGTGACACAAATGGTGATGATATTGAATTGATATTAAATGACAATCCATCACCTTTTAAATAAAACTGTTTTGAAAGTTACAACTCAAAATCGTGAAGCAATGTATTACATGTTATTCAAAATGGGCAAGAAGTGTTACAGGCATCTTTGAGAATAGGATTTCTATTTTAACCTAACTTTGTCCTTTTAGATAACCTTAAATGTGCATTGTTACTTGTGCAATATAACATGTACATTTCATCTTGTTTAATACACACGCCTTGACATCTGAATATTGAACTTCCATCCATCTAGACCAACCCAGTAGCAAAATGCCTTCGTGAAAAAGGAAAGAAAAACAAAGGAGATGAAGCTCAACTAAGCGTTCCTCACAGTGGTTACATCAATTTGAAAGTAGTTAGTCCTTTGGAGACATTGAATCCATATTTGGGGTGAATCGTGATGCTCACTTCTGACGACTTATGATTGAATGGGTGCTAAATGCGAATGTGGACTACACTTGTTTGTAGATTCACGCATGATGGCAAGAGGATTCAAGAACATAACATGCCTAATGACTTGAAATGGAGGATGATGGTATGTCGATGCATGGATTGATCGACTAGGTGGTCATTAGATGATTTAACCATTTATTTTAGTAGTTGTCTTAATATTAAGTTAAGTGTGCTTGGTTAGTTTTCAAGAATGTCTACTTGCTAGTCGATCTTGATTTGTTTTAGGGTTTATGTTTGTCTCTAATGCTTTAAGTAATGGAAGTTAATGTTTGAGTTATTTGGATGTTTTAGGTTAATGTTTATGTAGTTTCTGAGATGCTTTTCTTGAATTTTGATGATGATTCTTGTTAAGAATGTTTTAAAGGGAACTTGATGAAGCTTTTAGTATAGCCTTGGCCGTTTGGGCCATGTCATTTGTCTTGGGTGTTTTGGGTCTCCTCGGTTCGTGGTCTCGGCGTTTGGTCCGTTATAATTTATAAAATGGCCCGTACCACGAAATGAGGAGACCCAAAACACCAAGACGATTTACATGGCCCAAAACGCCAAGGCTATGACTAAAACTTCATCAAGTTCCTCTAAACATTCTTAACGAATCATCATCAAAATTCAAGAAAAGCATCCGAAACTACAAACATTAACTTAAACATCCAAATAACTCAAACATTAACTTCCATTACTTAAAGCATTGCGCATAAACATAAACCCTAAAATAAGCGGAAGATCAACTAGCAAGTGAATTTCTTGAAAACTAACAAAGCACACAACTTAATATTAAGACAACTACTAAAATAAATGGTTAAATCATCTAATGACCACCTAGTGATCGATCCGCGCATCATCGATCATCATCCTCCATTTTGAAGTCATTAGGCGTTATGTTCTTGAATCCTCTGCCATCATGCGTGAATCTGGCGGTGGCCATTCGCGTCAGCACCCATTCAATCATAAGCCGTCGAAAGTGAGCATCATGATTCACCCCGAATATGGATTCAATATCTCCAAAGGACTAACTACTTTCAAATTGATGTAACCACTCAGAGGAACGCTTTAGTCGAGCTTCATCTCCTTTGTTTTTCTTCCTTTTTCACGTGGGCATTTTGCTACTGGGTTGGTCTAGATGGATGAAGTTCAATATTCAGATGTCAGGTGTGTGTTCGGCAAGATGAAATGTACATCTGTATTGCATAAGTAATAAATGCACATTTAAATGTAACACCCATAAAAATGGCTTGTAGCGGAAGAAAAGGTTTTGGGATGCTACTCAATTGGATCATAACACAAAGTGAAAATATAGATTTTCTTAAAGATTTCATTTATTGCGGTAAAGCGAAGTTTACAAAAGTTGAATTGTTGCGGAAAATGGTCCGATTAGCAAAATGTGGTCCCCATACGTATATCAGAGTCGTCTATGACCATGCCATGCCAATGCCCAAGCGCCTCCAGAGTTAGCTATCGCCTTTTCATCCTGAAAATACATGCTAAAAGGTCAACACAACGGTTGAGTGAATTCATAGGTTTAGTAATAAAACAGTTGATCACAAGATATATCAGTTTGTAATATCGACAATGTTCGTATACAAAGTCTTAGTTAACCTGGGCTAAGATGTTATACGCCCAGAATGGAAAGTTGATATTATTGCACTAAGCTCATGACACCAAGACTCAACTGCATACACCCAATTACTGGTGTACGTAATAAATTGCCCCAGGAGGTAATTGCCAATTACCTAAGAGATTCAAATATAGTGCGCCCGGTTATTTCCGATAACCAAGTCGGGTCGTTACTCTATAGTACTATCCATGATATTTGCGTTCACTCGCAAGTGACTAATGGTTCATGATGAAGGGGTCTTTTGGCAAACAACTTAGGCAGAGTCATAATATCAAGAGAACATTAAACAGTTTTCAAGCAATTGTGATCATAAAAGCAGGAGTAGCATGTATTCTCCCCTAAGGAGTTTATAAAACAGTTAAAAGAGTAAAAGTGGGGCTATGAACTCACCTTAGTGAAGCAGTCTGAATAGAATGAAATCAAACAGTAAAAGTGTGTGGCACCGACACGCGACCTATAATAGTATGGCAAGTCTTAGTTTACAGTTTTGTGTACTCACGACACAAAGTGTTTAAATAAATTCAAGTGTTTACGAGTGGTTGTGTTTAATGTTGCTTGTGTGGCAGAGTTTATGTTAAAATCGTTTCAAAATGTTTTGTAAGTATTGGCTCTTGGACAAATATACAATTGTATATAAGAGTATATAAAAGTATTCGTGACGAGTAAGTTTCTGGTTCGGGAGTAACCAGACAACTAAGTACGGAAAGTATTCACAAGTAAAGTGTTTGTGAAAAGTAAACGTTAGTAAGATAATAATAAATACTTTCACGCCAAGTATTTATATTAGCAATGGATTCTGCGATATAAATGTGTTTATATATTTTGTTAGTGGATTATAAGTTAGAAAATATTTATATTAGCTTTTGTTATAAATATTTTCTTATCATTTTAAATTTTAGTCTTTTAGTTCCGGTATTATTACTAAATACCTTTATCTCACGAAAGCAATAATAGATAAATTATATAAGTTTCTAAGTTATAAAAAGGTTTTGAGAAAAAATATTGTCTTTTGAAGTTGAGGGTTTCAAAGTGTAAAAATGCATACAAGTTACCAACTAACTTTATAATTCTTAAAGAAAACTACTATTTGGTTTAAAGTTGGAGGGCTAAAACTGCCAAGTCGCCAAAGTTGTAAAATAACAAAAATAATAGCAAACTGTCGCCTCTGGGATTCGAACTCGTGACAGTTTGCTGACAGACCAATGACGCCACCACTTGAGCTAGGCGTTTTTCTTTGTTATGCTATGCGTTTTACTATACTTAACTAGTAACTAGCTGTTTTGATTTAGTATTAAAAATACTCAGTGAACTGAGTTTTGCGTTTGCATGCGTTGGTGTAATATATTTCTTTCTTCTAACTATTTTGAAGATATTCAATATGTAGTTGAGTTACAAAGCTTGAGACCAAAATAAGCACAACAATGAGCTTGACTTCTTGAGCTCGCGACTTTGAATTCAAGCGTGAAAGTTTTGAACCGATTAGGGTGGGTTTGAATAAGCTAGTTTATGTGTTAACGACCAACGATTTGCCACACAAGTTTTTAAACTCGACCTTCGCTACACATGCATGCATGGTTCGAGCGATGTATATATGTCGTGTAGCATATTAAACCAAGAAAACATTTTGATACGACCCGATTTAGACAAGTTCTACAAGCAGCGAAAGTCAAGGGACCAAATTGAAGAGTTTGAAGACTTTCACGTATTATTAGTTACATTTGTTAATTTTTGGGGGTTTGATAAATTAATTATGTTTAGTCGTATTAAGGGAGAGGGGCGATTAGGGCGGGATATTCGGACTTTTGGTGCCTTTTTCTACTTTTTCGGAGGAGATCCACAGCTTCTCAAGTGCAGGAACTATCGGTGCTTATTACTTTTGTTTACATTAATTCGATTGCCAATTTGATCTTATCAAATTGGTATCGAGCCTTCGTTCTTGTGTCGTGGATTGTTGATTTGAGATGTCGAAAAAAGTGGCCTAGGTCGATCTTGATTGGCTCAATTCAAAGCCGATGTGGCGGCTCATCGTGAAGATATTAGCGGCGATTCGATGTCTTACAAGAGGCGATCGGCAGAATAGGGGTGATTCGAAAGCAGTTCTTGAAGTGTTACAGTTGTTGAAGGCGCACTTACTACTACCACCGCGCCCCACCACCACCAACTCGTGGTTTTCCACTCGAACAACACCAACCGGGTTTTACCACCCAACCCTTGCTAACCGGTGGTTATGCCACCTATACGCCACCCACCAGCCGGATTGTTTTCCCGACAGCTCCATTGGTCAACCCTACTGCGCCACCATCATTTGCTATACCGGTTTTTCGGGACTCCATTTTGACTCGCAAGGATTCCCAATTCCACCATGGGATACTTACGGTAACTTCAATCACGACCACCGGTAGTAACGAGGAATTTTCCAAAACTTTTCGGATGTTTGGGGGTATATCGGTGGGGTCTTCTGGGACCAATTCCACCAATAATCAAGGCATAGGTTATGACCAGGGGATGGGGCGGGAAACGACTTTCGTTAAAGTGAAGATGCCATCTTTGATGGTGATGATGTGTTTGGATGGGTGTATCGGGTTGAAAGATTTTTGATGTTCAAAAGATTAATGCTTACAGGGAAAGATTAAGAGGCGGCGGTGTTGTGTTTAGAGGACCCGCATTGGCATGGTTTCGATGGGTGATAATAGAACACCTTTACGGGGTGGGAGGAATTGAAAACACGGTTGTTACATCGCTTTCGACCCTCACAGGAGGAAGTTTGTATGAGCGGTTCTTAACATCGGCCGGGAAGGATCTCGCTTGGGAATATGTCGCCTTATTTGAGAAAATGGCGGCCCGGTTAGTAAAGGATTGATAAGGTTTTAAAGGTACCATTTTGAGGGTCGTTTAAGTCCTTATTTGATCACTTTGTATCCGTTATTGCTTAATATCGTTCCTTTTCACTTTTAGGTCTCTTGAAGGCAAAATCTTGGAATGGCACTTATTTGGATGAAAAGACACGAATATATGAAGAAAATGGCCAAAGTCGAATCGAGACACTCAAAGTCACTTTGAAAAAGCGAGACGGCGTCGGTGTTAGTGCGGCTTGGCGGAGGATTTTAATGACGATACAATAGCAAAATACCTATTTTCAAGTAGCGACGTTGGGCTTTAAAAGAGTAGGCCGTTGCTACTCAGACGGCCTAGATGCAACCAGACGACGTCTGGGAAGGCGAAGAGGGCGTCACGGACATAAGGTGACGCAGATCGCAAGGTTAACGTGGCCAAGGCGAAACCACAATGATGGCGACACTCTGGCGTCACGAAACATAAGGTGGCGCCGTCGCATATGTAATCTTATATAGAATCCGAATTTTTCGTTTTAGAGAGTCTTTTGGGTAAAAAAAACCTAAAACCGAACCTAAGGTGTCTTGTACGATATTTTAGGGTTTTAAACCCTATCTTACATCAAGATAAGTATTTACTTCATTAATTCAATTATGTCTTTGATTATTTGTGTGTATGTTGCATGTTCTCCATGTCAAGCTAATTTATTTGTGTGTTTGCTTAGGAAGTATGAAACTTAATTATTGAATATTGATTGGTTGTTTTTATCTTAATTGATCAATGATCTAGTAATGCGATAGGTCATTCGTTGTGTACTTAATGCTTGATTCATCTTTGTGAACCTTAGAATATGATTACACGAGTAGTTGTAGGCTAAATTATCCAAAGAGTGCCTTAGAATAAGAGTTTATCATCCTAGTGGGTTTTGTAGTGAGACCCTTTGGTAAGTTCAAAGAGTTGGGAGAAAGCATACCCTACAACTTTAGACACAACGCAACTAAGAATAAGGGCGTGACAACTCAAACATCAATAGGAGATAATTAAGAGTAGTATAACCTAAGTAAACACATCTTTAAACTATCATCTGAGCACACATTAATTAGGCATAGACTCTCACAACCTTAGTTTAGATAATTAGATAATAGTAGAGTAATCGGTGAAATACCAACCCCAAATCCAATACCGAGATTAGTACCTTTCCATTTCATAAAATATAAAAATACAAAAATAATCTTCCTCAACCTTAACCTTAGCGTAGTAACTTCTTACTAGCATTCCTATTCCCCAGAGAACGATATCAATACCGTGGCTTACCCTAATTACTACACTACAATGATTGGGTTCAACGCTGAGGGTGTTATAAAACTTGCTCGAAGAAAGGAAGTTTCCTTGACCCGACGACGCGTTTAGTGTTATCAAGTTTTTGGGCGCGGCCGCCGGGAATAGAATAGCTAGTTAGTAGTCCACCTCGTTTAGGTTCTTTGCTTGATTCTATCAAGTAAATTTTCTCATTTTTAGCTTTCTCTTAGTCTATCCCCTTCTTCGTGACCTTTGTTCAGAACACCATCACTTTTCATCATGGAGGATGATAACCAACCACCACTCATCAACCCGCCAAATGACCCGCCAAGAGCCCGTACTCTTGGTGAATACTCAAGACCAAGCCACCAGGCTATAGGAACACCATTGAGCTTCACCAAGCCCAAACTACGGCCTGCGATCCGACACCATCCGGTTGGTGCAAAGCGGATGTGCATTCCATGGACTTCGTTAGAAGATCCAAATCGACATCGAGGATTTCCTCAAATTGCCGATTCCATCGACCTTGATGCTACTACTCGGGAGACCGCGCTGCTGCCTCTTCCATTCTCTCTACGGGACCAAGCTAGTAATTGGCTTGAGCGACTTCCATGGCTCCATCTCAAGTTGGGATGATCTTACCTCTCTCTTCCTTGCTCAATTTTTCCCACGGGAGAACCACTAAGCTTAGGAATGACATCTTGATGTTCCAACAACGTCAAGGTGAATCTCTCTGAAGCATGGACTCGATTCAGGACTTACTTCATAAAGTCCCTCATCACGGCATTGATCTTTGGCTCCAAGTCCAAATTTTCTATGATCATGTCAACTTCCCCAACAAGCGATCCATTGACCCAGCGGCGGTGGAAAACTTAGTGATCTCACCGCGGAAGAATCATGGGGTATAATAGAGGACCTCGCCTCTATGACAACGAAAGTTAGGATGACCCCGTGAGCGCCCAAGCCGTTAAGGCAATCTCCTTGCCTCCTTCCGACCCAGGATGATCGAACTTGAAGATCAAGTTAAATTCCTAATGAGCTCCTACGAAAATCCTAAATCTTCACACCATGTGAACAAAGTTTCTTCCTCGTGTGAGCCGTTTGTGATCCTCATAACACGCGCTTTGCTACTCGATCCCCGAACATGCTTCCGTTGACTCGCATCCTCGCGTATTAATGGAGCGGAGGAAGATTCCCACAATACGGGACCTAGGAATTTCAATGAAACCGAGAGGCATGGAAAGGCAAGCCCGACTTCTCGGGACAAACCAAGAATTCACCTCCAATGATTCTCATGGCCCCCACCTAACGGTCCTAACCAACAAAGCGTCGAAGGGATGTTTGCAAAACCTAGTTGCATCCCAAGAAACCCAAATGGCTAAGCTCTCGGACCGCTTTAACCATCAACAAGCCGAGATGGATAGGAAAATAGACAACCTTTTGAAAGCCATAACTAATAGTGATAAGAAGGTTAGTGCTATCTCAACTCCCGAGCCTTCAGGTATAGAGATTAAGGATCCAAGCAAGCTAACTAAGCATGTCCAATTCATCAATACCATCGCCTTAGTTGAACCTAATGAAACAAATGACGAAGAGGACTATACACTTGTGGATGATGAAACACCGAGGAAGTAGATGAAGTAGACATTGACTATTTCAACAAATTTCCTACGGAAGAAGAACTATCTCGCCACCCTCATTTTAGTGCGTGACCTCCGTCGCATGTATGTTAGGAAAAGCCCTCGAATCAAGTTTGGGAACCCTTGGAATCTTAACATACCATGTTTCATAGGACACCTTTTTTGTGGCAAAGGCCTACATTGATCGTGAGTCCCCAATCAACATAATGACTAACACCTACTACAATTGGATATTGAAGAAGCCTATTCCAACTAGGCAAAACCCCAATGATCCTAATGTTAGTTGCAATTTTCTCGGAAGAATTAAGGGATTGCTGTTTATGTAGGTAGTTTCACGTTTCCTACGGACTTCATAATTGTGGATGATATTAGCACGCCATAGACCCTAGCTTGTCCCATGTTATTCTAGGAAAACCTTTCATGAAAGCACCGGATGACCTATAATCCTCGTTAGGGTAGTGCGATTCAAGAATGAGACCGATGACATAGCTTACCAAATCTGTTTAAGATTGAGAAGTTTTCATCACTCTACAATGATGAAAAGGAACTTAAACTATCGGTCTATTATAAGAATGATGAGGATAGGGAGAAAGGTGTAGATTATGTTATGGCTAAGATTTTGGATTCTATAAAGATTGCTTGAGCCTAGGACCGGAATATAGGACCGATTGGGAGAGAATGAACTCTTAGAAGTGCATTATAGGCACTTCTACAACATAGAATCCCCATTAGAGACCGTCAAGAGGCGGTGGTGAGGAAAGCGTAGGAGCACCGACTATAAGTCTAGCTACAAGACTCTTAAATAAAGAAAAGCGCTTCGTGGGAGGCAACCCATGCTTAATTGTTTGCTTGTTAGTGTCATATATCTTTTATTAATTGTTTATCCTCATGTTTAAATTTGTAAAATGCTTTATTTTGTTTTTAACCTCGTCTTAATTGCATATAAAGGTATTTTACATAAGGGATAAGTGTGGGAGGATTACACGTTTTCAAAAGCGTAAACATGGAATAACAATTAACCAAAAGATATTTATGTTTGTTTGTTCGAGTCAAATGCTTGTATCGAGTCATAATGGATGTTTTTGCGAAATTTTCCATTCTAAAGATGTAAATTTTCTAAATTTTTCGAGAAAATCGAGACCGGTTTTGTCGGGATAACTTGACGTCGAGATTGCAACTGACTGCGTCGGGAAGGAGTAAAACATCAGATTACTTTTTCTCGTTTTCGAGCTACTTATAAATTTTTGGAATTTTCGAGGTCTTAATTTTCTTAGAAATTGTAAACATCCATTCACAAGCATTATATCCTAGTTTAAATCGAGTCTTATATATATTATTACCGCCAATTTTACGCGAAGGTTTCGTTTGTTTTCTTCAGTGTGCGAGGTTTAGTTTGTCGAGAAGAAGCTACATAAGATTGGAAGGAGCTTTTCACGCAATAATTCTTCTTGAAAAGTTTAACCACCACTTTACGGATCTACCAAGCTAATCGAGGGAGTATTAGTTTCTTTCGTTTTAATTACCTTCCATTATCATAACTTTGATACTTCGGGGAACATTGGGGACAATGTTCGGTTTAAATGTAGGAGGGAAAATAAAGCAGGAACTTTGAAACTATGCTTATCATTGATTATTTGCTTTGTCGATTGCATCTGCGTAATAAACCATGAGAAAATGTCGGTTAGGGTAATTTTGGCACCAAATTTAAAATTTTGATGACATATAGGAGTGGGCCATTAGTCTTAACAAAAGCGTCTCATGGATAGGAAGTTGCATGACTAGCACAAAACCCTTTACCACCCAAATTCCACCCAAATGTGAGGATCGCCACTTAGATTAGTAGGAATTAAAGCATTCATCTTCAATGCTTAGAGTGTGAGCGGTAGTATATTAGATTCTAGAACTTGTTTTGTGATGCATTCGAGATCATAAGTGAGGCTACACTTGTGTAGTTAGGAATAACTAAATGATAAGAGGCATTAGGATAACACTTGTTTGATACCGTAATATAATTACTTCTTCCATATCGGTTGAGTAATTCCCCACACCCCTGCGTTGTACTCATCTTTAGTACCACGATACCCTAGTTAACCCTCGAGCCTATCCTTTTCGCGGTTCTCGTGATGTTTCGGTTTTCCGAATATCAATGAAGAGCATTGTTTACACCCCACCCCCGAATATACACCCAAATCGCCTTAGTCTACCCGTATGCACTCACTTTTAGTGCAAATGTTTATTATCACCTAAACCCTTAGTTCAATTATCTAGTTGCTTGCATGAGTTGCTAAGTCGAGTCATATCCGTTGTATCTGATTTTGGGACGATTGGGATTCATGGGAAAAGTTAAAGTTTATGAAATGACTGGAAGGAATGTTAAATTCAAATTCCTTTGTTTGCATAATAATGTACCCCAAGTGTTTTGATCTTTTCAAATTGGTCAAATTAGTGTTAGAGTAATAAAAACTCAAGTGTAGGGATATGCCTATAAATCCCTATCATTTTGATGTTACCATAGAGGATGGTAGAGTAAAGTGTATGAAAAAAAAAAAAAAATAGAAAAAGAGAAAAAGAAAAAATATAAAGTGTAAAAAAAAAAAAAAAAAAAAAAAAAAAAAAAAACATATTGCTACCATCCTACATCTATCCTTTAAATTTATGTTTGTTTATTTTTGTTACCTAGAGTTTTAGAGTGTCAGTCTTGGCTTAGCAAGCGCCATTCTTCGTATGCATTTAACATAGAGATTTTGACTTGCCACCACTAAATAGCCTATCCCACCAAACCCTTGTTTCCCTACCGTAAGCCTAACATTACAACCCTTTAAAAGACCTCTTTGATAGTCTTTCCTAGTGCTTATGCCAAAGCGATGGAGGTTTGATCTATTCTCAAGCCTATGGTAATCTATGTACTAGGACCGGTTAATGAGTGTTTATTTTCCATTTCCTCTTTGTTATATTTCATATATACACCGAGAGAGATGTAGTACCCAAACACCCCATGTGAGGTGCTAGTATGTAATTTCCGTGCTTGTTATGACTTTTATGGGCTTATATGTGTTGTGGACCGCTTTGAATTAATGCTTCATGACCCCAACATAAATTAATTGTCTAAAAGCACATTTGCTTGAGGACAAGCAAATAACAAGTGTAGGGATATTTGATAAGGTTTTAAAAGGTACCATTTTGAGGGTCGTTTAAGTCCTTATTTGATCACTTTGTATCCGTTATTGCTTAATATCGTTCCTTTTCACTTTTAGGTCTCTTGAAGGCAAAATCTTTGGAATGGCACTTATTTGGACGAAAAGGCGCGAATATATGAAGAAAATGACCAAAGTCGAATCGAGACACTCAAAGTTCTTTGAAAAAGGCGACGGCGTCGGTGTTAGTGCGGCTGCCCGTCGGAGGATTTTTGTGATGATACAAGAGCTAAATACCCTATTTTCAAGTGACGTCGGGCTTTAAAAGAGTAGGCCGTTGCTACTCGGATGGCGAGATGCAACCCGCACGGCGTCGAGAGCGAGGACGGCGTCACGGACATAAGGTGACGCCGTCACAAGGTTAACGTGGCAAAGACGAAACCACTAATGACGTCACGAAACATAAGGTGACACCGTACGCATATGTAATCTTATATATAGAATCCAATTTTTCGGTTTTAGAGAGTCTTTTGGAGTAAAAAACCTAAAACCGAACCTAAGGTGTCTTATACAAGATTTTAGGGTTTTAAACCCTATCTTACATCAAGATAAGTATTTACTTCATTAATTCAATTATGTCTTTGATTATTTGTGTGTATGCTTGCATGTTCTCCATGTCCCGCTAATTTATTTATGTGTTTGCTTAGGAAGTATGAAACTTAATTATTGAATATTGATTGGTTGTTTCTTATCTTAGTTGATCAATGATCTAGTAATGCGATAGGTCATTCGTTGTGTACTTAATGCTTGATTCATCTTTGTGAACCTTAGAATATGATTACACAGTATTTGTAGGCTAAATTATCCAAAGAGTGCCTTAGAGTAAGAGTTTATCATCCCTAGTGGGTTTTGTAGGCGAGACCCTTTGGTAAGTTCAAAGAGTTGGGAGAAGCGACACCCTACAACTTTAGACACACAACGCAACTAAGAATAAGGACGTGACAACTCAACCATCAATAGGAGATAATTAAGGAGTAGTATAACCTAAGTAAACACATCTTTAAACTATCATACGAGCACACATTAATTAGGCATAGACTCCCACAACCTTAGTTTAGATAATTAGATAATACTAGAGTAATCGGTAGAAATACCAACCCCAAATCCAATGCCGAGATTCGTACCTTTCCATTTCATAAAATATAAAAATACAAAATAATCTTCCTCAACCTTAACCTTAACGTAGTAACTTCTTACTAGCATTCCTATTCCCTAGAGAACGATATCAATACCGTGGCTTACCCTAATTACTACACTACAACGATTAGGTTCATCGCCTAGGGTGTTATAAAACTTGCTCGAAGAAAAGGAAGTTTCCTTGACCCCGAACGACGCGTGTAGCGTTATCAGGGATACAAGAGGAAATACTCGAGGGAACGTTTATCAAGGGTTTGAAACCGGATTTGAGGACCGCGGTTAGAACCCAACAACCGAAAGGGGTTACTGAAGCAATTCAACTCGCTTTGCTAATTGATGAAAACAGGTCAGGGGTGGAATGGGGCAAGTCTTGAATTCCGGCGGGGTAGTAGGGCGGGAGGCGACCTCGACCAACAGCGCATCTTAAAGGGGCCCGAATTGAAGTATGTTCGAGTCGGTTGAAACAACCTTCAAACGTATGTCGAGGTCGAATTTGCGGATAAAAAGGCTAAGGGCTATGTTTTCGTTCGCGACGGCAAATTCGCCCGGGTCACAAATGTCCGGAGAAATCTTTACAAGTTATGGTGATCTATGATGGGGAAACCGAGGAGGAGGAAGAGGGCATGAGGCGAGAACGGATGAACAAGTTCGGTTGGAAATGGTTGAGGTGTCGGCTAACTGCGTGAGTGGTTTCTGACTCCGCATACCATGAAACTCCGTGGTAAGTTGGGCAAAAGAGAGGTGGTGGTACTAATTGATAGTGGAGCGACCCACAATTTCTTATCTGTGCAGTTGGTATCTCTTTTGGGTTTAAGGGTTGATGGCACGCACGAGACCAGGGTACGACTGGGAAATGGAAGATTTGATAGGAGTTTGGGGATTTGTCGTTCGGTGGTATTACGTCTACCAGGGCTCCGGGTGGTGGAGTATTTTTATCCCCTCGAGTTGGGAAGTAACGATGTGATCTTACGTTTTAAGTGGCTACAAACCTTGGGAGAGACTCGCGTTAACTGGAAAACCCTCACCATGTCTTTTGAGGGACTAGAGGTAGAGTTGTATTGAAGGAGAGCCGGCCGACACGGGCCGAGATGTCATTATGAGCTATGGTCCGTGACATGGAGGAGTTGAGAGGGTTTCCTAGTAGGGTTGATGGTTATGGGGATAGGCTTGCAACAAGATGGTCCACCCGACAGAGTGGATCGGTCATGAAGCAATTTCTGAGATGTTTGAGATTCCGAGGATTACCTCCCAAGCGGGACCACAAGCATGCCATTGTGCTCGGGCGGAGGAACCGAACCAATAAACGTCCGTCCGTATCACTACCCCCGTTAAAAGGACGAGATCGAAGGTTAGTCAAGGAAATGGTGGATGCGGGCATTATTCGACCGAGCACGAGTCCTTTTGAGTCCCTGTCTTGTTGGTCAAAAAGAAGGACGGATTTGGCGGTTTTGTGGATTATCGTGCCCTAAATAAGGCAACGGTGTTGATAAGTTTCCATACCGGTGGTTGATGAGTTGCTCGATGAGTTGCAAGGGGCAACGATTTTGAGAAGCTAGACCTCAAGTCGGGTTATCACGGACACGAATGAGACCGGAGGGCGTTCCAAAGCGCCTTCGAACTCACGAAGGCCACTACGAGTTTCTAGTTATGCCTTCCGGTCTAACTAACGCCATCCACTTTTAGGTCCCTCATGAATGTGGTTTTTCACTTATTCGAGGAAGTTTGTTCTTGTTTTTGATGACATTCTTGTGTATAGCGAGTCAATGGAGGAGCATTCAAAGCACTTAAGACTAGTGTTTGAGAAGCTAAGGAGGAGGGTCATGATTGTAATCGAAAGAAATGTGCTTTTGGGCGTACTCAGTGGAGTATTTGGGTCATATTGTATCTAAAGAAGGGGTGATGGTGATCCGACAAAGGTGATGGCAATGCTTACCGGCCGATGCCCAAAACATCCGTGAACTGCGGGATTCCTTGGGTTTACCGGGTACTACGGGAATTCGTTCAAGGGTATGGAAAATTGCAAAGCCCCTAAGCGATCTGTTAAAAGATAGTTTGTGTGGTCGGACGAGGCGACGGAGGCTTTCAAAAGGTTACAACGGTGATGACACAAGTTCTCGTGCTCGCTCACCGATTTTTCTAAGGAGTTTACTGGTAGAGGCGATGCTTGGGACACGGGGTGGGGGCGGTGTTGATGCGGGAAGCGGCGCCCATTGCTTATTTCAGCAAGTGTTGGGTACTCGGCTCAACTCAAACTGTCTATGAACGCGAGTTAATGGCTATCGTGATGGCGGTGCAGTGGAGGCCTTATTCTTCGGGAGGAAGTTTATTATTATTGATCAAAGAGTTTGAAATTTCGTTGGAACAATGGGTTATTGAAGGGATCACCGGTGGGTTTCTAAATTATCCGATTATGATTTTGTGATTGTGTATCGACCGGAAAGGAAAATGGAGTCGCGGATGCTCTATCACGTCGGGAGAGGGGTGGCGATTGCGCGATTAACCGCCTTTATTAGCAAGGTACATTCGGGCCTCGAGGGCGAGCTACGGCGAGATTCAGATCTTACAAACTTGCGTAATCGGATCGAGGCTAAGGAGGATGGGTTGCAAGGATATTCGGTAGTAAATGATGTCGCCTTATTCAATCGTCGTGTTGTGATACCACGGAATCTCCGTGGGTGGAAAAATTGTTTCATGAATATCATGCGGGACCTATTGGAGGACACGGGTACTCGGAAAACTTACCAAATGACTAGCAAGCGAGTTTATTGGACGGTATGAAGGCGGATGTAGCGAAAAGGGTAGCGGAATGTGATGTTTGTCGTATGAATAAGTCTTCGAATTTGGCTCCGTGGTTTATTGACCCTTGAACCACCTTGAGCGAATTTGGGAAGATATTACCATGGATTTCGTGGAAGGGTAACCGCGATCGGAGGATTTTCGGTAGTGTTTGTTGTGGTGGACCGCTCAAGAATCAACCCACTTCATTCTCTTAAACATCCGTTCTGAAGTTAGTGTGGCGGAGGCGTTTATTCGCGAGGTTGTTCGCACATGGTATTCCACGGTCCATTGTGTCGGACCGCGACAAGGTTTTCTTGAGTTTATTTTGGCGGGAGATTTTTAAACAGCAAGGTACGGTCCTCAAGAGGAGTACCGCGTATCACCCGCAAACTGACGGGCAAACTGAAGTTGTGAATCGCAGCTTGGAGATTTATTTGCGTTCTTTTACTTCCCAGCGGCCGAAGGCGTGGGTTAAATGGTTACCCTGGGCGGAATATTGGTATAACACCTCTTACCACTCGTCATTACGGACTACTCCGTTTCGCGTGTTGTATGGTCGAGATCCACCTGCTTTGCTTCGTTATGACCATGGGTCCGCGTTACTTTTAGGTAGATAGGTATTTCTTTGGAACGAGATGAGCTGCTGGCGTAACTCAAGGGTTCGTTATTACGAGCCCAACATTAATGAAATGTAGAGCGGATGGTCATAGGAGGATATGGTTTTAAAGTTGGGATCGGGTTTATCGAAGATCGCGTCTGTATGCAATTTACGGTGATGGGAAAGCGTAATGAGAAGTTGTCTCCAAGGTACTATGGTCCGTATCGTGTGCTAGAGAGGTTGGGAAGTTGCTTATAAGCTCCAATTCGGGAGGGGCTAGGATACATCCGGTTTTCATGTGTCGCACCAAGAGGGCTATTGGTGATGGTGTGGCGGTGTCCACTTTACCGGTTGGCGTTCTTGATTCGGATGAAGGATTGGTGTTCACACCGGTGCGGTTTTGATGCGTGTGAAGGAGGGGCGTCGGGAGGTGTTGATTGCGTGGTGGTATGCCACCGAAGAGAGGCGACTGGGAAGGGTTCGAGGTTATGATGCAAAGAATTTCTTCTTTCCACCCGAGGACAAGGTGGGTGTTTGGGGAGTGATGATCGACCCGTTTTAGACAAGTTTACAGCAGCGCAAAGTCAAGGGACCAAATTGAAGAGTTTGAAGACTTTACGTATTATTAGTTCCGCTTTGTTAATTTTTGGGGGTTTTGATAAATTAATTATGTTTAGTCGTATTAAGGGAGAGGGTGATTAGTAAGGGATATTCAGACTTTGGTGCCTTTTTCTACTTTTCTCGGAGGAGATCCTCGCTTCTCAAATTGCAGGAACTATCAAGATTTATTACTTTTGTTTACATTAATTCGATTGCCAATTTGATCTTATCACATTTCTTAGTTTGTTTGCAATATACATAATGACACACAACATATATATAAAAGTATGCTTGAGGTTTTAATAAAAGATTGATATACAAGTAGGTGTGAGTCGAATGCTTACAGCAGGTGAACCCTAATATATGTATTTTGCGGTTCTCGGTTTTCTCGGTTCTGGATCGGTTCTTTGCGATTCCGAAACCGCGCTCACCCCACCTAGTTACATCCCACTTAACTTTTATGTAAACCTTTTAGTACGTCCTTTTAACCTCTAAAAATAGTAAATATAGAGAATTGCATATATATATCCGCTAAAACTTAAAAATTTGCACATTTTTTTTAAATACAATTTTTCAATGCATGATGTACAATGTAAGTTAAACATGTTTTAAGTATATATGCAAATATGCAAGTTTTAGTAGGTATATATGCAATTGACCCCTAAAAAAAAGTAAATATGTATAACCATTTGTATTAATAACTAAGATCTAGTTAGATTCTATACATTTACCTACCAAACCGAACCCCAAATGCAATAAAGATTGTGAGGTTGATGTGTCTAACAATATTTGGACCTTTGAGTATTTAAACCAATATGCTTATAATAGACGTATTTAAACCAATATGCTTATAATAGACGTATTTAAAAGTTAAATTTTTTTTGAGATGATGAGGTAACTTGAAACTAAATTCTTAGTTACCTATACACATATTGCTTTTGTTTTTGTCGTTTTCTTTTTTTTAGTTCGATTATGTCGAATCCAATTTCGATTGAGGTTATTCCTGCTAGATAGTTTGTATAAAGCACATGAGAACGTTTTGATACGTACATACCTATCTTGTTCATATGCATGTCACCGCACGGCCTTTTCTTATTTTTTGGGGCGTTCGGCGAAAATCCATGACAAGGCCTTCAAAATTATATGTCGCATAGAAACCGTCACCGTTTTATAATATAAATTGCAAACCATCTAATTTAACCTTAAACATACGACCTAGTTAAGATACTTTCTTACATAAATAATGGATTTTGTTTCAAGAAAAAAATTTATGTAATCTTAATGGTGCAAAATTTGGGGCCTTTAAATCTTTTGAGACCATGAACGATCGTTCACATCTTTCATTTTCAAGGACGGCGCATGTCAATTTATGACCTAGACATATTAGTATTTTTTGAATTTGAAAATTCAATCTCTTGTTCCATCTCACCTGTTGCTTACATTAATCAACATCATTGATATGTCATCCTAACTCTCCAACGCTGCACCCTACAAGTAGTAGGCCATGTAATAAATTCTAAATAGTTAATGAACTTATTGTTGGTTTGTGGAAGTTGAAAACACGACAAAATGATTAAAGGTATGTGAGCCGATGGGGGCACACGCGATAAACACGAGTATACGTGTTGAACGTTTATAATACTTGAATATTCATACCCGTTATGCATGCAAGCTTGACCCGATCACAGTTAAGATCCATTGGCTGTATTAGAGTGAACATGGGTCGAACATAAAATAGTTACGACATGAGCCAACAACCGATTTTAGTACAAGTTTGTAAAGAAAGAGTATTACCGGCCATTAGTATTCTCTTATCACTTTTATATATATCTGTACTATATTATAAAGCGTTTGGGACATTCTTAAAAAGGAAGGCTTAAAATTAAGATTCAACACTTGCTTATAATGACAAACTTTAATAAGTACATCTATAATAGCATTTGCTACAACACTTTAAAGCACTTTTGTAAACATGTTTTAAAAAAAATACAAAGTAATTTAATATAAGAAAAAAAGTCTATAACATTAAATACCTAATAAATGTTATTTTTAAACACCCTAATATGAAAAATACTTGTTCTTGTACATATTGTACAAACTAATAAAACACATGAATCTTCATACAATTTATATATAAACAAGTTGATGGTACATATGTTTTTAAAAATGGATCGGACCAACGGGTTCCCAACCGGAACCGAGTCACCACCGGTTTAGCTAGCCCATAAAAGTCGTCCGAAAACGATATTATTAAATCAATAGAGTTTAAAGATGCATACTAAATTAAAATGTTCACAAAATATTATTAAATCGCAAGAGTGCCTCGAGAATCAACATATACGCCTTTTAAATTTTTTTTAATAAAACTTACCGTAAAAACTAAAACTTTGTTTTATAAAAAGGGTAAAAGCTATAAAATAACAACGTACTTTTCAAATTTTGACGACTTGAAACACTTACTTTTTTCTTACGTTACTTCACTAACGTACTTTCAAATTTTGTTCTGAGTTCACCCATATGATCAGTTTATATTAAAATAATAACTAAAATGACTATATTACCCTCGGCATATGGGTAAAGTCAGAACAAATTTTAAAAGTTTTTGGTGAATTCAGAACAAATTTTAAAAAATAAAAGGGTAATATAATTATTTCACTTATTATTTTAATATAAATGGGTCATATGGGTGAAGTCGGAACAAATTTTGAAAGTACGTTGGTGAAGTGAGGTAATAAAAAGGTAAATGTTTCAAGTCGGGTAATTTTGAAAAGTACATTGTTATTTTATGGCTTTTACCCTTATAAAAATCAGACGATTTTTTCAAAGCAAATGATGCAAATGTGCAAAGTGCTAAGTGCTAATTATATATATTACTATAATAATAATTATACTCTTTAAAGTAACCCACATGATTTTTTGAATATTTATTTTTTCTTTATCTTTATAAGTAATTTTTACTTGTATTATCCATCTATGTGGGACAAATTTAACAAACCTTGTTTTTGAGAACTAAATTTTCTTAGTATAATGTAAGTGTTTTTAAAATTATTTATGGTGTTATTATTTAACGATAACTTACATTATTAGTTGTCATCACAACTACTTTGACCTCATACTACCTTTACAATATAACTGCTACCAACTCGGTGATTGCCACAACATCACGTGGATAATCTACGCTTTTATATGAAAATTTTGTTATTACGTAAAATTGTTCAAAACTAAATTTTTCGGTCATCCATTATATTTATTGTATTGTAAAATATATAACTAAAAAAATTTATTTGAATATTTTAATTGTATGGTACCGTCATTGCAACTTAACGCATTGCATCACCGCTAATATATATATATATATATATATATATATATATATATATATATATATATATATATATATATATATATATATATATATATATATATATATATATATATATATATATATATATATATATTTGGGTAAAGGAGTAATATATATATATATATATATATATATATATATATATATATATATATATATATATATATATATATATATATATTCATGATCATGTATTCATCTTAAACTCTACATAGCATCTTAAAAATACAACATGTGCAACGACTGCCACGTTCATATACTAGTGCCTGATAAAACTTTTTTTTTTTTTTTTTTTTTTTTAAAGCTAGATCTCACCAAATAACTAAAACATGCGAGTTATGAACTATAGAACCGGAGACTACGAAAATTTGTCATGGGATATTATTATAATGATTTGAGCACATGTTAGTCGTTTTTATTTTTTTATTTTATGGGAATATACGTTAGAGTAAAATATTATGTTCTCCTACAAATTGAAAATCTTAGTCATTAAACTCTCCAAAAAGTCCGCAACTCACTTTTCACCTTAATTTTACTCAAGTCGCTTGTTTTCTGTTTTTGCAGTAATTATAAACTTTACTTTTAATGTAAATCTTACACAAATTAGCGTGTTTATGAACACAAGATGAAATGTAGAACACGAGATACAATGGTGTCACTTTGGGTATGTTTGTTACGGAGCGATGAGAAGCTTTTTGGAGCGATGAACGGTGATTAATGAGCATTTTAATTTTTAGTAGTCGTTTGACAAAGGAGCTGTGAGTTTTGCTAATTTTTAGGAATCCTCATTTTTCTAATGCTTCTTTAAGAAGTCGTGAATGTGCGGTGATCATCGCCACAACTCACCGCTATATTCACTACTACTTTTGCCAAACACACCCTCTAAAAAGGGAGCTTTTAGGAGTACACCGTCTGGTAGATTATGGCACCCCTTTACCTCACTTTTATCTAGTTTTGATAGCACAAGATATTTTTTACCATTTTATATGTTCAGTATTATTTCATATTTTATGTCTTTTAATACTTTTAATTTATCAAATTTTATATTTTCTTGCTCGGTATTTACGCTCAATAATTCTATAATACGAACATAATTATAAAAATAAAAAATAATAAGAGTAAACTACACCATTCGTCCTTGTGGTATCGTTGATCATCAAGTTTCCTCCTTTGACCAAAAAAATTGCACCGTTGGTCCTTAACTGCGAAACATTAGTCATCGTTGGTCCTCACCCTAACCGATTGGACTAAGCAGGCGTTAAGCCTTGTTAAGTAGAGGGTATATTTGTCTTTTCCCAAAAAAAAAAAAAAAAAAAACAAGTGAACAACATCAACACAACCCAAAACCGGACACTTTCCTCCACACCACCTCCTCCTAGAAATAATAGATATCTCCAAAACCGGACACTTTCCTCTTCACTTCCCACCACCCATCATCACTCCCACCGACCACCCTCACCACCACCCCAA
Source organism: Chrysanthemum lavandulifolium (assembly GCA_022545495.1). NCBI lineage: Eukaryota > Viridiplantae > Streptophyta > Magnoliopsida > Asterales > Asteraceae > Chrysanthemum > Chrysanthemum lavandulifolium. Next base: position 261,601,650 of record CM040243.1, on the reverse strand, counting down.
CCACCACCACTTTCCTCCACCCCACCTCCTCCTCTTCACCACCAAAAGAATCACACCCCCACCCATCCACTGCTCCTCAAACAAACCCCCATCAACCGACCCCACCATCAATGACGACGAAGAACCAGACACACCTTTGGGTCGTTTCTTTTGGTCCGACAACAATTAAACACCCCACCCATCCACTGCTCCTCAAACAAACCCCAATCAGACAAACACCTTCGGGGTGGCTGTGGTTGACTGAAAATGAGCGGTGGTGGGTCAAACAATTAGACCAAGCTCACCTTACGGGTCTAGCCGTGAACGAGCAACAACAAACACCCCTACGGGTCAAGAATAACATCAATGGTTGTGATTTTGTGGGTTTCATTTTAAAGAAAGAATACCGAAGTAGTGCTTACACTCAAAGAGACACGCAGGATATGATTCCGTAAGTAAATGAGACTTTCTGTTTTGTCAAGAACGCGGATTGGGTATTAATGAGAGTGTGAATGTGGAAATAACAATATTAAAGAGAGTAGATCCGACACAACGAGGTAAATCGCACCGATCGATTTTCAAGATATTGGGACTAGTAGATCCATTCATTGTGTCGGTATTGGTTATTTTCATATATTAGTATTTGTTACCGTATATGTGTATATTTTTCATTTTTGAGGACCAAAGACTCATTTCTCACTAAAATAAAAGGAAAATATTTTGTGGCCATCCCAAAAGATTTCCTCATTATCAACCCATCCCAAAAGATTTGGTGGGTTTGGTTTTTTTATTGATGGGTTCACGAATAAGGTTCTTGATTTTAAGGTTTTTGATTCTAGGGAATTCAAGGTTTGTAAAGCTATTGATTTCATAGATTTGTGATTTTTGGATTTTAGGATAGCAAAGGATTGATGATTTTTGGATTTGTTGTTCATGATTTTGGATTTGTTGTTCATAATTGATAATATCCAAGGATTGGTGGGTTTTTGTAAGCTTTGGATTTTCTAATTTGGATCTAGATGATGAAGATGGTGATGATGAAGATGGTGATGACTTGATGAAGATGAAGTGGGTGTGAAAATACAAAATACCTCGACTTAAATAGGATTAACGCCGCTAGTCACGCCCGATTAGGGTGAGGACCAACGAGTAACGTTTCGCACTTAAGGACCAAGCGGTGCAATTTTTTGGTCAAAGGACCGAAACTTGATGGTCAACGTATAAAAACAAAGAATGCCGGTATCCATTTAAAGGATACGAATAACCAATCCCTTAATAAATAAACCTTAAAAATACATACTTTCTTAAATAAAATTTTAAACTACTTTGCTCATCTAAAAAACTCCAATATCTAATCTTACCGTCACAAAAGAACACGTAAAAGTTAAATCACTTAAAGATGAAACTTCATTCTTCAAAAAACATATGAATGAAAAAATTTTTAAAATAAACTAGCAAGGTACCCGGCGTTGCGGCAATGGTACTGTGATCAAAATTTTGGCGAACAATATTTTGCTATTATATGTTTACCGTGACAATAACTTTATAGAATAAGAGATTTTTAGTTGTAATATCGTTAAGCAATAGCATACTATTTCATATAAAAATATTAGTGCATCCACATGATATGAGTCATGAACCAAGTGAGTTTTGAGTTAGTTTTTGTTTTGCTTAAAACTTACAAAGACTCTACACAATGCAAATTTTATTTTAACATTCATACCGCCGACAATTACAATTTAGTTAACGATGACTGCCCAAGAATTATCTAGTGATACTCGGCTAACAACACTTGTAATACCACACGGTCCAACTATTTCTCGCCACGCAAAACAATACTCGCCCAAATCCAATACTTAAGATAATCGGTCCACTTCAAAAGTTGATAAATAAAACATAATCAATAACTACAACTCTAAAAATCCTATTTCATCTTTTGTAGCCCACACCTAACTCATTTTTGATACACAACCCCACTAAAAACTTGTCTTTCTTATTGTTCTTTCTCTAAGATTCAAATACAAACACCCTTTATATTGAGACCTTTTGTTGTTGCTTGAATATGAGTTCGCACGGTAGGTTTATTTGAAATGAGGTTGTTTATTCTTGAGGTTTTGGTTTGTAAAATCAATAATGGGTTGTGTTGGATCTATAAAGATATTTGATTATTTGAAAAACAAGCCCGAGATCATTTTATTTGAAACTTTTGTTTTCGTTTATGATCTTGAGAAAAATTGGTATGATTTCAAGTTAGGTGGTTTATTTGTCACAACTATATATATGGATTAAGATCATAAGTTAATTCATAGTGGCAACATAAAACAAATACAATAGGAATCGAAAAAATACACTTTTTTTAAAAAAAATAAGTGACGTGGGTGAGTTTATAGCATTTGAGAGGATGAGTATTGACTTGTTTGACCCAGTTGACGCAACTTTTTTAAAGTATACAATGTTTTTTTTGTTGGTCCAATTTTAGCAAATGTATATTCGTTTGGGTAATTTTGTGTTCGGAAACCCCTAAAAGCTGGCATCTTGAAGTTGATAATTCTTTATAAGTTAACTTACAGTGGTTTATTTATTTAGATGTGTGGATACTGAAGAGAATGAAAAAAAGAATTCAATATTGTAACATTTTCTTTTAACCCAACATTGAAAATGTTAGTCAAAAGTTAGAATGAAGTTGTAGTAAGAAAAAAATGACAATTGCATAAACGGAGACAATGAACAACAGTTTTAAGATAGGTAGGTATTATTTTTAAGAGTAGCTTGATTATGTTGTACATTGTGGTAAAATGATTGTATATGTTGGTGAATGGGTAAATTAAATTGTGTATTAATTGAATGTGTTAAATAGTGTTTTTTTAGTTTTAGTTGTGCTTTAAGTACTTGTAAATGATGCTTTGTAACTTGTATTTGCTTAAAATTCTATATATGGAAATCTTAAAATAATTAATAGGAGGAAAGTTCATCCCTCTATTATAAGATAGTTAGATGTGTAGTAAAAGACATCTAAATAATGAAGTAAAGTTGGTGATGACATGTAAGTCAAAATAAAAGCATGACATATTTTCACAAACATCAATTCTTCAAGTAAACTTATACCAGTAGTTTTTACTTTTTATCCATTTTGAGCTTTGATATTAAGGAGGTCTTGACATCTTCATGAAACCATAAATGAATATATACAACGCGTATTATTTAGTGTGTAGATGTGGTTTGTTATATTCTTCGAGTACCCAACATGCTTAAAAATGCTAAGTGAATATCAAGTTGCTAAGTGAAACTAATGAATTAGTAGTGCAGTGCTTATTAGTCGTGATAATCAAACAATTGTTTAATCTAGAGTAAATTGGTTAGTTAACAAAAAACACTCAACAATATGATGTAAAAAAACATATATTATGATCAACCAAATTTTAACGATGCTACGATGCAATCAAGGGAAAACACTGTGAAGGGATACATTACAAATAAGGCTGTTTTAATGTTTTTTTGTTAAGTGACTTTGTTTTGGAAAATTTCGCATGTAAACTTATATATGTAAGACAAACTCATATTCACATTTCTCATTATAAAAATAAAGAGTACTTAACATAAGTTTAGCATAAAACATTAGAAAATAGAAACCAATACTATTTGCTCGGTTTCAATAAAACTTAACTAAACTATTAATATATATCAGCAAATAAGGAAAATATAGAATGTGACGCAACCTTATGTATCAAAATCTTTCAAATATTTGTGCCATCTTTTCACACAATACTACAACCATAGCTGATAAAATATAGCTTATAGTCGCCATGAACTTGACCATTTATTTTGGGAGGCCAAATTTATTTTCGGGGTCGAATCGAAAATTTGTTCAGTAACCTCGACTAAATTACCTTTAAAACTAATAATATTTATACTAGGTGCCAGAATTTTGAGGGGCCGGGACCCTCCCTTTCCTCAAAAAGCACGCCCGCTTATAGGCCGATTCATACCGAGGTATCTTAAGGCTAAAGGCAAGGCAACACAATTTTCACTTACACCTCAAAGATTACCACAATTTTCTTTCTACTACTTTCAATACTCCCACTCACTTATTGTGGACAAGGTCACCGTATGATCACCTTAACTCCAATTTTTTTTAATACTTACGAAATATAGAAACGTAAATAAACGAAAATAAAAAGGCGAAAGTACGAAATTAAAACGTTACATAAACTCCGAATATTAAAAAGAGTACATAAACGTGGAATATTAAAACAATACATAAACTACAAATATTAAAAAAGCAAACATACGAAAGTAAAACATTACATAAACTTTGAAATTAAAACTAAAAGTTCAAACCCTACTACGCTTTGATCCTCGCCCTAACCTCGTCCATGACTCTGCGTGCTTCTCTAGTCAAGTGTTCATATAGTTGCATATAGAACATTAAGTCTTTTTGACTTGCTTTATATTTCTACACTTCCACCTCCTTCTTTTTGATCCACATTTTCTTATAACACGAGTCGAATAAAACATATACCATGTTTTTCTGATGTTTTTTTGTTAAGTGACGAGGTTTGGAAGATTTTGTATGCATGGTGGCTAAAGAATAAAATTACTAAAAGTCATCGCCAGGCCAATTGAATATATAAGGCCCTCAATTTCCTAACGCCTTTTATGAATATATAGTCGGTCATATATATTATTGGGCATCATCTTGAGATCTCGATATATAAAAGGCGGTATTGGTAAAATTGCTAAAATTATCAAAATATTTGCTTATTTTTTTGTTTATTTTTTAAATCCATACCACTAAGTGCTTATCGAGTTTAAGAAAGGACCATGTCCATCTTATTATTTTCACGACGCATTATGCTAATTTAATGCTACAAATTCTAATTACTTTAGTCGTCCATCTTGTTATTTTCACAAAATGACGAACTAAGCTAATTTAATGATACAAATTCTAGTTACTTTAGTCGATACCGTAAAAAAATTAAACGTTTTTAAGAATCACTCATGAACAGTGTCTTGATGAAAGGGCAAGAATAACCTATTTTTCAACGAACAAACATGAACACTAATGTTCATTTTTTTTAAGTGTTCATATTAGTTCGTTTATTGGTATGAAGCTAGGTAGCGTGTTAACAAATGAGTTTCTTAAGAGGGTAAAAGAGAGCCTCTTAACAACAAAGACAGTCAAAGAGAGCCTCTTAAAGTGCAAAAGGTGTTGCGTATTAACTACAAGGACCAACTCTAGAAAAAAGATAAAATTTTGGTATCGTCATTCAATTTGGTCAATCTCTTCATTAAAACGAGTGTTGCTTTTATGTTCTTTTTTTAGAAAGCAACAAATATATAAACCACCAAAATACAATGAAAAGCACCTCACCCCATTTAATCAAGCAAATTAAGCGGAAGATGAGACCCAAGAGTATAAAACAAAATTACCAAAAAAGCAACACACTAAGAAACTGACCACAATTTTGCCAAGATTCTGCCTAAAAGACTAACATTATGCAGACACAATATGGTACTTGAGACATGTTACACAACAAAACTTTTACCACCAATCACTGTCACAATATAATATAGATTCACAAGAGAATTACCTCCCATGAAACCTATACCACTAGTGTGCACTAACTGTGTTCTTGAGTTTTTTCATTAAAGAAAAGGGAAGTAAAGTGGGAGTAAAACTCAATAATTGTGTTCCATTTCATTTTCTTTTCCTACTTAAGTAAAACTCAATAACACAATGTGGGAGTAAACCTTTTCACTTTCTTTCCTTTTCTTCCATTAATTCGACTCGAGAACATAAGAGACAAAGCACAACGATAATATTTTATCACGATGGAGACACTTGCATTCCTTTTGTTGATTTAAGGCAATGACCATTGCAGATGAAGCATTTGACCAAAGCACTTGCAGACGAAAATGCATCCAAAGCTAATAGACCAAACACTGATAAAAGGCACTGATAAAAGGAACCATTACCCATACAAGAATATACCATTCCCATATGCCATATTCACCACCCGCGCCCATTTGCTTATTACATCACACACTCTCATACATATTAAGACACATCTGGTCCAAACTGACTTGTAGGCGAGCTGAACTGAAAAACTGCAGCCACAACTCCGAACCCACTAACACAGACAAAAAAAATTAATGTAGTAGCTGAATACAAACACATAATCTGATGAAGAGAGAACTCAGTGTAGCCGAAAGTTTTTAGGGTCCGTTAACCATTGTTGCTAATCTATCACTTTATATTTATTTGATCGTAGAACAATCCACTCAAAACTTTTCAATTGAATATCTTGAATAATTTTGTTATTACTTGCAATCTTGTTACCGAACACACGTGCATTCCTTTCTTTCCATATGAAGTATCCGGTAGTCCAAATTACCACTTGCCAAACGCGAGCAAAATAGCATGGGACGGTAACGTTTCCACTTGATGAAAAAAATTCATCAATTGAGAAAGCGTTAACATTCCCCACTTTCCACCAATTAAATACCTTGTCCCAAACACTCATAGCCAAATCACAAGTGACCAAGCTATGAGCACACGGTTCACACTATTCTTACAACTTGGGCAAAGAACCGAGTCCAAGTTAACACCTCTCCTATCTAACTCCACACGAACCGAAGTCTTCCTTTAGAGCCCTCCACACGAATATGTTTACCTTCTTAGGCAACAACTTATTCCAAAGCGCCTCTTGACCTCCAATATCTGAAAGTATAACCTTCTCATCGATCATTCTTGATAACTCTTTGACCGCAAACTCACCGTCTTCATCGAGCGACCACCTCCACCGATCCCTAGCTACAATTATTAGAAATGAACACATGTTGCAACACACCTATAAGATCCTTAAACTCCTTACTTACTCTACCCCTAATGCTTCTAACCCAATCCCATTCCCACCCAAACCCCTCTATCCATCACACTAGCCTCCTTCCTCCTATCTAAATGATAAATCTAAGAAATCTATCACAAAGCCGCCCATTATCCACCCATGGATCAACCCAAAACCTAATATCCCTCCCATCACCCAAAACTCCCAAAAAAGAAGAAGTGAACTCTACCCCCAACCCGTCAATCTCATCGCCAATCTTCACAACATCGCACCAAACCCCACCCCTTAAACCCCCCACCCATATACGTTAATTCAAAATCATCATTTTTGATAGCTACTTGCACTATTTTGCTAAATGTCAGTACACAATTTTTTAAACTTTCCTAGAGAAAAGAAATTACACTTCAATGTCATTGCTAGTTTTGCATTTACAAATTTGTCATTAATTTGTACCGATCAACTAATGAGTCATTTGGTTCAATATTTTGTGTTTGCTAGGAGCTCACATGAAGCTTAAAAGCACTATTTTCCTCTCGAGACTTGATTCATAATCTTTATTGTTGGTTTAATGGACAATAAATTAATAGTTGTGTGTTAGGATCGAACTCGAGACCTATGGGATTGCAGCGTTGACAATAAATTAATATGAGATTTAGTTATATTAAGTCACAAAATATTTATATGGTCGAACTAAGAAAAAGGAAGGGGTTGAGTGTCGAGTTTTGAAACTTAAAGAGGTGCTTGCAATGACTTGTTGGACAAGATTTAATGCTATATAAATACACTCTTTTGGTCTCATTCGGTGGGAGATATAACACACGACCCACAACCCTTTATTTAGATATTATATATATCGGAAATTACGTGATCTGTCAGTGTATATCATAGATATGACGCCATGCATGAAAATTATATATGCATGTGCATGCATGCATGATATTCTTGTTTTTCTATCTTCATTAAATTGATAGATCGACGACTGATTTATATATAAGGGTTCGACCTGTTTGTTTTAATACAAAGACAAATTTTGTTTGGTTTTTGTGCTTTAATCGTGACTTGAACTAGCATTCTAATTAAATCGCTAACAATACGCGCGTACATGATCGTAGAGAAATCCTACTTTGGATTTTGGTGATTTACACTATTCGACTTTATTAAGTCGACTAGCACTCCAACCCTAATTAGGGTTTATCTCAATTGTTAGTTTGTGAAATTGATTCTTGTTCGGCTAGAATCAAGAAAAGGTCTTATATTCTTTTATGTTAATTAATTGTTCATTAATAAATCCTATCGCCCGCTTGAATACTTTGATGTTTTGTGATTATTTATTTGATTGTCATGTTATATAATTCCAACAAGTGGCATCACGAGTCATTGGTTTTTAATGAGTAATTAATTACATAAACGCGTAATAAAACAAATACTTGTATGTTGTTTGATATTATTAATCTAGGGTTTATGTTATTTTTTTGGGTCGATTTTTTTTTTATAAATTGGGGCGTTCCCCATTTTTTTTTATGTCGACACATTAAAAATTTTTAGGGTTTTGAAAATTGTTTGCTAACCTTATTAAAACCTAGAATTAATATTGATTACGTGATTAATTCGTGAATAATTTGTTATGTGTCATGGAATTTGTTATGCGATCTTGTGACTTATTTGTATAAATTGTTATGATATCCATGATTATACATGCATGTTAGTCATGGATAAGTTACTTTGATATATTGTTTAATTGTTGAGACATATTTATTTACGATAAATCTTGAATTGAGGAAGACTCAATTATATATATATTAATGAATCAATTATGTGCAATTTGGTAGAATTTAATTAAGGGTTTACATAATCGATTCATCGATGTATGTGGCTCACTTTCTATTGTTGAAGTGAAAACCCTAAATTAATATATACATTAATTTAACCTAGACATTGATTATTAATAGGGTTTTATCGAATAAGTTGCATGTGCTACTTGTTTACGTATAAATTGTTTATTATGTGCGCATTGTTTTTAGTAGTTTATTTTTATTTGTTACTTGTTTGTTTATTATGTTAGGCAGTTTTAAGCAAAGGGTAATTTTGAATAGAAAAATAATACGGACTAAACAATGGCGAAATTTATTTGTTTTGGAAGAGTTAAGTTTTCTATAGTTTAATTGATTGGTGACTTTGGTACAATGGTGAACGACTCATCCATTAGAATGAACTATAAAGGGTTATTTAAGAAGTGCATGAGTCACCGAATGGATGTCTAAGGTTATGCGTTTGCGCTTACGGTCCCTCGCCTCTGTAAGTTCGAATGGAGCTACTTAGTAAGCCATAAAAGTACAAGCTCATCTTAAGGCGAATTAGTTTTAATTCCATGCGCCACTTCGGTGGTAATTATCCGAAACACTAAGTGTTTACACTTATGCAAAAGTACGGTATAATGGATGATAATTAACACTAAATTCCTTGATTGGTGAACCCAATACCTCAGTCAAGACTTTGATAATTTGATCTTTATGAATTGGTAATAAAAAGTTTTTTATTAAATTTATGCTACAAGATGAATGCATGACATCTTTGTACATATTTGATTTAACCACATAAAATCAAAACTAGTACCCTTTTTAAAATTAAGTTATATGCCATCTAATTAAAGGGACACTTGAAGTTGCAATTTACGTTATGACAGTACTTGGCGAGATTGTAATGGAGAGGTAAATCTCTATGTAAAGTCATACCTTACATGGACATATTTGCAGTTCTTTAAGTTAGACACTTAAGTTGAGTAGGAAGTGAGACCTGGACTCAATGGCATAAGATGGGATGAAACATGTTTATATTTGCAATAGCGTTGGAAAATATAAATCCCATTATGATCTAGGAGTTGGAAATTGTTTGCCAATTAATGTTCGATGATTACCTTAATATATGCGTTCGTTGCTAGCGGATCAACTGATGTAATGAACCTATGATAATTTGGATCCTAGTTTTGAGAAAATTCTATGGTTATATGAATATTACCTTGGGTATTTTATTTTCTTGAAAAGTTTAATTATCGAAAATACTAAAATTGAATTTTACTAATTCTTTAAATGTATTAATGCAACATTAAACCGTAAACGAAGGTTGTTCCTATATTGGTAAATTGATCTACACCTGTAAGGGTTTTTTAGTAGAGCCAACGTTACTAAAAGAATAAACCTAGTCCTCTTTTCACGCGAAAGAGTGAGATTCAACCCTATTCCTTTTCATGAATGAAGAAAGGTATGATATGACAATTAGAATTGTCTAAATTCTAAATACATAACTCGTAAGCAAATTTTAATAGTTAAGAAAATTGCATATTTCGAGTTATTAAATTAGAAGCTAGACTAATTCTTGTATAATTGGTAAAGACAAACTAGCATATTTTATCTAGTTGTTGTGCTTTGACCATTTAAAAGTACTACTTACAATTGTTGGAATAGTAGAACTATTAAGAAAGAAATTGCATGCCCAATTTTTCAAGTTAATAGCATTGATGGATAGTTTATCATCTACATGGTAGAATACACTCTTTAAGTACATAAGTAATTGTTATGTATGGACTTTCTCAAAAGTGTAAGGAAGTAAATAGAACACTATTTTCTTTCCTTTGGTTAATGAAACACTTTCAATGTTTGTCAAATCCATTGGGAGTGTTGTGTTCTTATTCTTGAATAAAGAATTAATGTAATGATCTCTTATTCGATGGGAGTTACAAGTCTTTGTAGTAACCCGATTATCTCTAGAATGTCTTACGATAATCACTTTCCACTTGTAGACACTTATGTTTTCAAGGATAGTCATGTACGTTTCCTTATTAGACAATGAAGTGGTTCTACATCTACTAGTTATGCTAATATCAATGACACAATCATATTGATCACATAAACAAACATATGTCGTGTTGTTTATCTGCTACATGATGTTGTTCCATGCACAAGTGGGAGAAATCTATATTGTGTGCATGGTACAACATATAAGTATATGATTAAAGGATTCTCTTGACTGCAAGGTAAGAGACCAACATTCTAATATAACTCGTACATATCTAATTCAAGAAACACTTGGTGTTGTAATTTACGTCATGTCAGAACTTGGCGAGATTGCAACAACAAAGTAAATCTCTATGTGAAGTCAGACCTTGCATGGACATATTTACAGTTTCTAAATTAGACAAGTATTTAGAACATGTGTCAAAATGATATATAAGACTACTTCAAATTAAATATTTATGTATTATTAGAATGACATAAAATTAAATAAAGTAATCTAACCTACTTCAATTTGTTTATTTATGTATTTTGGAATGACATAAATGAAAAATAATGTAGTCCTACATTATTATGAAGTAATATAAATTAACTTGAAATTACTATTGAAACCAAGAGTTGTGTTCATAATTACTTTAGTTAAACATGTTTATGATTCATTGTAAAGACATAAACATAAAGTCTTTAAGACTTATAATAAAGTAAGACGTTAATTTGTTATGTTTTTTAATTAAGACATATACAAGAAGTCATTGAGTTGATCAATGATTTATAACGTATAATGGGATTATAACAGTTTATTTTTCTTGTTGAAACATGGATATGAAGTGACTTGGTTAAAAGGTACTTGTGTTATAAAGCATGTAATTGGCTTGGAAAGTCTATTATACCATTAAGTTGATTTAGTTGGTAAATAGGTAAGCCAAAAGGAATATGTTTATCTTATATATTGTTAGATTGTCTTACAATATTAAATTCTAATGAATACCACAAGTTGATGGTATGTTCAGTTAGAAGAGTCAAACTTTATTTGATTTGTTTGATTCATGATAACCATAACTTCTTTCTTAAATAGTAACAAGGTTAGAATATTGAGTATGAATTGGATATACTCAATATGACTCCAACCTAGAAGAATAAAACACCATTTCATTATGGAATGTGATGAATCACATTAAGTTTTAAAATTGAAGATTCTGAATTTGTTAAACTACTTATGAATAGGTTGTTAACAAACTTAAGTCAGGAATTATCAATGTGTATTTGTAATGTCCCAAAAAGAGAACAATGTAGTTTTGCTCTAATTGTTAAGTATATATAGATAGCCTATATATTACAAAAGGCAGGTGGGAGTTTTTTTTTATCTTGAAAGATAAAATTACAAGATACATAATCTCTAAAACACACTAGTAAATATCATGATGAGGTTAGACATGTAATTGATAGACCTCATGATGATGGAATTTTCATTCATAGATCTGCAAGGATATCTCGGATATTTGACTTATATGCTGAGAAATATGAGTTACAGGATTATTGTAAACCTGATAATCATTATGATGGATTACCAAATATTGAATTTGGAAAATTACTCATAATATGAATGTTAAAGATGCTGTCCATAAAGATAATCAATTTTTGAAATTTGGTTTATCTTAATAGTTAGACTAGAGAATGGAAATGAGTTTCTTCAAAGAGATGAAAAACCCTAGTGGTTTGAATTTCTATGTAGAAATCATATGGACAATATTGTACACATATTTAATGCATGTTTTTTGACAAGATTATTAATCATACTTAAGCAATTAATTATGATTGAATATTCTTTTCAAGACACATTAAATATATAAAGATGATAATTGTCATACTGGATTTCATTAATATGAAATATGACAATGAAATATCAAAACTCTTTCTTAAGAAATTACTTGAGCGAGGACGGTAAGTAATTGAAAGGTTTTTTGAATTCATATAATCTTTGAAAGTGTACGAAGTGCAAATAATTCATGAATGGATAAATGCATGCATCTATGAAATTATTCTTATGTTTAATTATTAAATCCCATTTTCGATTTATAATTAAAGTAAGATAAATTTAAGTATTCCGAAAGCTAGTGGGAGTATTATGTTAAGTTTCTTAAATCTTATATGTTGTATAACATATAGTAAGTAACATTCCTTGTAAGCTAAATGTTAAGTCTTAGATTGGAATGAAACTTCACTTGTAAGATTTAAGAATTAAAACATACAACCTTGAAATATATGTTTATTGTTAATAAACATGTGCAGTAAAATAAATGATTCTAATAAAACATGATATATCATTTGGGAATTGATAAATATCTTTTGACAAGATAGAACGTGAATGAATTCTAAGGTTGACCTGTAGATTCATCATGTACATCATGTTGTGTATTAAAATTGTTGTATCATTCTTGAATAAGAAGTGATTTGACAACATTGATATCTAACTAAAAGTTATTAGATAGTTTGTGTAATGAATATTCTAAAAGAATTACATCCTCAGCCTGGAATTGCTCCTAGATTCTATGGATGAACAATATGTCAAATGTTGTGAAAATTGTCATCAGCTTTAAACTTGAAAGTTAGGAAAGCATCAAACATTACACAATAAGATATTAAAGTTTACGGAGTTATAATGAGCATATTGTTGTTTGTATACAATGATCTTTGGTTTAATTGAGATGACACTCAATACTAGTTATGGTAGGATTTCATCCTTGTTAATGGCCATGTGACCTAGTTGTGCTATCTAAAAGCGCAAGTTGCATTATACATTAAAAGAATAAGAATACTTTAAACTTTAAAATGTTTGGAAGTTTAATTGTCATAAATTGGTGATAGAGGATGTCACACACTTTATGAATTATTATGTGGATTGTTGAATGCACACATACAAGGACTTCATTAATTGAATTCTTGAAATAAGTATTCTCAAAATTACGATAGATCAAGTAGGTTGATTTATGCCTTTTCAACAAGTATGATTGTCATTACTTGAGGCATAATTCATCAACAGGAATTTTCATGCATTGATCTATTTGGTATTTGGATAAGGGATGTTAAACAATTGTTATAATAAATCAAATACTTGGTATGTTTGATTTTATAATATATTGTATCCTATATTTGCATGTTTAATCCGTGAATAAATTTATTTATTCTAAATCGTCCGTTGTCAATTAATGATATGGGAGTATCATTAAACTAAGACAAATATGAGAGATATGGTAGAATATACTTGAAAGTATATTGATGAGAATGCATACCAATTTCAGATGATATTCAATGAATTGAATATAGGACTTATCCCAACTACATAATTTACTTTATGGATATTGTTGTTAAGTGGATTATGAATAGTTATCCTCGGACTTGAGATACCGGATAAGTGTCATGAATGTAGTGCATTTACGTGGAACAACTTAACGCTATATACGAATCGGTAGTCATAAGGGTTGTTTCTGAAGTGTTGCAAAGTTTGTGGGTTATTCTCGTAGTCAAGATAGAATTTGTTCCTTCAAATTTATTTGGAGGTTAATATCTTTGGCCCTCGTAGGGTTGACAAGATGTTTGTGTGGCACACCCAAAATCTCCCGAATATCGAAGATTTGGTAATCTTGCTCAATCACTTATAACGAGAAACAGAATGGTTGAATAAAGAATGACTTAATTCCATATCTTTATTTAACATGGTATTAGAAACAAAAGGATAATAATAATGAGAAATCATTAAAAGGTTTTTTCCAGGAGACCTTACTCGAGTTGTACTAGAGGCATCGAAGTGTTGCTAGACGCTAACCGATGTGATCACACTATTAAGATATGTCCAAGTGGGAGTTGTTGGTTTAATGGACAATAAATTAATAGTTGTGTGTTAGGATCGAACTCGAGACCTATGAGATTGCACGCGTTGCGTATGAGATTTAATTATATTAAGTCACAAAATATTTATATTGTCGAACTAAGAAAAAGGAAGGGGTTGAGTGTCGAGTTTTGAAACTTAAAGAGGTGCTTGTGCTTGTTGGACAAGATTTAATGCTATATAAATACACTCTTTTGGTCTCATTCGGTGGGAGATATAACACGACCCACAACCCTTTATTTAGATATTATATATATCGGAAATTACGTGATCTGTCAGTGTATATCATAGATATGACGCCATGCATGAAAATTATATATGCATGTGCATGCATGCATGATATTCTTGTTTTTCTGTCTTCATTAAATTGATAGATCGACGACTGATTTATATATAAGGGTTCGACCTGTTTGTTTTAATACAAAGACAAATTTTGTTTGGTTTTTGTGCTTTAATCGTGACTTGAACTAGCATTCTAATTAAATCGCTAACAATACGCGCGTACATGATCGTAGAGAAATCCTATTTTGGATTTTGGTGATTTACACTATTCGACTTTATTAAGTCGACTAGCACTCTAACCTAATTAGGGTTCATCTCAATTGTTAGTTTGTGGATTTGATTCTTGTTCGGCTAGAATCAAGAAAAGGCACGATATTCTTTTATGTTAATTAATTGTTCATTAATAAATCCTATACGCTTCGCTTGAATACTTTGATATTTTGTGATTATTTATTTGAATGTCATGTTATCTAATTCCAACATATAATCATGTGGAAGGGCAATGGGCAAGGAACATAATTTGATATTTAACAAATGTTTTAGTTACAAATGGAACAGGTCAACTCTTACCGACGGTACTTCATATTTTTCATAAGCTAAAATAATTAGACCATACGTAGCGGATAATTAGGCTTCCATCTCAAATTTTAAGTTCACTGGACCGCTGGTTTACTAGTTCATAGCCTTGTGGCCATTTGGATAAACAAAGATCATTTGCAGAACACATGTGCATATTTCGGTTTAGTAAGAATGATTGAAAAAAATGTCATACTTGTCACCATTTCCTTTTATGGGTAGCGAACAAATTTTTTTCCTTTTGTGGATACTCTACTTTTAAATTAATCTTTTTTAGGGTACTATGATACATTTTTGCCCTTCGGGAAAAAAAATTTCTATTAGCTAAGAGGGGCAAAAATGTCCAAAAATTTCGCAAAATACTCTAAAAAGGATAAATTTGAAAGAAAAGTACCCACGAAAGCAAAAAAATTGTTCGCTGCCCACAAATAAAAATGGTGACAAGTATGATACTTTTTTCAATCATTTGCCTTTCAGTTTAACCATACTTCAGAGCATTCAGACAAGTCCAACGACACCAATCCTTAGAAATATGTTGTAGAACACGCTTTTGCAGAGTCTCATCTCATCCGTTTTTGGGATCTCGAATGGGTCAAACAAGTCAAATCTAAAACATTAGCTCAAGACGGTATCCAGCTAGGCAGCAACTGAAACGAGTAGATACTTGTTAAAATGTTGTTTAGATGTTTTGATCCTTTTAAATCAGATCGACTATATTATCTGTACAATTCAAAGAACTAAACAAAAGAGTGTTTACAGCTCAAAATGGTGATTTAGCCTAAGCTCAAACTTGACTTATTTAAATTGAATTGATTTTTATTAATTTACTTGTGCTATAAGTCTCATTTACACCTTTAGATCTCCAACTTTCAACTATTTCTTTCTCTATTGTTTGAGCATGAAGAACTTTGAACTTTTGTAAAGATGTTGACTAAAGTATGTCTAAACAGCAACCTAGGTTGTCCACACTCTTAATAAACTCAAAATTTGAAGTTTACATTTATGCACAAAATAAAAGAGAATATAATAATTTGAAATTTACATGCTGTCTATGATATTAGGGTCTGGTACTCGAGATCTTCTTGTATGACTAATACGAGTAACAGTTTCCATTTGCATCTCTTGTTCCATCTCACATGTTGCTTACATTAATCAACATCATTGATATTGTTGGTTTGTGGGAGTCTTAAAATACGACAAAACAACTAAACGTGTATGAGCCGATGGGGGCACACGCGATAAACACGAGTATACGTGTTGAACGTAACTAATACTGTTGGAAATGTATATATTTACAAACATGTGAATGTCCGGATTCGAACTCGTGACCACGGGATTGCACACATTAGCGAATGAGAATTAAAGTTAATAATTAATGTTTATGTTTACGATTAATTATTGCACATTAAGTCCGGTTAACGATCGTTAAGTATTTAACGGAAAAATGACTAACGAACGTTAAATGAAAGAGAAAGGACTAGAAATGGAAAACTTGGAAAAGTTATGGGTTTTTCCTGGGCTTTCTACATGGCCGCCAAGGGGGGCTTCCTAAGCCCTAAATCATATCTTGTTCCCAAAGTTTCCTACTAGTATATAAAGAGGGTTAGGTTCTAGGGTTTCATACACTTGTGCATTGAATTAATCCTAGATCTCTCCTCTCTCTCTCTTGTCCCATTCTCGGCCGAACACCCCATTGTTAGGGAGTTTGGTTTCGTTTTCTTAAACGAGGACTTGTGTTAGATCTAGCAATCGCTTGATTCGTTGGTTAATTCGTGTGTACAAGAACATGGTTGTAAGACATTATTCTTACACCATTTTGGTTTGAGTTGTAGAACGGTAAGGGACAACTCTCTAAACCACTTCTTTAGTTTGCTCTAGAGATCTGACATTCGCAAGAGGTACGTTACGCATACTTTCAGTTAATTATTTATTTGTTATGATCTTTAAGTCTTCCGCTGTGTACTCTTGATGTTTACTTGTTTATTATATGTTATATATTTCATAAACTCAACAGTGGCATCACGAGCCTTGTATAACAAGTAATTAATTACTGAAACACATAAATAAAATAAACATGTTGTGTTATTATTTGTATGCGTAGATCTAGGGTTTGCAAAACCTAAACCCTAATTTTTTAGGG
This sequence comes from Chrysanthemum lavandulifolium, assembly GCA_022545495.1. Classification (NCBI taxonomy): domain Eukaryota; kingdom Viridiplantae; phylum Streptophyta; class Magnoliopsida; order Asterales; family Asteraceae; genus Chrysanthemum; species Chrysanthemum lavandulifolium. The sequence goes on along the minus strand of CM040243.1, from coordinate 261,584,151 downwards.
GGGGGCATTTATTTTGGTGCCCTTATTAGGGTTTTGTAAACTATAGTTTTAATTGGATTAGAAACCCTAAGATGCATGCAACTTTATGTGTATATGTGTAACTCTGTTTAATTGCATTAATTGTTAAGTGTAATTTTATGTCCATGATAATTATCTGCATGTTTTATCATGGATCTGCTTTTATTGTATGTTCTACTTGTTTAAGTGATATACACTAATTTATGATAGATCTAAAATTGGGGAAGACCTCAATCATTATTAATTTAATCAATTATGTGCTATATGGTATATATTTAATTTTGACTTACGCAATCGATGAATCGATGCATGTGGCTCACCTTGTACATACGTGAAAACGGGTGAAAGTCTTAATTAAATATATGCATATTGACAGATCTAGAATTGGTTATTAATAGGATTTATCAAAAACGTTTGCATGTGGCTATTTGATATGCATGACTTTTATTTGTTATGCATTCATTGTTTATTTGTTTATTTTTATAAATACTTGCTTGTTTGTGTTGTGTAACAAGGGTATTTTTATAAGAAAAATTAATTTGAAGCCATCTTGAATTTGAATAAATCATTTGACATAATTTCTAAAACCACAAATCATGCCATCATTGTATCTTTGTATATCTTTCTTTTAATTTGTGTTACTATCTAACTCTTATTTAAATTCTTTTTGGGTAGGTTAGGGTTAGGTCTTTGGTCACTTGGATTTATTGGTGATAGTCTTGGTTTAGCTATAATCACTCTAGAACAACTAACGTTGTTTTAAAACTTTTAAGATGTAGACACCCGAAAACTAAAACCTAAATTTAAGCTGAATTTGAATTGAAGAAGCGAGCCTTTATCAGAGAAAGGAAAGCCGTTGCGCTAAGATGTGATAGACTCATTTAAAGAATTAATTGAAAGGAAAGCCGTTGCGCTAAGATGTGATAGACTCATTTAAAGAATTAATTGATGAAAAATGAAGAGAGATGATAAATATAAGACATTTGTCAAGAAATGAATAGAATAAATCTATTAAAGAGTTTTAGTTGGTTATCAACCAACTTTGTCCTTGGTCATTATATAAACCATTAAAGAGTTTTAGTTGGTTATCAACCACATAATTCGTTACAATAGACACATCGTATCACCCTTCCATATTATCTTGGTCGTTCTACATAAATCAATAATCATATTTGCGCCCCCTTAACTTTGTCCTTAGTTTCTTAGTTGCTTCAATCGAAAATGAAACTCTAGAAATAAAATCAAAATAAAAACAAATACAAATACCAGAAAATACCATTTTGTTTTGATTATACAAATTGTTTAATTTAAAGTACTTACAAAAATGAATTGAGAAAATTATCTAGAAGCTTAGTTAACTTGTTGCTTTTCACTTAGTTGTGTAGTTTATCTTGCGAACGTCCTACTCTCTGTCAAGGTTGTAAAAATCGCTAGGCGCTAGTGAGGCGGTCGGGTAGGGCCTAGCGATTAATCGGCTAGACGGGGATTAATCGGGGATTAAACGGATTAGAATTTTTAAGCACAAAATTATAATTTTAGATATTGTATTATATTATATGTATGGGATAAGCATAGTGCATCAAAGTTTAAATATTTCAAGTGTTCAAATATAAACATAATACATAATTCTTCAAAGTTCAAAGTCAAACATAGATATTACTCTGTTTGTTGACCATTTTTAAGTGAGCTTTGACCAATTTTGTTCAATTAATCGGTTTGTTGACCAATTTTTAAGCGGTTTTGTTTGATTTTTAAGCGATTTTGTTGATTGAATTTTAAGCGATTTTGTCCGATTAGATTGTTGACCTATTTTTAAGCGATCTTTGACCAAACCGATTAATAGGCCGATTATGATAAATCAAGGCGCTTCTTGAGCGATCGGCGATTATCTGAGGATTAATCGGCCGCTGGGCGATTTTACAATGAGCTCTCTGTTAATAGGAGTGTTGATGAGTTGAAAGGTAAAATGGTCATAAGATGCACAAAATACACGGACCGAAAGCATGTTCCAATAGTATAACTTCTTCACCGTAAACGTCTAGTTGACCGGTCAATGAGCACTTTAGATCAATGAGTCTTGAGTTCAATCACAACTCATGACTAAAGGTCGATGTAACATGTGTTTCTTGTCTAATGCTAGGTCCTTAGAAAAAGGCCAATTGGCACCAAAAAAGAATACACAGGGTCATTTTTCACCGCCGATTTAAACCTTTTGGAAACAGAAAAAAGGAATGAAAAAGCTGCCTGAGTAAAAAATAACAAGTACGCGTAGTTCCAAATAAATTATACTAGTTTGATTTAGAATTTTAATAAAGAAAAGGAAATGTTACAGGCAAATGGATAGACTGAGTGAATGGTAATGGAGTTACAAAACGTAGAGCAATATCACTAACTGTTGTAGCATCATCATAACTTCAGCTCTCACCAATTCAATGTGTTGTGACAATTGCCCAACAACAATAAGGATTGGATGAAACTCAACAAGAAGAAAATCGCGTTGTTTGTCTCTTTGAGGTTCACTTCGTCACTTTCTATCAACTCATGCTGCTTTTTGGTTACAATGCATATTAAGAATTGTCAATTGTAGTACTTCAATCCTTTGAGAAATTTCATGTTGGAAGGCAATTGGCCTATATCAGTTTGTGATTGCATTATTATTACAGGTCATTTAAATTGTGTAACACTTAAACAAATAGTTATTTGATTATCGCACACTACTAATAGCGTAAGTACATCCATACTGTTGGTTTAATGGACAAATAAATTAATAAACGTGTTGTGGAAAACTAGAAGGGGGGGTTGAATAGTTTTACCAATTAAAACTTCATTTTAATCTATTTAGATCGACTTATGTCAATCTATTTGGATGTGTGTGTTGGATGTTGATAAACAAACATATAAAGGTAAGTAATGAAAAGATAAGAGTAAGAAGCACAAAACCACAACGCAAGTATTTATAGTGGTTCGGCTACAAGGTCACCTTCCTTGCCATACTCCACTCCCCGAGTCACCTACTCGAGAGTTCGTAATCACAACACCAATCTCCTTATGGCGGAGAAGCCTTCACAACGTCGCCTACTCTTTTTCCGGTACTAGGCTTACCACCGGGTTCTTTCACTCCAAGGTGAACCACACCTACACAACGTCGCCTACCCTTTATAAGGTACTAGGCTAAGTACCTAGTTCTTTCACACCTTAGGTGAACTACACCTTCACAACGTCGCCTACCCTTTATTAGGTACTAGGCTAAGCACCTAGTTCCATTGCAATGGAGGAACTACTACCACACTACACCAACGACTAATCCCAAAGGAGATCTACTCCTTTACAACATCATCAAGGATATCAATATCCTTGGATCTAATACTAGTCTATCTTGTACATCGAAACACACCATATCGAATGTACATCTAAGGCACCTTTCACTAATGCCTTTGACTAGATCTACAAGACACCTTTCACTAATGTCTTATGTCTTCACTTCTAAGCACCTTTCACTAATGCTTCTTTGTCTTGACTTCTAAGCACCTTTCACTAATGCTTCTTTTTCTTGACTTCCAAGCACCTACCACAAGTGCTTTATCCTATAGACGATAGACACACTTCACTAATATCTTCGTCTTGACTCTTAAGACATCTTTCACTAATGTCTTCAACACTACACTTCTTTGAAGAAAGAAAGGAATCATCAACAAGAAGACTTCAGTAGCCTTGATGATGAGGAAGCATGGCAACTCATGGACTTGAGCTTGCTCGACTTCAAAGGTGGTGATCTTGCTTTTAAGAGGAACCTAAAAGATCACACAAAAACAAAACTACAAACATAGATCTCTTGGATCTAAAGTTAGTAAGATTAAACTCAGGGGAGAAAGTATATTTGAAAGGGGTGAGAAACAATGAAGAAATGGCTCACTATTTATAGAGGAAAAACATCTTAGGTTCCCCGGATCCCACGGATCCCTACCACAAGGGATCCGGCTAGCACAAAGCTAGGATCGCTTATGACCACAGATACTTGTTTTAGTGTTTTATAAATAGTGAGCCAAGCACCTACCACACCTACCCATTTTAGCATACACTTAGTTTTTACCCATTTTAGTATACTTAGTTTAAGTATATGTTTAACCCAATATGTAAACACTAGTTGTTGTACATATGTATCTAAATCATAAAATCACTTATACTTGTTTTAGTGTTTTATGTGAAAGCGTAAGTGTGTTAGAAAACTATTAGTTCAAACCATTTACGTATTTTGTTTGTTTCGTTAAAATGATTTTACTTTTGTTATCGACAAAACATTAGAAGATCGTAAAATATAAATAAACGTTTTACGGCTTATTTGTATTATCGAGATCCCCTTTTGTTGATGACAAAACATAAAATTATTTTAAGGAAAAAGCTAAAAATTCGTAAAAATTTGAATTTGTAGTTTTTACTTTCTTCTCCCCCTTTTGGTCGAAACAAAAAGTGTTTGAAGGAAGGCAACACATTGTTTTTAAGAAAAACATGTGAAAGAAAAAATAAAAAGGAATAGAGAGCAAATAACGGGAAAGGATCTCGTCTTTTACTCCCCCTTGACGAGTCCATCCCTATGCAAGGGCGTCAAGTAAATGATACAAATCTAGTTTGTTTGCAAATAAGTTTGCAAAAGATATCGTCTACGAGACGAATGTGCTCCCCCTTGATTATTGCAAAGGGATGTCACGAAATGTAAACCTAGTATTGCAAGTAATTTGCAATGTATTGCTTTGACATAAAGCTCCCCCTAGCTTTAGGATGTCAAAGTCTTCATATGTAAATTGAATAACTACAAAACAAAGGTTAGAAATCAAGTATAATTCACAATTTCCTGCAAATGTGATTCAAGTCAGTAGAAAGAAATATTTCTGTCTCACGGATCCCACGGTTCCCTCCTAGTAGGGATCCGTTTAGGCAAATCTGAGGGATCCGTCTGGCTGATGAATAAAGTCAGCAAAGATTGGTATAACAAGAAATGTTAATACCGAAAAGAGATATGGATTATATAGTATACTCACATACTCAGAAATATAGTTAGTAGCATGTAATTCCATTTAATAAACAAGAGTTATGATATACATGACTCGAAAAACAAGAAAATAGACAATACATGACTAGGAATTTCTAGATCACCTAACGCTTGAAGCTAAGACACCACTATAATCTTCTAGCTCAAGTTTTGTTTAGGTTTAATCTCGTCGAAACGTTCGAGGAGATGATAGAACATGAAACGTTGGTCTTCTCGTACTTCATGTATCAAACTTTCAACATGTTGACAATGATAGCAATCTTTGTCATGGCTAGGTAGTGGTGGTGGATGAAATGAAATGGCTTGATTCGAAGGATCAAGTGAAGCGGCTTGTGGAGCTTCAAACGATGGAGGGATTGGTAGAGGTGCATTTAAGAATGACTCAACCAAGAATGATGGTGGTGGTAGAGAAGTGTCAACTTCCATATGGTCGGGTGGTTGACTTTGATGATTTGTCATAATCCAAATGGGATTATATGATGAAAATGCCGAGAAGGAAGCCGGAGCAAGTGTTGACTCAACACCTTGATTTTGAACCATTATTCCTCCTAATGAGGAGAATGTTGTCGGTGGAAGTGGATGAGACGTCCTAGGAGGCAAGTCCTCTAGATTGTAGAGGTGTGGTGATGATAGTGGGGATGTAAATGAAATAGCTCTAGGAACCAATGGTGATGGTTTGGTGGAGATGATATTGTTTGGCGTAGGAGGTATGGTGGTGTTTGGCAAAGGTAGTTTTGTGGGTACTAACCTTTTAGGAATTGGTTTGATTGGATGATGAAGGATTCTATCATTTGTTGGCTTGATAGGAGATGATTCGGTTGAGGAAATTTCGTATATATCGAGCTCTTTTCATGGGTGGTTCTTTGGTGGATAAGTTGCTACTTGGGGTTTCCTCATGATGAGATGATTTCAAGAGTTTGCAAGAGCTGAAAGTTAGGATGAGAGTGATGACTATGGAGGTCCTAATAAGGTGGTTTATAAACTAAGAGATTTGGCAAGTGCATTTAAGCCTTAAGCCACTAGAATTCATTGAAATGTGATGATTGACATGCACAAGAGTCAACTTCAGAGGATGCACTGATCTAGGAACTCATTTAAGATAAAATGGAGTGTTTGAGTTAGGAAGATAAGTTGAAATGATTGTTTTAGCTATGTTTGACATAAACTGTCATCCGGATCCCACGGTTCCCTCATCATAGGGATCCGTCTAGGCTAATCCTAGGGATCCGGCTCTCAGCAGCTATGAAAGAGTGGAAATGATGTTTCTAAGATCTAAGACCTATATCATCTTGAGTGTTTCGGTCCTCTAAGTGTTTTAAATGAATGGATGCTTGAGTACTTGAAGGTAATGAGTGATGTAGCTAATGATTGTCATTTATAGAAGGATTTGGAACTTTCAAGAGTACCAATGGATGAGCAAGGATGACACTAAAGATTTAGAGTCTCAATTGAAGCTAAATGATCCTAGAGATCAGGTTATGTTTTAGGATAGTGTTTTGCAAAGTTTCCTAGAAGCTTTTGAGATGAGAAAACTAGATTTTGATCAACTTTGATCATCTTGGAGGTGAGGATGATTTATGATCAATTTTGCCATAATTGAAAGATTTCTAAGACTAGATGTGAGGGATCAAGTAGAAAATGACGTGTGAGTTTAAGAGCGGAAGAGTAATGGATTAAAAAGAAACGGTAGATCTACAAGCATTTTTAGAGTGTGATGAGTTATGTATGAATGGGAAAGATTAACCTATCTTGATAAGGACTTAATTTGCCTTATGACACTATGTTTAGCTTAGTGTGAGGTGTTCTAAGAATGTGTTTGAAATACAATGCTTGTAATTGCAATTTCTGTTCGCCGGATCCCACGGTTCCCTAAGAGTAGGGATCCGTCTAGTGTAATCTTTGGGATCCGCCCATCTGCTCAGCAGGACCTTTACTAAAGGTATGCAATGATCTTGACAATGCATTATATCTCAAGGATAGTCTAAAGAGATTTCTAATACCAAGATATCAAATGTAAAATGTTTTATTTCATGAAGGAAATTGGATTATATTGATAAAGCACGTGTACAAGAGATTTGATCCTATTTTGGAATACTATTAGTTTCCTTGAGTGTTTTCGCTAGGAGGATCATTATGTGATTGATGAGTGTTGGTGGAGTCAAGAATGAAGAAAGTCTTCATGAGAGATATGTTTAGCGGTTCCATCATCTTGTTCACAAGTACGTACAACGGACTTTGAAATTGAGGATGAAGTGCATAACATGATATGATAGGCGTGTCAAGAACATTCCATAAGGGATGAGTTTATTCTTGGAGCCTTGAAGATTTGCAATTCGCCTTGCGAAGAAGTAGGCGGATTGTATGGTTGTTGTGTTAGCAAACGGTACAACATGTGAGCACAACAAGGGGAAGGATTTCTCGATTTCCCTAAGACTCCAAACATTTTCACGTGGGATGAGTGCAAGAGGCTTGTACTCTTCTCGGATATCCCTTGTAAAGATAATGTTTGGATCGGAGTAATATGGTCGAGGTTTGCATATTATGCGATTTAAATCTTCCGGAGGGTATGTGTGAACAATATGGACTATTTTCTTCACGAAAGTTGAAGAGAGAATCAAGAGACCAATCTTGGTGAAGGCACATTGTCCATGATTTGAAATCCGAAGGATGTGAGCAAAATGCCCAAGGGTTAGAGCGAACTTTTGGTTTTGATATAAACCAAAGAGATAAAAGCGATCCTCGTTCTGACGAGTTCGACTTGACGGAAGAATTCCATTATGAACCTTGGACATATCTTCTCGTTGATTTCAAGAAGACATTCTAGTCCTATGGCTCGGAAGGAGGTATTGATACCTACTTGAATTGTAGAGAGGTGTCTACACACGTCCTTTGTCGAGCGGCGGTTTCGAGATTATTGAACCCACGGACATGATTGCGGTGTGTTGGGTTCGAGAGAGATGTTAGGAGTGTAGACGCTAGTGAGTGAAAAGTCAAACTCATATTCATGCGTCATAGTTGAACCTATAGAGATAACAAGTTAATAAGAGGAGATGTTTGTGGTCAACTTATGATAATCTAATGTTTTTACTAGATTTTTATTAACAATGGTTTTTTAACAAGAAATATACTTAACTCACTTATGGTTTTGACATACAAGTGGAGTATTACTCTTAGAAGAAAAGAGGTTTTTGTTTTGTATGAAAAAATGTTTTCGATGGGACGGATCCCACGGTTCCTTTTCAAAAGGGATCCGCTAGTATATCTTCCGGGATCCGTGGATGCGTAGTAGCAAAAGCATTTGATAAAAACATAGGCTTTCTGGTTTTATACCACGATATATGTTTTATCATACGTTTTCTTTTAGCATGCATACATGACTTCTAATGTATCACGAAAGAATATAAAACATATAAATCAAAATAAGTGACAAACACATTATGATAAAAGTAACCTAGATAAACTAGATTATTAATAATATTGCATTTCAATACTAAGGATGATACATGACATACACTTTCAATACATGACATACACTTTCAAAATACCTTATAATTAAAATGTATTGGGAATCCTTCAAAGATGATGTATGTGCATATGTGCGTTTTTTTTTACCACGGAAGAATTCTAAAAGGGTGTAATGCATCATTTATTACTCGGTTTCAAAGGTGACGAATCCTCGTTATTCAAAACTTTTCGCCAATGTCATTGATTGGAATACAATACAAGATTATTGCTAAAGTTTGGCGTTTAGAATTGCAAAGGTGGTTGATAAAGTAGTAAGTCCGGAACAAGCGGCGTTTATTAAGGGCGAAAATTTTGGATGGTTCTCTTATATTGAATGAAATAGTGGAGTGGTTTAAGAAACAAAAGAAGAAACTTATGATCTTTAAAGTAGACTTGAAAAGGCATACGATTCGCTATCGTGGGATTATTTGGACTTTGTTATAAAGAGTATTGGTTTTGGGTGTAAATGGAGGATGGATTAAGAGTTGCTTGACATCGGCTAGAACCTCGGTGTTGGTTAGTGGAAGCCCGACAAATGAGTTTTCTTTATTTTGTGGTCTTAGACAAGGAGACCCATTGTCTCCATACCTCTTCATTTTAGCCATGAAAGGCTTCCATGCCACAGTTCAACATGCTACATAGTATGGTTTGATCAAAGGAGCTACTGATGAGGTTACGGAGGCGCAATATATCTCATTTATTGTATGCTGATGATGTAGTTTTCCTTACTTAGTGGAGCCCAATAGATCTCGGTAATATATCTTCTCTTTTGCATGACTTTTTCTTAAAATCAGGTTTGAAGATAAACATGCAAAAATCAAGCCTTTATGGTGTAGGAGTTGATCAGGTGGAAGTCCATCGGGTTGCTCAATTTTATGATGTAAGTCGAGTAAGCTACCTTTTATATATTTTCGCTTACCTGTTGGGGCACAAATGAATAGAATTAAACAATGGGAACCGGTTATTGATAAATTCAAAGGTAAGATATCAAAATGGAAAGCAAATTGTCTATCTATTGGAGGTCATCTTACGTTAGTTAAACCCGTTCTTGGTAGCCTAAGCATTTACTACATGTCATTATTCCTAGCCCCATTAGGTGTTATACAAAGACTTGAACAGATTCGAAGTTAAACCCATTCTGTTTTGATGTCTATGGAAAGCGGTGGGTTAGACATTGGAAGCCTTTTGGCTTTTAACCAATCGTTGGTACAACGATGGCGATGGCGTTTAGTAAATGAACTAATGGCTATGTGGGTTAAGATCATTAAATGTATACATGGTGATCAAGCAAGTATGACTCAAGATAGTATTTGCAAGGCAGATGGTGCGTGGGCAAAAATTGTAGCGTTAATTCGTGATATGAATGCAAAGTAGATTATTACTTGGAATGTTTTGGAGAAGAAGATTGGTAACGGTAATGATACCTTTTTTGGCTGGATGTTTGGGTGGGAAATCAAAGTCTTCGAGTTAAGTTCAATAGGTTGTTTAAAATTATAAAAGTAATACGAAATCATTTTGACATGTATACCCAAACACATACCCATCTTATTTACATGAAAAATGATTAATTCGGACTTGATTTAATCTATGTCTGCTAAACTTTTAAAGGTGGTTTGAAAATAAAACAAATCGAGCGAGTCACGTTTTTTTTTTTTTTTTTTGGGTAAAGGTCAAAAGACCGGTAAATATATTACTCCAAAAAACGTTTAAGTACAAAAGATATGGGTGAATCCCATATCTCAGCCCGTTACATAGGCGAAAAACTTACATAACAAGATACTTCTTATTCTCTATATAAGAAAATAAACCACTACTCAAACAAGGCCTTGGAGCTTGATACCATACGTGTCATAATAGGCATCCAAATTTTACGGAAGATCGTAAAACCCGATCCGCATAGTTATCATAATCATAGTCATCATAGTCATCTTCTCGATCATGACCACCACCAAATAGGTTACTCGACTCATCAAAGTGTTCACAACCTCCTCATCATCACTATCGAATCCACAATCTCCCACTTTAGTGAATGGGTTAACCTCTTAGTAGAAGTAGCCCGTAAATCCACGATATCCTTGTTTTGGAAGTTCCTTTAAAGGGTGATTTTGATACTTTAACCATCTAAATTATTAATTCACGAATGATCCATTTTGACCGGCATGCATGAAGTAAAACATATTTCATCATTCATCACGCAATATCGGAAACTTTGACACGAAAAGACAAAGCTTGATTCTTGACACAAAACATTATAAACTGTATACATTGTCATCCTATAAGGTTGCTTGTTTGACCGATCAAAAGCCTACTTCATCTACATTAATGTGCAAGCTGTATGTGTATGTGTATGTATGAGTTCAGTGAAAAGAAATAAAAGGACACATAGACTCATATTTAAATATCAAGTAGGATTTTACCCTAAGAATAAATCACTAATAACTGCTCCCAATCACATTAATGTACCACTGTATTTGCATGTTTCAACTCTTAAAGATAAGTATTAAGGAAATGTTTAGCTTAAACCTTAAACAATTTAAATATAGCCTAATAAGAAAAGGTTATTAAAACATGCCACTTTTCATATTCTCCTAATATTTTTAGTTTTAAACGACTTGTTTTCATTATCTCTAGCCAAAGAAACCTTTTTCAAATTATTCAATACATGTAATATCGGTAAGACCATTTCGGCTACACATTCATTTTAGTATGTGGTAAGAAGAAGTTGTCAAAACGAAATGTAAAAAAATTTGTATCTTACAAAAGTAATTTGGTTATAAGATGATAACTTGGAACAAAAGCAATTTGGGTGTTGTTCGTGAAACACAATGCAATACTTCTATACACAAAATGAGAAGATTAGATGATGAACATAATAACACCTTCACCTAAGTTCAAGAAAATAATAACACCTTGACCAACCAAAATGAATGCGAGTTCAAGGTGTCAACCTACCATGATATCAAAATGAATATGCGAGTATAAGGTGTCAATGATAAGTCAATATCATGGGTCTTGGACAAATCGAGAGTAAAAATGGATAACCGAGCTTCAAAGGTGTCAAGAACCTGAGAATCCATCAGACAATTTAATACATTTCATTTGTACCAACCACACTACACGAGTAACTAGTACTAACACTCCCTACACTTGTGTTTTAACATAGCCAATCCCTTTGGTTATCTGGTTCAGTGGTTGTATACTTGTGCTTTTTAACAAGTATGCAGAATAGATTAACCAATTACACATTCAACTTTACGAAACGGTTAATGATAAGGTTTGCTTTAGCGATGTTATCACATTTGTTTTAAATTTGTGTGATAGTTTAGAAGTAATTTGATACTCATAAATTTTGGTTCTTTAGGTATTGTATGTCAGATCTTTGCCTCGGTGCTGTTAATTTCCAGCTTGGCATTTGCCCTCATTGTGATAATGAAAACCAGTAAATGCCAACAAACTCATTTATTGGAAGAACTATCATATATCCCTGTATGCTAAAACAACACAATAAAAAGGTTCATAGGTGTATGATGATGTTGACCAAACACACAAATCTTACACATTGATAGATCACATCCAACATAAATTCACCATTCTTTTTCAGCAAAGTAACATCACGCCCGTTTATGTCCTTTTCTTTTGAGTTCAAGGATCATAGGAGACAATTATCTTAAGTTATATGTGCTGATTTGCAAGACTATTTCGTTCAGGTTCAAGAAACTCAGAGTGAGACACTTTTTGTTGTGACTGTTTTCTTCTCTCAACACAAAAATTTCAATGTATTTTTGTATGCCTAATGTGAAAATCATATTTAGTAATACTTCTAATTTCTTATCATGTGTGATTTAAGATGTCACACAATATGGCAGTTCTTCAATAGTCAATACCACAATGGTATGTAAATACCACGTAGCTAGGTTTGCACCCCAGTCATTTTTACAAGAACTTATTTTGGGAACCTGTAAAGCTCATCTTCTTAATAAAAAAAAAAAGGTAGTACAAGCATTGGATGGATCAAAGTAATGCTAGCTGTAAAGTTGGTTCCTTCCTAAGTTCAAGGGGGAAACATTTGAGATTTTGACATATAATGAGCACTTGACACACAAAGCTGTCTTTAGTTCTTTCAATTGTTTTAACCTGTACACAAGTCCTTGGACTTGTTTTACCTAGTATTTTATCTCTTAGATAAACAAGTCTTATTTTACAATGAAAATGAAGATGCCACAAACCAAAACCATATATTATAAGTGATTTCCCACATACAATATATAATGCCCAGGACTCAAGACCTCACTCAAACAATGTAAAGATAAACATGTTTGAACAAATACAGAAAACCAATACTGCACTTAGTACAAAATTTCCCAAAATCAAGCAACGTTCCAACGTTTTTTCAAAGAACCTCTAAACCATGAGAAGAGTTATTTTACATACTTTCTCACATACCAAGGGACTCATCTCCACCATCCATCTAAAAAAAAATCAATGGCTGAGATTAAAAACATTTTATTATTTCACTTATTTTTTATAATTTAAATATCTCTTAAACCGTTAATCGTTAAGTGAAAATATTTACACCATCGCGACGAAGCATTTAATTATCTTTCTATGACGGACACTTTAATATACTTTCAAAAAAAAAAAAACTCGTTTTTCACGTTTTCGTTATTTTTACGTTCTTGAAATTTACATGAAAAATCATATATGATAAAACACTAAATTGAATATCACATGTGATATTAGTGTTAAATCATATATTATATATAATATCAGATGTGATATTACACTAATATCAGATGTGATATTACACTAATATCACATGTGATATTACTCTAATATCACATGTGATATTACATATCATATATGATATTACACTAATATCACATGTGATATTCAAATTAGTGTTTTATCATATATGATTTTTCAATGCAAATTTCAGGAATGTAAAAGCGAAATAACTTTAAAAAAACGTGAAAAATACGAAAATAAAAATTTTGTCGAAAGTATATCAAAGTGCCTATCTGTAAAAAGATAATTAAATGCTCGTCGCAATGATATATTATTTTTCGCTTAACGATTAACGGTTTGAAAGATATTAATATTTGAAAAAAAAATGATGAAAGTGAGTTTTTTAAATTGTTGGAATTAATCTCATCCATTAGATCAAATAAAAATGGATGGTGGAGATTGATCCCTTGGTATATAAATAATCTTTTGTCCTCAAATGATCTTAAATCCTAAACCATACCATCATGGCATCATAGAAGGCCATTTGTAAACAATCAATAATACTTTTTTACAACCTAAATGTAGTTGCCACTTGCCATGTATAGTTTACCATATGTTATCGATATAGTACAAAGTATTATGATGCACGGTATAACTCGTTAAGTGTTTTTTGTAACATATATGATATACATGTTTAACACATATTATTATGTATTACCCTAACTTTATGTGATGAAATAAAAGCTTATAAAAACAAAAGAAAAGAGGGGGTAGCTATAGGGTGCAGGAAGGCTGCAGACTGTTGAGACAATACATGGTCAACAGAGTAAGGTTTTTAGTCACCCAATGAAAGATTGACACGTCACCATTGGAACAAGACCAACCAGAATGGATTAAGTTAGAATTGACTTCTAAGTTTCCTTGAATCTGCGACCAACAAGAAATTTGATTTACAGTCCTATCTGCAAACACACAAATACAAATACGAGATTAATAGAACATAAATTGTAGTGATTTTTCTATTGCATGGAACCCAATTCGTAATAGTCAAATTTAAACAAACAAGGGCATGCTTGGTTCATACTAGGGAATAGGAAGAGAAATACTAAAGAATGCTAAGAAATACCGATGGATATTATGATTCCATTAGGGACGTTTAGTGCAGTGAATGATAAAGAATGGAAATGCGTTGGAGAATGAAATCACAAAGAAAGAGAATAAATCTATAGAAAGGAGATTGATTCATCATTTGGCACAATCATAGAATCGACACGAGAAAAACATTTCTCTTGTTTGTTTTTGTAGTGGAATGGAATGAGAAAGTGTCTAACTAATCAAATATTTGTTTTCAACTGATGATTATATGAAACCATTTCCGCATTTCATGAGTATTTTATATTGGGGGTCATCAATTGCAAATGCTATTGAAAGAACGCAAGGAGGTTGGCCACCTTTATCACGTCAACATCATGTTTGAAGCATTAAACATTACTTTATAGTTAGAGCCTAGCAACAATATTTAGTCCGTAGACATTATTTTTAAAAATTGGACTTATATAAGAGAGATTTTTTTTGATGAAATGTAGAATTTAGGCTTTGACAATTTCTCAAACATGTGGTGTGCACCACCACAAAACATGAGTACACACCAATTATTCTTCGTATGCAATTGACCTCTACTTGCAGATGCAACAATGACCTTGTGAGTGCATGCGTACAAACAAATTCAATATTTAATTGATCATAAACTGGAATAAACATAAAGTAAAAAAACTTGTTTAAAAACAATTAAAAGCGACCAAGAACATTCCACATGTGGATATCAGATTGATAAAAAAACTGTTTGATTCCATAAATAATATGCTTGATTTCATAAAAAAAAAATGTTTGATTTGGTGCCAACAGCTTGCAATCGCTACAAAAAAAATGGATATGTTCAATATTTTGGTTAAATGTGCATTGCACGTGTGCAAACATATACATACCCTTGTTTTTTTAATGAATAACCATTCTCAGTGAAAAGGATGGTGGAATGAAGAGATGTACAAATTTTGTTTCTCACCCATTCTCTGCTTTTTTGAAAGAATGAATATGGTGGAATGAGAATCACTTTTTGATTCTCTTTTTCCATTCCATGACAGTAACAAACGCCAGTCTCTTTCTCCCTTTCCATTCCATCATACCAAACATCCCCTTGGTGTTGCCGTTATTGTATAGACTTTTCCATTTATCAAACTATAGTTTTAACACAATAAAATATGTGTTTTATAACCATGATTTTATATAATGCATCTGGTTACTAACTAGATTACAATATTCGTTTTCGTAATAAAATTATCACACGGAGATTAATTTTGCTGTTAAGAATTCTAAATTGTAGTTTGTGAAGAAGAAAAAAAAAGTGCATAATGGGTTCTTCTACATACATAAATCATCAAGTTGTATAAAGGAGAAATGACAAACAAATAATTTTACTTTAACCTTTTATGAAGCTATATCCGTATATATTGGCTTAAATTATCTATACTGTTGTTGAGATTATTTCTATTAGTTTTACTTCTCAAGATATTTATGTTGTATGCCAAACTTAAAATAACAACTTACATGTGTTTATTACAAACAAAACGAATGACTAACCTTTTTATGAAAATAGTCTAGTCCACAGGATAAGAAGAGCTCGATCGACTGAAGGAAATCAAAAGCCATAAGCAGAAACAATGGGTTATGATTGTTTATGGTTCGATCTTGTGATGATATTATTAGTTTGTGACTTGTGTGAGTTAAGTGGTGGCTGGATATGATATTAGGGTTTGAGGATTGTGGTTTATGTAGTACCAAAATTAGTATGATGGGCTGTTATGAAGCCGAAATTTTATGGATCTATTGGGCTTAACAGATTTATGAGTTCAATACATGCAACAAAATAGATTTAAGACTGATTGTGATAGGACTATGATTTCTTAACATTGTGTACATATCAAAAGGGCTGAAAAGTGACGTCAGACAAGTGTAGAGTTATGGGTTAAATTAAAAGGGCCATGCAAATGTGAGATAAACTTAAGCTTATTATTGTATTCAAATCATGTAAATAAAATGATTGATTGTACCAAGGCCAATGCAGCAGGGTAGATCTTCAGAACTTGACGAGCTAATTGCCAATCCCACAATTTTGCTAGTTGTATTCTTCGTTTCAGTACCTGGAACCTGATATATTGAATGCACATGACAATTAAAAGTAGATGTAGCAAATTCTATTTATTAAATAGGTAGAACACATTGATGTATTTAAAAGTTAGGATTATGTTTGTGCTGATATATATTGCTGTAATCATAAATAGAGTATTTCTAAAACTAACAGAAGTTGGATAATAAGTGCTTCAGTTTCAGTCCGACCGGTTTGGACCCAAATAAAATTGACCATTTTGACCCATTATAGAACTTGCGACGAAGTAACACTTGGATGCTCTAGACTATTATAATACCCTGATAATCCTGGTTTTTAAGCGCTATCAGTAAGTGGGCGAGTTGAAAGATGAATAGATGATATATGCTTAAAAAAAAAATCTTAATTATAGGAAACCTCGGGATGAAGCTGCTTGATTGTAACTCGGGACATAGGAATTTCATAAGGAGGGTGTACAACCAATCCTTGATCAAGTTCGTCAAGTATGGTTAAACTATTGTCACTTGGAAAGCATTTTCGGAAGTATGCTAGCAACCGGCAAAAGGCGTGCCTCGTCTACAGTATTAATAAAACATAAATTGTAGTGATTTTTTCTATTGCATGGAACCCAATTCTGTAATAGTCAAATTTAAACAGCAAGGGCATGTTTGGTTCATACTAGGGAATAGGAAAGAGAAATACTAAAGGAATGCTAAGAAATACTAATGGATATTATGATTCCATTAGTGTTGCCTGGTTGTTCCAATAATCATAACAATATTTAAAAAGACAGTTATTGTATAGACTTTTTCCATTTATCAAACTATTGTTTTAACACAATAAAAATATGTGTTTTATAACCACGATTTTATATAATGCATCTGGTTACTAACTAGATTACAATATTCGTTTTTGTAATAAAAAATATCACACGTACATTAATTGGCTCTTCTACATACATAAATCATCAAGTTGCAGAAAGGAGAAATGACGAAAACATACATACCAAAGATGGCGTCGATCAGAAAAGTATTCAGAATTTAACAAGCAATTTGACAAACAAATAATTTTTACTTTTAACCTTTTTATGAAGCTATATCCGTGTATATTGGCTTAAATTATCTATACTGCTGTTGAGATTATTTCTATTAGATTTACTAGTACTTCTCAAGATATTTTATGTTGTGTGCCAAATTTAAAATAACAAGTTACATGTGTTTATCACAAACGAAACAAATGACTAACCTGTGTTTAATATTATGAAAGTAGTCTATTCCACATGACAAGAAGAGCTCGATCGTCTGAAGGAAATCAAAAGCCATAAGCTGAGCGGCAGATAGAAGAACCCTGGATATGTTTATGTTGTTTGAGATGGGATGAGAGAATGATAAAGGTGTGGTTATGTTTTACAAATGTTGTTGGTGACTGCAAAAGGGGTGTGGAGTGATAAAAAGTCTTATATAGCTATCAATTAGGGTAGTATTATTTGGACTCTATGTTGTTGGGTTGCTAATCATAATAGGGACGAATTTTGTTGGGAAGTTTAGAGTGGTCAGTGGTGTAATAGTTTTATCAAAGGAATGAAATTTAGTTGAGTGTTGGTATTACATTTAAGTATTTTGGATTGAATTTTTTTGTTTGTTACTATAACTATTGTGCTAGTTAGTGTAACGTGTTCTTTTATTAGTGAAATTAAGTTTTAGCTAATTAAATATATTTTTTATTTAAAAATGAAAGAAAAAAAAACGACGGCACCAGAAAACTGGTGTTATGCCAGGGAGGACGATTTTCGTGTCAAAAATCTAATAGAACTTTTAATCCTTTACGTACAAAAATTTCAATTTGTAGCTTCAAACCAAGTCACATTATCTCGTAGAACCTTAAAAAAACAAAGTGAACAAAGTCATTTCAACAATTCCAAAACATTATGCGTATGAACTAAGATCCTAAATTTAGCAACATATATGTAAACAAATTCGCGAGATAATTGTAGTAGCCACATCTCAAATATTCATGTAGACACCAAGTTGTTCATGAGTAAGTTTAAAAATCCTTCTACAATAAATAGTTAATTATTGTTTACATAAATAAGTATATATACATACATTAAGTCTCAAAAGCTCAATACAAGCTTGAGCTCGAGCTATTAAAAGGTCTAGCGTCAAAAAAGCTTGTCCTATGGCACCCGTACCGTGTGCTCTTAATAAAAATATATACGTACAACGTATCAATCGCTTGTCAATAAAAGCTTGTCCACAATACTCCCAATGCCAAGGAAGACGACTCTCCGGATATTATACCGGTTTTCGACCGTTATTTTGTAAAATAATGGTGCACAAATTTAATAAACTGTTATTACTCATAACTCCCTAAGAGGGTTTATACATATTTTCACTCAAGAAAAAAAGCTACACACCAAATTACAGTAGGAAATGATAATGTACAGTTCTTTGAAATCAGTTTTCTTTTACAACTCTTGCAATCGCATTTTTAACATCAAGTACGCAATAAGAAAATAAACACACAAGCAAAGCAGCGGTCGTTAAATGCGCGCTTTGCGGGAACCGAAGGACTTTTCCATGGCTCATCGACCATTAGTATCACTATTCATCTTCTAGGGATTGCACATTGTATCAACGTTTCATTTACGCAACACAAAAGTAGTTCAAACAAATGTGAATAAACAAGACATGTAAGCGTAGTAAAAGGGTAACGTTTATAAAGAAGATAAATAATGAGAAAACCAACTTACGATACAAGATTGTGATTTCAACCGAAAGTGTCAATGAACAAGTAACCGAAAGCGGAATGAAGCACAAGTAGCCGAGTCTCGTGTTGAACACGATTCCTTAAAACAATTCCGTGTACAACAACACGGTTGTTTCCAGTACAACGGCCGGAGCGGTGTCTTCGGAATTGACAAATTGCATGAAAAACTATTAGATCTTTTGTGTCACAATTCTCAATTTCGGTCATTTCTTAAACTCAATATGCATCATGTTAGTTCATTCATGATTTTGCACTTCACAATAAAGCGTAAATTTTATATTAAATAAACGTTATCGCGTGAGTTATTATTTTGAATATTTAATCCGTTACTTCTAAAATGATCCGATATATTTTATACTTATATTTAGTTTATAAAACTATATTTTGAGTTTACCTAGTGTTCTAAATTTATTTTGTACATAAATCGTTAAAGTTATATTATTACGACGTTTTTCTTAAAAGCGCACGAAAATTATTATATCACTAAAATTTTACAAGGAATGTATTTTACAATTTTATAAAATCATTATACTCTATTTTGATCTATTAAAATTTACTTGTACCAAAAGTTACCATTTACCTTACAAGTATTATTAACTATATACATTTACTTACATTTTCTCTCAATAATTACACAAGTATTTATACAAGTATATTTAAAAAAAAAAAAAACATATGTGTGAAACATACCCATAAAATCCGACCATGGGGGGGAGAATTAGTCAAAATGGGTAGATTTCTTACAAGAACTAGATTTATACTCAAACTATTTCACTCTTCACTTCACTCATCACAATTATACAAGTTACTAGTTTTTTTTCTTCTCTCTTGTTTTCCTCCCTCTCCAAACCGGTTCTATTAAGGGTGTACAAGGGATCAAAATTTTGCTAGCTCAAGTGTTTTAACAATCTAGATAATACTCTTAATAAGGTTTTGAAATAAAAACCTAGAGTGTTTAGGCTAACCTTGGTTCTTTGCACCTCATCATAATACTTGTAAGCATATTTCTATCATTTTACATATTTCATCTTCATTTTATATTTATCTCTTCATTTTTGGAGCAAACATGCAAGACTTGTGTTGTTTATACCATTTTACATGATTTTTAGTGTTATATATATATAGGTCATCCTATAATTATCCCTTGGTACATGTTGGTCTTGATGATGTCTAGGAACCCATGACACCCTAAGAAGGTGTATGGTAGGATTAGATTAGCTTTGGAGTTGATTTGAAGGGATTGGAATAGGTTTAGTACGAGAAAAACTACTTTCGATAAGTTATAAAAGTGTTCTGTCCTTGTTTTATTTTTCTGGAAAATCCGACAGTAGGCACGAAATTGACAATGCATTATATCTCAAGGATAGTCTAAAGAGATTTCTAATACCAAGATATCAAATGTAAAATGTTTTATTTCATGAAGGAAATTGGATTATATTGATAAAGCACGTGTACAAGAGATTTGATCCTATTTTGGAATACTATTAGTTTCCTTGAGTGTTTTCGCTAGGAGGATCATTATGTGATTGATGAGTGTTGGTGGAGTCAAGAATGAAGAAAGTCTTCATGAGAGATATGTTTAGCGGTTCCATCATCTTGTTCACAAGTACGTACAACGGACTTTGAAATTGAGGATGGAAGTGCATAACATTATGATAGAGGCGTGTCAAGAACATTCCATAAGGGATGAGTTTATTCTTGGAGCCTTGAAGATTTGCATCGCCTTGCGAAGAAGTAGGCGAGATTGTATGGTTGTTGTGTTAGCAAACAAGACAACATGTGAGCACAACAAGCGGGAAGGATTTCTCGATTTCCCTAAGACTCCAAACATTTTCACGTAGGATGAGTGCAAGAGGCTTGTACTCTTCTCGGATATCCCTTGTAAAGATAATGTTTGGATCGGAGTAATATGGTCGAGGTTTGCATATTATGCGATTTAAATCTTCCGGAGAGGGTATGTGTGAACAATATGGACTATTTTCTTCACGAAAGTTGAAGAGAGAATCAAGAGACCAATCTTCGGTGAAGGCACATTGTCCATGATTTGAAATCCGAAGGATGTGAGCAAAATGCCCAAGGGTTAGAGCGAACTTTTGGTTTTTGATATAAACCAAAGAGATAAAGAGCGATCCTCGTTACGAACGAGTTCGACTTGACGGAAGAATTCCATTATGAACCTTGGACATATCTTCTCGTTGATTTCAAGAAGACATTCTAGTCCTATGGCTCGGAAGGAGGTATTGATACCTACTTCGAATTGTAGAGAGGTGTCTACAATACGTCCTTTGTCGAAGCGACGGTTTTCGAGATTATTGAACCCACGGACATGATTGCCAGGTGTGTTGGGTTCGAGAGAGATGTTAGGAGTGTAGACGCTAGTGAGTGAAAAGTCAAACTCATATTCATGCGTCATAGTTGAACCTATAGAGATAACAAGTTAATAAGAGGAGATGTTTGTGGTCAACTTATGATAATCTAATGTTTTTACTAGATTTTTATTAACAATGGTTTTTTAACAAGAAATATACTTAACTCACTTATGGTTTTGACATACAAGTGGAGTATTACTCTTAGAAGAAAATAGGGTTTTGTTTTGTATGAAAAAATGTTTTCCAGTAGGACGGATCCCACGGTTCCTTTTCAAAAGGGATCCGCTAGTATATCTTCCGGATCCGTGGATCCGTAGTAGCAAAATGCATTTGATAAAAACATAGGCTTTACAGTTTTTATACCACGATATATGTTTTATCATACGTTTTCTTTTAGCATGCATACATGACTTCTAATGTATCACGAAAGAATATAAAACATATAAATCAAAATAAGTGACAAACACATTATGATAAAAGTAACCTAGATAAACTAGATTATTAATAATATTGCATTTCAATACTAAGGATGATACATGACATACACTTTCAATACATGACATACACTTTCAAAATACCTTATAATTAAAATGTATTGGGAATCCTTCAAAGATGATGTATGTGCATATGTGCGTGATTTTTTTTTACCACAGGAAGAATTCTAAAAGGGTGTAATGCATCATTTATTACTCTGGTTTCAAAGGTGACGAATCCTACGTTATTCAAAACTTTTCGGCCAATGTCATTGATTGGAATACAATACAAGATTATTGCTAAAGTTTGGCGTTTAGAATTGCAAAGGTGGTTGATAAAGTAGTAAGTCCGGAACAAACGGCGTTTATTAAGGGGCGAAAATTTTTGGATGGTTCTCTTATATTGAATGAAATAGTGGAGTGGTTTAAGAAACAAAAGAAGAAACTTATGATCTTTAAAGTAGACTTCGAAAAGGCATACGATTCGCTATCGTGGGATTATTTGGACTTTGTTATAAAGAGTATTGGTTTTGGGTGTAAATGGAGAGGATGGATTAAGAGTTGCTTGACATCGGCTAGAACCTCGGTGTTGGTTAGTGGAAGCCCGACAAATGAGTTTTCTTTATTTTGTGGTCTTAGACAAGGAGACCCATTGTCTCCATACCTCTTCATTTTAGCCATGAAAGGCTTCCATGCCACAGTTCAACATGCTACATAGTATGGTTTGATCAAAGGAGCTACAGTAGGTTCTGGAGACTGCAATATATCTCATTTATTGTATGCTGATGATGTAGTTTTCCTTACTTAGTGGAGCCCAATAGATCTCGGTAATATATCTTCTCTTTTGCATGACTTTTTCTTAAAATCAGGTTTGAAGATAAACATGCAAAAATCAAGCCTTTATGGTGTAGGAGTTGATCAGGTGGAAGTCCATCGGGTTGCTCAATTTTATGATGTAAGTCGAGTAAGCTACCTTTTATATATTTTCGCTTACTAACTGTTGGGGCACAAATGAATAGAATTAAACAATGGGAACCGGTTATTGATAAATTCAAAGGTAAGATATCAAAATGGAAAGCAAATTGTCTATCTATTGGAGGTCATCTTACGTTAGTTAAACCCGTTCTTGGTAGCCTAAGCATTTACTACATGTCATTATTCCTAGCCCCATTAGGTGTTATACAAAGACTTGAGCAGATTCGAGTTAAACCCATTCTGTTTTGATGTCTATGGAAAACGGTGGGTTAGACATTGGAAGCCTTTTGGCTTTTAACCAATCGTTGGTACAACAGTGGCGATGGCGTTTAGTAAATGAACTAATGGCTATGTGGGTTAAGATCATTAAATGTATACATGGTGATCAAGCAAGTATGACTCAAGATAGTATTTGCAAGACGAATGGTACGTGGGCAAAAATTGTAGCGTTAATTCGTGATATGAATGCAAAGTAGATTATTACTTGGAATGTTTTGGAGAAGAAGATTGGTAACGGTAATGATACCTTTTTTGGCTGGATGTTTGGGTGGGAAATCAAAGTCTTCGAGTTAAGTTCAATAGGTTGTTTAAAATTATAAAAGTAATACGAAATCATTTTGACATGTATACCCAAACACATACCCATCTTATTTACATGAAAAATGATTAATTGGACTTGATTTAATCTATGTACGCTAAACTTTTAAAGGTGGTTTGAAAATAAAACAAATCGAGCGAGTCACGTTTTTTTTTTTTTTTGGGTAAAGGTCAAAAGACCGGTAAATATATTACTCCAAAAACGTTTAAGTACAAAAGATATGGGTGAATCCATATCTCGAATTGATACATAGGCGAAAAACTTACATAACAAGATACTTCTTATTCTCTATATAAGAAAATAAACCACTACTCAAACAAGGCCTTGGAGCTTGATACCATACGTGTCATAATAGGCATCCAAATTTTCTGGAAGATCGTAAACCTGATCCGCATAGTTATCATAATCATAGTCATCATAGTCATCTTCTCGATCATGACCACCACCAAATAGGTTACTCGACTCATCAAAAGTGTTCACAACCTCCTCATCATCACTATCAGAATCCACAATCTCCCCCACTTTAGTGAATGGGTTAACCCTCTTAGTAGAAGTAGCCCGTAAATCCACGATATCCTTGTTTTGGAAGTTCCTTTAAAGGGTGATTTTGATACTTTAACCATCTAAATTATTAATTCACGAATGATCCATTTTGACCGGCATGCATGAAGTAAAACATATTTCATCATTCATCACGCAATATCGGAAACTTTGACACGAAAAGACAAAGCTTGATTCTTGACACAAAACATTATAAACTGTATACATTGTCATCCTATAAGGTTGCTTGTTTGACCGATCAAAAGCCTACTTCATCTACATTAATGTGCAAGCTGTATGTGTATGTGTATGTATGAGTTCAGTGAAAAAGAAATAAAAGGACACATAGACTCATATTTAAATATCAAGTAGGGATTTTTACCCTAAGAATAAATCACTAATAACTGCTCCCAATCACATTAATGTACCACTGTATTTGCATGTTTCAACTCTTAAAGATAAGTATTAAGGAAATGTTTAGCTTAAACCTTAAACAATTTAAATATAGCCTAATAAGAAAAAGGTTATTAAAAACATGCCACTTTTCATATTCTCCTAATATTTTTAGTTTTAAACGACTTCGTTTTCATTATCTCTAGCCAAAGAAACCTTTTTCAAATTATTCAATACATGTAATATCGGTAAGACCATTTCGGCTACACATTCATTTTAGTATGTGGTAAGAAGAAGTTGTCAAAACGAAATGTAAAAAAATTTGTATCTTACAAAAGTAATTTGGTTATAAGATGATAACTTGGAACAAAAGCAATTTGGGTGTTGTACGTGAAACACAATGCAATACTTCTATACACAAAATGAGAAGATTAGATGATGAACATAATAACACCTTCACCTAAGTTCAAGAAAATAATAACACCTTGACCAACCAAAATGAATGCGAGTTCAAGGTGTCAACCTACCACAGTATCAAAATGAATATGCGAGTATAAGGTGTCAATGATAAGTCAATATCATAGGTCTTGGACAAATCGAGAGTAAAAAATGGATAACCGAGCTTCAAAGGTGTCAAGAACCTGAGAATCCATCAGACAATTTAATACATTTCATTTGTACCAACCACACTACACGAGTAACTAGTACTAACACTCCCTACACTTGTGTTTTTAACATAGCCAATCCCTTTGGTTATCTGGTTCAGTGGTTGTATACTTGTGCTTTTTAACAAGTATGCAGAATAGATTAACCAATTACACATTCAACTTTACGAAACGGTTAATGATAAGGTTTGCTTTAGCGATGTTATCACATTTGTTTTAAATTTGTGTGATAGTTTAGAAGTAATTTGATACTCATAAATTTTGGTTCTTTAGGTATTGTATGTCAGATCTTTGCCTCGGTGCTGTTAATTTCCAGCTTGGCATTTGCCCTCATTGTGATAATGAAAACCAGTAAATGCCAACAAACTCATTTATTGGAAGAACTATCATATATCCCTGTATGCTAAAACAACACAATAAAAGGTTCATAGGTGTATGATGATGTTGACCAAACACACAAATCTTACACATTGATAGATCACATCAACATAAATTCACCATTCTTTTTTCAGCAAAGTAACATCACGCCCGTTTATGTCCTTTTTCTTTTGAGTTCAAGGATCATAGGAGACAATTATCTTAAGTTATATGTGCTGATTTGCAAGACTATTTCGTTCAGGTTCAAGAAACTCAGAGTGAGACACTTTTTTGTTGTGACTGTTTTCTTCTCTCAACACAAAAATTTCAATGTATTTTTTGTATGCCTAATGTGAAAATCATATTTAGTAATACTTCTAATTTCTTATCATGTGTGATTTAAGATGTCACACAATATGGCAGTTCTTCAATAGTCAATACCACAATGGTATGTAAATACCACGTAGCTAGGTTTGCACCCCAGTCATTTTTACAAGAACTTATTTTGGGAACCTGTAAAGCTCATCTTCTTAATAAAAAAAAGGTAGTACAAGCATTGGATGGATCAAAGTAATGCTAGCTGTAAAGTTGGTTCCTTCCTAAGTTCAAGGGGGAAACATTTGAGATTTTGACATATAATGAGCACTTGACACACAAAGCTGTCTTTAGTTCTTTCAATTGTTTTAACCTGTACACAAGTCCTTGGACTTGTTTTACCTAGTATTTTTATCTCTTAGATAAACAAGTCTTATTTTACAATGAAAATGAAGATGCCACAAACCAAAACCATATATTATAAGTGATTTCCCACATACAATATATAATGCCCAGGACTCAAGACCTCACTCAAACAATGTAAAGATAAACATGTTTGAACAAATACAGAAAACCAATACTGCACTTAGTACAAAATTTCCCAAAATCAAGCAACGTTCCAACGTTTTTTCAAAGAACCTCTAAACCATGAGAAGAGTTATTTTACATACTTTCTCACATACCAAGGGACTCATCTCCACCATCCATCTAAAAAAAAATCAATGGCTGAGATTAAAAACATTTTATTATTTCACTTATTTTTTATAATTTAAATATCTCTTAAACCGTTAATCGTTAAGTGAAAATATTTACACCATCGCGACGAGCATTTAATTATCTTTCTATAGACGGACACTTTAATATACTTTCAAAAAAAGAAAAAAAAAACTCGTTTTTTTCACGTTTTTTCGTTATTTTTACGTTACTGAAATTTACATGAAAAAATCATATATGATAAAACACTAAATTGAATATCACATGTGATATTAGTGTTAAATCATATATTATATATAATATCAGATGTGATATTACACTAATATCACATGTGATATTACTCTAATATCACATGTGATATTACATATCATATATGATATTACACTAATATCACATGTGATATTCAAATTAGTGTTTTATCATATATGATTTTTCAATGCAAATTTCAGTAATGTAAAAAAACGAAATAACTTTAAAAAACGTGAAAATACGAAAATAAAATTTTGTCGAAAGTATATCAAAGTTTTATCCGTAAAAGATAATTAAATGCTCGTCGAATGATATATTATTTTTCGCTAACGATTAACGGTTTGAAAGATATTAATATTTGAAAAAAATGATGAAAGTGGGTTTTAAATTGTTGGAATTAATCTCATCCATTAGATCAAATAAAATGGATGGTGGAGATTGATCCCCAGATATAAATAATCTTTTGTCTCAAATGATCTTAAATCCTAAACCATACCATCATGGCATCATAGAAGGCCATTTGTAAACAATCAATAATACTTTTTTACAACCTAAATGTAGTTGCCACTTGCCATGTATAGTTTACCATATGTTATCGATATAGTACAAAGTATTATGATGCACGGTATAACTCGTTAAGTGTTTTTTGTAACATATATGATATACATGTTTAACACATATTATTATGTATTACCCTAACTTTATGTGATGAAATAAAAGCTTATAAAAACAAAAGAAAAGAGGGGGTAGCTATAGGGTGCAGGAAGGCTGCAGACTGTAGAGACAATACATGGTCAACAGAGTAAGGTTTTTAGTCACCCAATGAAAGATTGACACGTCACCATTGGAACAAGACCAACCAGAATGGATTAAGTTAGAATTGACTTCTAAGTTTCCTTGAATACTGCGACCAACAAGAAATTTCAGATTTCTGAGTCCTATACTGCAAACACACAAATACAAATACAGTATTAATAGAACATAAATTGTAGTGATTTTTTCTATTGCATGGAACCCAATTCTGTAATAGTCAAATTTAAACAGCAAGGGCATGCTTGGTTCATACTAGGGAATAGGAAAGAGAAATACTAAAAGAATGCTAAGAAATACCGATGGATATTATGATTCCATTAGGGACGTTTATGCAGTGAATGATAAAGAATGAAATGCGGTGGAGAATGAAATCACAAAGAAAGAGAATAAATCTATAGAAAGAGATTGATTCATCCGTTTGGCACAATCATAGAATCGACACGAGAAAAACATTTCTCTTGTTTGTTTTGTAGTGGAATGGAATGAGAAAGTGTCTAACTAATCAAATATTTGTTTTCAACTGATGATTATATGAAACCATTTCCGCATTTCATGAGTATTTTATATTGGGGGTCATCAATTGCAAATGCTATTGAAAGAACGCAACTGGGGAGGTTGGCCACCTTTATCACGTCAACATCATGTTTGAAGCATTAAACATTACTTTATAGTTAGAGCCTAGCAACAATATTTAGTCCGTAGACATTATTTTTAAAAATTGGACTTATATAAGAGAGATTTTTTTTGATGAAATGTAGAATTTAGGCTTTGACAATTTCTCAAACATGTGGTGTGCACCACCACAAAACATGAGTACACACCAATTATTCTTCGTATGCAATTGACCTCTACTTGCAGATGCAACAATGACCTTGTGAGTGCATGCGTACAAACAAATTCAATATTTAATTGATCATAAACTGGAATAAACATAAAGTAAAAAACTTGTTTAAAAACAATTAAAAGCGACCAAGAACATTCCACATGTGGATATCAGATTGATAAAAACTGTTTGATTCCATAAATAATATGCTTGATTTCATAAAAAAAATGTTTGATTTGGTGCCAACAGCTTGCAATCGCTACAAAAAAATGGATATGTTCAATATTTTGGTTAAATGTGCATTGCACGTGTGCAAACATATACATACCCTTGTTTTTTTAATGAATAACCATTCTCAGTGAAAAGGATGGTGGAATGAAGAGATGTACAAATTTTGTTTCTCACCCATTCTCTGCTTTTTTGAAAGAATGAATATGGTGGAATGAGAATCACTTTTTGATTCTCTTTTTCCATTCCATGACAGTAACAA
Organism: Chrysanthemum lavandulifolium; assembly: GCA_022545495.1. NCBI lineage: Eukaryota > Viridiplantae > Streptophyta > Magnoliopsida > Asterales > Asteraceae > Chrysanthemum > Chrysanthemum lavandulifolium. The sequence continues at coordinate 261,555,151 of CM040243.1, read as the reverse complement.
ACGCCAGTCTCTTTCTCCCCTTTCCATTCCATCATACCAAACATCCCCTTGGTGTTGCCGTTATTGTATAGACTTTTTCCATTTATCAAACTATAGTTTTAACACAATAAAAATATGTGTTTTATAACCATGATTTTATATAATGCATCTGGTTACTAACTAGATTACAATATTCGTTTTCGTAATAAAAATTATCACACGGAGATTAATTTTGCTGTTAAGAATTCTAAATTGTAGTTTGTGAAGAAGAAAAAAAAAGTGCATAATGGGTTCTTCTACATACATAAATCATCAAGTTGTATAAAGGAGAAATGACAAACAAATAATTTTTACTTTAACCTTTTTATGAAGCTATATCCGTGTATATTGGCTTAAATTATCTATACTGTTGTTGAGATTATTTCTATTAGTTTTACTTCTCAAGATATTTATGTTGTATGCCAAACTTAAAATAACAACTTACATGTGTTTATTACAAACAAAACGAATGACTAACCTTTTTATGAAAATAGTCTAGTCCACAGGATAAGAAGAGCTCGATCGACTGAAGGAAATCAAAAGCCATAAGCAGAAACAATGGGTTATGATTGTTTATGGTTCGATCTTGTGATGATATTATTAGTTTGTGACTTGTGTGAGTTAAGTGGTGGCTGGATATGATATTAGGGTTTGAGGATTGTGGTTTTATGTAGTACCAAAATTAGTATGATGGGCTGTTATGAAGCCGAAATTTTTATGGATCTATTGGGCTTAACAGATTTATGAGTTCAATACATGCAACAAAATAGATTTAAGACTGATTGTGATAGGACTATGATTTCTTAACATTGTGTACATATCAAAAGGGCTGAAAAGTGACGTCAGACAAGTGTAGAGTTATGGGTTAAATTAAAAGGGCCATGCAAATGTGAGATAAACTTAAGCTTATTATTGTATTCAAATCATGTAAATAAAATGATTGATTGTACCAAGGCCAATGCAGCAGGGTAGATCTTCAGAACTTGACGAGCTAATTGCCAATCCCACAATTTTGCTAGTTGTATTCTTCGTTTCAGTACCTGAACCTGATATATTGAATGCACATGACAATTAAAAGTAGATGTAGCAAATTCTATTTATTAAATAGGTAGAACACATTGATGTATTTAAAAGTTAGGATTATGTTTGTGCTGATATATATTGCTGTAATCATAAATAGAGTATTTCTAAAACTAACAGAAGTTGGATAATAAGTGCTTCAGTTTCAGTCCGACCGGTTTGGACCCAAATAAAAATTGACCATTTTGACCCATTATAGAACTTTGACGAAGTAACACTTGGATGCTCTAGACTATTATAATACCCTGATAATCCTGGTTTTAAGCGCTATCAGTAAGTGGGCGAGTTGAAAGATGAATAGATGATATATGCTTAAAAAAAATCTTAATTATAGGAAACCTCGGGATGAAGCTGCTTGATTGTAACTCGGGACATAGGAATTTCATAAGGAGGTGTACAACCAATCCTTGATCAAGTTCGTCAAGTATGGTTAAACTATTGTCACTTGGAAAGCATTTTGAAGTATGCTAGCAACCGCAAAAGGCGTGCCTCGTCTACAGTATTAATAAAACATAAATTGTAGTGATTTTTTCTATTGCATGGAACCCAATTCTGTAATAGTCAAATTTAAACAGCAAGGGCATGTTTGGTTCATACTAGGAATAGGAAGAGAAATACTAAAGGAATGCTAAGAAATACTAATGGATATTATGATTCCATTAGTGTTGCCTGGTTGTTCCAATAATCATAACAATATTTAAAAAGACAGTTATTGTATAGACTTTTTCCATTTATCAAACTATTGTTTTAACACAATAAAAATATGTGTTTTATAACCACGATTTTATATAATGCATCTGGTTACTAACTAGATTACAATATTCGTTTTTGTAATAAAAAATATCACACGTACATTAATTGGCTCTTCTACATACATAAATCATCAAGTTGCAGAAAGGAGAAATGACGAAAACATACATACCAAAGATGGCGTCGATCAGAAAAGTATTCAGAATTTAACAAGCAATTTGACAAACAAATAATTTTACTTTTAACCTTTTATGAAGCTATATCCGTGTATATTGGCTTAAATTATCTATACTGCTGTTGAGATTATTTCTATTAGATTTACTAGTACTTCTCAAGATATTTTATGTTGTGTGCCAAATTTAAAATAACAAGTTACATGTGTTTATCACAAACGAAACAAATGACTAACCTGTGTTTAATATTATGAAAGTAGTCTATTCCACATGACAAGAAGAGCTCGATCGTCTGAAGGAAATCAAAAGCCATAAGCTGAGCGGCAGATAGAAGAACCCTGGATATGTTTATGTTGTTTGAGATGGGATGAGAGAATGATAAAGGTGTGGTTATGTTTTACAAATGTTGTTGGTGACTGCAAAATGGGGTGTGGAGTGATAAAAAGTCTTATATAGCTATCAATTAGGGTAGTATTATTTGGACTCTATGTTGTTGGGTTGCTAATCATAATAGGGACGAATTTTGTTGGGAAGTTTAGAGTGGTCAGTGGTGTAATAGTTTTATCAAAGGAATGAAATTTAGTTGAGTGTTGGTATTACATTTAAGTATTTTGGATTGAATTTTTGTTTGTTACTATAACTATTGTGCTAGTTAGTGTAACGTGTTCTTTTATTAGTGAAATTAAGTTTTAGCTAATTAAATATATTTTTATTTAAAATGAAAGAAAAACGACGCACCGTAAAACCGGTGTTATGCGAGGAGGACGATTTTCGTGTCAAAATCTAATAGAACTTTTAATCCTTTACGACAAAATTTCAATTTGTAGCTTCAAACCAAGTCACATTATCTCGTAGAACCTTAAAAAAACAAAGTGAACAAAGTCATTTCAACAATTCCAAAACATTATGCGTATGAACTAAGATCCTAAATTTAGCAACATATATGTAAACAAATTCGCGAGATAATTGTAGTAGCCACATCTCAAATATTCATGTAGACACCAAGTTGTTCATGAGTAAGTTTAAAAAATCCTTCTACAATAAATAGTTAATTATTGTTTACATAAATAAGTATATATACATACATTAAGTCTCAAAAGCTCAATACAAGCTTGAGCTCGAGCTATTAAAAGGTCTAGCGTCAAAAAGCTTGTCCTATGGCACCCGCATCGTGTGCTCTTAATAAAATATATATTACAACGTATCAATCGCTTGTCAATAAAAGCTTGTCCACAATACTCCCAATGCCAAGGAAGACGACTCTCCGGATATTATACCGGTTTTCGACCGTTATTTTGTAAAATAATGGTGCACAAATTTAATAAGCTCGTTATTACTCATAACTCCCTAAGAGGGTTTATACATATTTTCACTCAAGAAAAAAGCTACACACCAAATTACAAGAGGAAATGATAATGTACAGGTTCTTTGAAATCGGTTTTCTTTTACAACTCTTGCAATCGCATTTTAACATCAAGTACGTAATAAGAAAATAAACACACAAGCAAAGCAACGGTCGTTAAATGCGCTTTGCGGGAACTCAAGGACTTTTCCATGGCTCATCCCGACCATTAGTATCACTATTCATCTTCTAGGGATTGCACATTGTATCAACGTTTCATTTCGCAACACAAAAGTAGTTCAAACAAATGTGAATAAACAAGACATGTAGCGTAGTAAAAGGGTAACGTTTATAAAGAAGATAAATAACGAAAACCAACTTACGATACAAGATTGTGATTTCAACGAAAGTGTCAATGAACAAGTAACCGTAAGTAAGCGGAATGAAGCACAAGTAGCGAGTCTCGTGTTGAACACGATTCCTTAAAACAATTCCGTACAACAACACGGTTGTTTCCCGTGGTACAACGGTAGGAGCGGTGTCTTTTAGGAATTGACAAATTGCATGAAAACTATTAGATCTTTTGTGTCACAATTCTCAATTTCCGTCATTTCTTAAACTCAATATGCATCATGTTAGTTCATTCATGATTTTGCACTTCACAATAAACGCGTAAATTTTATATTAAATAAACGTTATCGCGTGAGTTATTATTTTGAATATTTAATCCGTTACTTCTAAAAATGATCGATATATTTTTATACTTATATTTAGTTTATAAAAACTATATTTTGAGTTTACCTAGTGTTCTAAATTTATTTTGTACATAAATCGTTAAAGTTATATTATTACGACGTTTTTCTTAAAAACTGCACGAAAATTATTATATCACTAAAATTTTACAAGGAATGTATTTTTACAATTTTTATAAAATCATTATACTCTATTTTGATCTATTAAAAATTTACTTGTACCAAAAAGTTACCATTTACCTTACAAGTATTATTAACTATATACATTTACTTACATTTTTCTCTCAATAATTACACAAGTATTTATACAAGTATATTTAAAAAAAAAAAAAAAAACATATGTGTGAAACATACCCCATAAAATCCGGCCATGGGGGGGAGAATTAGTCAAAATGGGTAGATTTCTTACAAGAACTAGATTTATACTCAAACTATTTCACTCTTCACTTCACTCATCACAATTATACAAGTTACTAGTTTTTTTTCTTCTCTCTTGTTTTCCTCCCTCTCCAAACCGGTTCTATTAAGGGTGTACAAGGGATCAAAATTTTGCTAGCTCAAGTGTTTTAACAATCTAGATAATACTCTTAATAAGGTTTTGAAATAAAACCTAGAGTGTTTAGGCTAACCTTGGTTCTTTGCACCTCATCATAATACTTGTAAGCATATTTCTATCATTTTACATATTTCATCTTCATTTTATATTTATCTCTTCATTTTTGAGCAAACATGCAAGACTTGTGTTGTTTATACCATTTTTACATGATTTTTAGTGTTATATATATATAAGGTCATCCTATAATTATCCCCTTGGTACATGTTGGTCTTGATGATGTCTAGGAACCCATGACACCCTAAGAAGGTGTATGGTAGGATTAGATTAGCTTTGGAGTTGATTTGAAGGGATTGGAATAGGTTTAGTACGAGAAAAACTACTTTCGATAAGTTATAAAAGTGTTCTGTCCTTGTTTTATTTTTCTGGAAAATCCGACAGTAGGCACGAAATTTTGGCCTTTATATTTAGAAAATATACTTTAAAACGAATCCGTGGCCGCTTGAACGGATAAAAACGGAGTTATAACGAAGAAGTTATGAATTTTTAAAGTTTGACGAAGAAATATATATTTTTCGTAAATTTCAAGAACATGTTTTACTTTGTACGAGTCAAAACGAGCCTTAAGCTTCACAAATTATTTCGACTTATCAAAAATATATTAGTATACTTGATACGAAGCTAAGGACGTATTATCGTGAAAGCGGTTTGAAACGACAAAGATATGCACGTTTTCATAAAATTGCCGTAACTATTATTTTTAGAAAAACTATATTATTTTTACGAGACAAGTGTTACGGTAACTAAAACGACCATGTTGACGCTGTTTTTAACTATGATGTGGAACTTTTGGGCAAATGTCTTCTAGTAAAATCAAGATCACCGAGCATATTTTTCAAAGCGACATGCCGTTTGTATAGCGGAGTTGTAATAAATTATTTATGGATGTTTAAACTTGGCGAAACTCATTTTAACCAACATTTTAGACAAAATCACCATCTTTAACCCTTATTATCTTTATGTTCGAGACCTTTATGACGAAAACTCCCGAATCGAAACTTCTAGATTTTGATGCAAACTTTCCAAAACCGTCGAGTTCGTTTCCTAACGCTCGACGTACACCATTTTACGACTAGTTTTCCAAGCCATTTTGTCAATTTCAAGAAATTTCCGACGACTTTATTTTCTGACGAAAAGTGAAAATTTCACCATAAATCATTCTGAAACCATTGTAGGATGACATTTTGACGTAAATACTTGTAAAGTCCTTTTGAAGGTCAAGGCGTCAAAAGAGTATTTTCGACGATAAGTATTATTATTTTCAAAACTCGCAAATGGTATAAATGACATACGAAATGCATGCATAACATAACATCATAACTCATTACGTATCATATCATTCACAATAGGTCAAGATTAACGTATCACACTACATCTTGGTGTAACCACTTTGTCATCGCATCTATTCATCAAGTGAGTAATCACAAACCCCTTTTACCGTTTTACTATATTTTGGGGCGAAATGCATGAACCTTACTTGAACTAAATTGATTCCTACTTTTGTGAACTCTTTTGGCTAGAACTTATGAACTTGAATCAAATCCTTGAACTTAATTAGGAAATTATGACTTATTTGAACTTATTGAACCGTACATGTTATGACCTTGACCTAAAGTCTCCCATGTTCGGAGCATCACTATAAAGTCTCCCATGTTTGAGCATCACTATAAAGTCTCCCATGTTCGAGCATCACTATAAAGACTCCTATGTTCGGAGTATATCTTTGGGAAGAGGCACCAAGATATCTTTGGGAAGAGGCACCAAGATATCTTTGGGAAGAGGCACCCGGTATATCTTTGGGAAGAGGCACCCAATATATCTTTGGGAAGAGGCACCCAACATAACTTTGGGTAGTGGCACCCAACTTAATTTGGTTTCATCGGTAGCATACGAATTTTTATATTCGTGGTACTATATTGTGAACTATTATGACCGCTTATACTTGACTACTTGTGCGATATATTTTGTGCAATGGGTTGTGTACACAGGTTGCAAGTTTTGTATGGCGGAACTTGGGCGAGTGGATACACAATGCCTTTGCTTTGTGGACTATTTTTCGATGACCGAAACCTTTGACTCTTTCATACGAGTTTTCTTATTTTACTAAACATGTTTACTCACCAACTATTTTCATAGTTGACCCGTTTTCTCTCATGCATTTCAGGTGATCGTTAGTAAGCTTTTTCTACTAGGTCTTGCATAATGAAGTTTTCACTTGTTACTACAAATCATTATGTAATAGAACGCAATATTTTGGGAACTAAACTTTGTAATATATTTGCCGATGACGGCTAAACTAGTATTGTAATGGCGTATTATTTCTTTTTAATCTTAACGTTGGTATGTTCTATTATCTTGTGCTTATGTTCCCTTCCGTTACACCTCGTATTTCCGCCTTCGGCGAGGGTGTGACATTTTGTGAGTGTGCTGGAAGAACAGGAATGAGCTGTGTGTTTTTAGTGGTATGGAATGATTGTGATTGCCTTCAACTTATACACATTCAACTTGTAACTTATGGTATAATGGTGCAATCAAATCTATTAATGACTCATCAAGTTTATGTTATAAATCATTTAAACTAAACATAATGACCCATTCAAGAGGCGATTTCAAACATAAGTCATAACACACTTTTGACCAATTTTCCTCCATTCCAACCACCATTCTTGAGACTCGATATCTCATTCACACCAACTACATTTTGGACATATAACGACTTGTTACGAAGCACTCACAGAGGACTACGTAACCATATAGAGCCTTAATCATAATAACTATATTTATTAATAGTATCTATGTCCAAAGTTAGTGAAAACTCATTTTTTCACTAATATTTTTTCCAACAATCCCCCACATGAATGGAGATCGAGTAGAAACTCATAAATTTCCAATAATTTCAGCGGTTGAGTCTTGCATAGGATAGGTAGGTGTTACCCTTTGAACCTTCCCTTGTGAAATATACTTAGTCTCCTAGTCGCCAAGAGAACGCGATGTCTTTGAACCGATCTGCTTTGTTTGTGTGAGCGACAATATATGTTCACACAAGACTCTTCCCGACATCGTCAACTCCTCATAGTCGTGTTCGTTATGGTCATGAACACTAGCACGGTTCTCAGAAGAGCTCTAAGGAAATGCGCCCACATTTCCTTGAGCGACCCACTTCTCTCTCACATAGGTGATTTCTCATTAAATCATTAAAAGCTCTAGGCTTAACCTCGTATGTCATCGACAGAATGTACCGGGATGTTTATTAACACCTCATGTGTTTTGGGAGGTTAACCTCCCGGTGACTCCCACGTTTATACAAGTAGGTTGTCCTATTGAACCCGGATCTTGGGATCTCCGGTCGGTGGGTTAGGTTTTCCTTCATATAAACTCATTCATTTACGGGCTTTAGTCCCATTCCTTTTGACGACTTGTTAACTAACTCCTCGCTTAAGCCTTTCGAAGCGGATCCGCTATGTTATCCTTTGATTTCACATAATCAATAGTGATAACTCCGTGAGAGTAGTTGTCGTATAGTATTGTGTCTACGTCTAATATGTCTTGACTTACCGTTATACATTATGCTATGAGCTCTGCCAATCGCCGATTGACTATCACAATGTATACATATGGCCGTTACCGGCTTAGGCCACCTTGGTATGTCCTCTACAAATTGACGTAACCATTATGCCTCTTCGGCACATTTATCTAAGGCGATAAATTCTGACTCCATTGTGGATCTGGAAATAATCGTCTGTTTGGAAGATTTCCATGATACGGCTTTTATATCAGATATCCAGTTTGCATCACTGTATCCTTCGATAACAGCCGGATATCTAGTATAATGCAATCCATATTCTCGAGTGTACCTTATGTACCCCGAACCCTTGTTATACTTTCCAGTGTTTGTAACTGGTTGTTAGATACCTACTTAGCCTACTCACGCGTATGCTAAGTCGGGTCTTGTACAATTCATTAGATACATCAAACTACCAATAATGCTTGAGTATCCCACCGGTTAACTCCTTGACCTCTGCTTTTAGATAGATGTTTAGTCGTATCAATAGGAGTCCTCGCAATGTTGGAGTCATCTGGATTATATTTCTCAAGAATTTTATCCACAAAGTGTGTTTGACTCAACATAAGTCCATTTTGGGTTCGTATGATTTTGATTCCAAGTATCACACCTGCCAAACCCATGTCTTTCATGTCAAACCTTGATTTCAACATGTCTTTAGTAGATCGTATCATCTTATCGTTGCTTCCAACGATTAGCATATCGTATACATATAGACATAAGATGACATATCCATTGTTTGTGTCTTTCACGTGGACACACTTGTCACATTCATTAATTTTGAATCCACATTCGATCATGACGTGGTCAAACTTTTGATGCCACTGCTTAGGAGCTTGTTTCAATCCATACAGTGACTTGACAAGTTTACATACTTTTCCCTCTTGTCCCGGGGCAGTGAATCCCTGAGGTTGTTCCATGTAAATCTCTTCATCTAAATCTCCATTTAGAAAAGCAGTTTTTACATCCATTTGATGAACTTCCAGATTTCTTATGGCTGCAATAGCAAGTACCATCCTTATGGATATTATTCGCGTTACGGGCGAATAAGTGTCAAAGTAGTCCAGACCTTCTCGTTGTCTGTAACCTTTGATCACCAATCTTGCTTTGTACTTATCTATGGTGCCATTAGCTTTCATCTTCTTCTTGAAGATCCATCGATAGCCTAATGTTTTGCAACCCGGAGGTAGATCTACAAGCTCCCATGTATGGTTATGCAAAATAGAATCTATCTCACTCTTAATGGCTTCTTTCCATTGAGGCCCTTCTGAGGACGTAACCACTTCTCGATAAGAGTTTGGTTCACTTTCTACCATAAAAGAAACATAATCGGGTCCAAACGATTTCTCGATTCTTGGCCTTTTGCTTCTTCTAGGTTCAACATCTTCTTCCTCAGATTGATGTTGTCTCTCATCGTGAACGATGTTATCATTTCGTTGTCTCTTTTCGTGGACAACTACGTCATCTCGTCTAGATGACTTTTCATTCTCCTTGGTCAAACAAGGGAACACGGTTTCAAAGAATGAAGCATTCATTGATTCCATTATCGTATTCTTGTGTATCTCGGGATTTTTTGACTCGTGCACAAGGAATCGATAAGCCGCTATTATGAGCATACCCAATGAATACACAATCAACGGTTTTGGGTCCTATCTTTTGAGCTTTAGGTGCCGGAATTGCCACTTTAGCTAGGCACCCCCACACTCGTAAGTATTTATAAGATGGTTTTCGTCCCATCCATAGCTCATAGGGGGTCTCTTCTTTTTCCTTACGAGGTATCTTATTCAAAAGATAAGTAGCCGATAAAATGGCTTCCCCCCACATGTTCTGATTTAAACCGAACTTAGTAACATGGCATTTGCCATTTCTTTCAAGGTACGATTTTTCTTTCGGCAATCCCATTACGCTTTGAGGTGAATAGGTGCGGTGAACTCATGTCTAATTCCATGTTGTGAACAAAATTCGACAAGCGGAGATACATATTCACCTCCCTATCACTCCTTACTACCTTGATCTTTTATTTAGTTGATTCTCAACTTCATTCTTGTATAGAATGAACTTATCTATTGCTTCATCTTTACTTTTAAGTAAATACACATAGCAATATTTCGTACTATCATCAATGAAAGTAATGAAGTACTTATTATCTCCTCTTGTTGGCACTGATTTTAAATCACACATCGATGTGAATTAGATCAAGAGGGTCGGTTTTCTTTCAACCGAATGAAAAGACGATCTTGTCATTTTCGCTTCAACACAAGTTTCGCACTTGTGATTTGAGTCAATATGGAATGTAGGTATACAATTTAATTTCATTAGTCGTCGGATGGAATTATAATTGACATGACCAAGTCGGCCATGCCACACATTCGAGGTCTCAACTACACAAGTTGAATTAATGTTCATTTTAGAAAGATTGTTTTTCTTAACAATTAAATCCAATTTGAACATTCCATCACGGGCGTAGCCCTTACCTACAACCATTTTATTCTTGGTTAATTCAAATGTGTTACACTCAAATGCAAGGCAAAACCCATACTTGTTGAGCAACCACCCGGACACAAGATTCTTTCGAATCTCTAACGCATAAAACGTTTTGAGTTTTAACTCTTTCCGGATGTCCATTTCAAAATCACATCACCCTCACCTTTAATATCGGTGATGGAATTTCCCATGAAAAGTTTTTCACCATTGTTAACCTCTTTAAACGAACTAAAGAGACTCTTGTTTAAGCACACGTGACGGGTGGCACTCGTGTCAATCCACCACTCTTTTGTGTTTGAACCCGCTTGGTTTTCTTCTGAAATCATTGCAATGAAATCAGAAACCATTCTGAAAAAGTTCACACAAACAATTGATTGTATGGTCAAACCCGATCCAGAAAAACAACACTTTTCTGCTCAAAATAAACTAGGCAGAAACGTACTCCGCACAAGTTTTATAATCTATTAATATTATGTATTAATGCAACAGATGCAATCTATTTTGCATAAACAATTTCAAGAACAAAAAATTATTTAGACGAAAAACCACATGAAGTGTACTAATCTTGCACAAAGAAGAATTAAAAAAAAAAAACAGAAACTGAAAGTGGACGCACAATATATATTATGTGCAAAAAATTCAGCAAAACAATGCAGAAAAATAGTAGGCTGTTAGGACAGGATGTGACAAAAAAAAAGGGGCTGTTTGGAACAACCTTTTTGAGGGATTGTTTGGACAGAAACAAGAGCATAAAATCGTTATCAAATATGTTTTAGGGGCTGTTTGAACACACCTTGTTACGGGGCTGTTAGGACTGCAAAAAGTGCAGAAAAGACGTTCTAAAAACCTGGTTTGGGGTTGTTTAGACAGCAAAAAAGTGCAGAGATTCTGTTCTAAAATCTGGTTTAAGGGCTGTGTTGATAAGGAAAAAAAAACTTGAAAAATGGACAAACTTGTTTATGAGAATCTTAAAATAACAATATGCGGATAACACGAGTATAAAGTACCAAACACTATAAAAAGGTTCACACTTAGCTAACTAAAAATTAACACAGAATAATATATTATGCACTATGTGGTTTAAAAAATCAACTTAAAAACAGACCCAAATATAAGTTACACTAAACCTGGATTGACATCTCAACAGTATGAAGGAAGTTTTAGAATCTGATTTGAAATGAAGCACTTTCGGAATAAAACGAACAAGTTAACAGTAAACCTTTAACAACAGATTCAAAAGAAACACATAGTAAAATTAAAAAATTTCTTCTCTGTAAACGGTATAACACGGAATTGTTTTAAGATTGTAGTAAAAGGGTACCGTTTATAAAGAAGATAAATAACAGAAAACCAACTTACAGTACAAGATTGTGATTTCAACCAGAAAGTGTCAATGAACAAGTAACCAGAAGTAAACGGGAATGAAGCACAAGTAGCCGAGTCTCGTGTTGAACACGATTCCCTTAAAACAATTCCGTGTACAACAACACGGTTGTTTCCCAGGGTACAACGGCCGGAGCAGGTGTACTGCCGGAATTGACAAATTGCATGAAAAACTATTAGATCTTTTGTGAGTGTGCTGGAAGAACAGGAATGAGCTGTGTGTTTTTAGTGGTATGGAATGATTGTGATTGCCTTCAACTTATACACATTCAACTTGTAACTTATGGTATAATGGTGCAATCAAATCTGTTAATGACTCATCAAGTTTATGTTATAAATCATTTAAACTAAACATAACAGCCCATTCAAGAGGCAGATTTCAAACATAAGTCATAACACACTTTTGACCAATTTTCCCTCCATTCCAACCACCATTCTTCGAGACTCGATATCTCATTCACACCAACTACATTTTGGACATATAACGGCTTGTTGTCATAAGCATCTTTAGTCACATTTAAATGCTCCAACCAAATGTTCAAAATGTATTGTCATCATAATATTCTGTTTTTGGCCTTTTGGTGTTAATTATTACTATCTGTTATAATCATTTGGTCATACAAAGGTGTTTCAGGTGAATCCAACCAGGCCCAATCTGTTTTGACTTGTGACCCGACAAAAGATTTACCCATTTGACCCATTTTACACAACCCGTCCATTTTCACCTTTACATACTACTTTAGGCACAGATCAATATTATTAAATCTTGAACGTACCATATTCATCTAAAGGGGCATCATAGTCGTAGCTTGTGGCAATAAACGGACCACCAGCAGTACCAAAATTGGTTCCTCCATGGTACTGTAAGAATTAATGAAAATAAAATGTTTTAGATGACATTACCAAGCAAGTCCAATATTAAATCTAACAAACCAAACATTAGAGTTACCATATAGTAGTTTATAAATGATCCACCCGTTTGAATAAATTTATAAATGTATTGTGTGTCTATAGAAGTTGGCAAAAAGGAAAAGAGGCTTTACAATTTGAACTTACAATGTGTTTACGCCTTCCTATTTGACATAGTAAATATTCACGAAATTCAATAGATCAACCCAACCAACATGACCCACTTTGAGATGCCCGAGTTAACTCTTGAAGGTGGATAAGAGAAAGCGAAAAATGACACGAATATAATTCAATGATTGCCTCTTCATTAAATGCTAATACCGATCTTTGGAAAGTAATTTTGAAGTCACAGCTTGACATGTTTTTGGAGGTCTCTTAGGTAATGATCATCTGCTAAAAAAAATTTAAAAAGTCACTATAAGAATACAAAATCTTGTGCCAAGAACAAGAACTGAGAATTGATTTATATTAGTTTAGGATCAGATAAATATGCGAAAGATCGGACAACTATCTGAGGCAACGCCATATAATCAAAGCTAATATATTAGTTTTAGAGCTTAATATGGTTTTCTTATAAGATTTTACTCTATCGGAATCCATAACATGTTTGAATTGACACGAGACATTGACCAATAAGCTAACAAACAAATCGACAATTAACGGACGTGGTGCAAAGTAATGGAGGTGGTAACGAAACTTGAACAGTTTAGGATCTAAGTTACATGTTTTGCACAACCACACACCCCATTAAAACGGAACATCTGATGATTCTAATTTTGGCCTTTTAAGATACGATTCTATCCTACCTTTTTTTCTATTTGGTACAACAATTTTTTCTATCAATTAAGGAAAGCCATACCAGTTATCATGCAGAAAGGAAAAAAGCATGTCAAATTTCCCAGTTTGAGTGTCAATCCTCAGCCATCATTGCAAGTTCCTTATTTTATCATCAGTAACCTGCGAACACGAAGGGAAATTACTTATAGTTAAATGCAACAATGCATATAACAATCCAACCTAACAAATGTTTACTTTTCAACCTCTTATCTAAGCGACACAATTGTGAAACGAAGCATATAACTACTCAACCTAACAAAAACATATAACTATTCAGCCTAAATAGTTAACTGCAATGTAGCAACAGTCACACATCAATCACGATCCAATATGAACTTTCTATTAGTATGAATAATGTATATACTATTAAAAGATTATATTTAAATGAACTTCTATTAGTATGAATAAGAGAAATAATTAGCATTGAAACTTAGATGCTGATATATTACATATGATAGGTTCACAATATTACCATTGAACTGTTGAACCCAATCGACCTTGTATTCAGCAAACTCCAAATCCTAGATACTCCTGCATGAGAACCACTTCTCTATTAATGTAACCAATCAACAACTATAAAGAATAGTTTTCAAAGTTAACACCTTCGGCTTCATATTTCCATATGGAAGGCCCTAACTTTAGTCACCAGTAAATATCATTCTTGATGCTGCAAAAGTTACAAACAGGCGGGTAAGTGGAAGTGGACAAAGATTTATCTAAACACCCATAAACAAAACAACAAATCTCTCATTCAAATTGTAAGAAATTTACCTTCATCGACAATAATGTGCGCTCTTCATAGATCCGCTTCATATGCTTCATATCAGGATAATGAGTGAAATCAACAACCTAAAAACAATTTTAAAAAATGCAAAAAATAACGGATTTAGCTATTCAAACTTTTATCAAAAACATAGTGTGCATAAAATTCATTACAAATGCATCTCAGTTCAACCTGTATCCAAATTACAACCACATGTAAAAAGAGAATAAAGAATTGCAAAAGTAGAGGATGAAGAGATGTTGTAGTATGTGATTCAAATATAATCCCTAAATTGAATTTGAATATATGCGATACTTACCGAGATGGACACCAAAAAACCCACTGGCATAGATGTTTTTTTCAAGGATGTTGAATCTGTGAATAAGATGCAATCAGTTTATGTGTGTTTTTTGAATTGGTGAGATCATTGGATTTCGAAGTGATATCCGATGATTTTTGAAAAAGCGTTTTGGAGAAGAATACATTGGATGAGTATATCACAAAATTAAGTTGAAAGCGATTTGTGGAGACATTGAATGTTATTGAATCATTTACAAAAATAAGCGAGAAGGAAGCGTATAAAAGAAGAATACACATGAAACACATTAAATACAAAATTAGCACTTTCAATACATTCATTTTAAAACGTCTTGCATAAACTAATTGTACTTAGAAGCTAAATAACGTAGGGCATTAAACCAATTTTTAATGCAAGGTGCATAGTAGGCTTGTACAAAAGCTTATTTTATTATATATAAAATAATAGAAATAGATGTGATTTAACACTAAATATCATATGTGATATTTAAAGTAGTGTTTAATCACATGTGATATTTTCATGCAAATCTCATATTCGGAAAAAAAAGACGAAAAAACGTGAGAAAAATGATTTTTTTCTTTTTTCGAAAGTATATTAAAGTGCCCGTCAGAAAGATAATTAAATGTCGCCGCGATGGTGTAATTATTTTCGCTTAACAATTAACGGTTTAAAAGATATTTAAATTATAAAAAATATGTGAAATAATAAAATTATTTTAATCTCAACCATTGACTTCTTTTTAGATAGAGAATGAGGATGAGTCTCTTGGTATGTGAAAAAGGTTTTGTATGTAAAATAATTCTCTTCAGAAAGATTTCATATGTGGTTAGACAATATATTTTGATAAACCTAGACATGCTACTGTTTTCTATATTTACGAATACTAGACTTTTTTTTTATATGTATATAACATACAACTTAAAATCATGTTTTTTAAGAGGCCTACTTTGTTACATTGGCTGATTGGCAAAGGGTCCTCAAAATTCACAAGACAACCCTGACTACTATGTGAAAGGTATAAGACTTTTTAAATAAAGACGTTTTAAATTTTTTAAGACCAAAAACATTTCTTTAATAGGAAATTATAAAACACTATAGTCATATATTGAATTCAGTCAACTTATATATAACCACTAACATTTATACATCTTATTGAATCAACTTGTAACCACTAATATTCATACAACCTATTGTAACAGCTTGTTGGTTATGAAATCAAAATAAAATAAAATAACATACGACACATATTTAGATGGAAAAAAAAAAAAAAAAAAAAAAAACAAACTATTGTCTTCTCTCTCTTAAATGAGAAACCATCTTCTCAGGTACACCACCATCAGATCCTCCTTGGTCGCCGCCACCTCATCCTCTGACGCCACACGCCGGAATCACTTCTTTTTATGGTTTAAGTTATATGTGGTATTTGTGGTAGATCGTGATACAAAACCTCAAACACAACACAAAAACACACGCAAACCATTTAACCACGCCTTCTCTAAACAAAAAATACACAAACTCCTAGAAACACATCAGCCACCGCCACTGCATCAGCCACAAAAATAGTCATCGGGTACCCGTCACCGCATTGCGAGGGTAGCATTCTAGTAAATTTTTAAAAGACGATAACTTGGTCAAAAACTCTATAAATAAGAGTTTTTACCAGGATTTCCATTTATTGTGTGTATCCTATGCTCTGGATAGGCAATGCCCAAGAACAACTTTGAACCACGAAATCTTTTAGAAGCATTGTATACATTTTTTTAAGAACCACTTTAGAAATTATTTGAAAACTACTTTAAAAAAAATCTGAAAAAAAACTTGCTTCTAGAATAAAATATTTTTAGCCCAACAAAATTAACCCATTTTATAATTCATAATTAAATTAAACAAAATGAGGCCATTAGTCCATGGCTCATTTGCTTGGCAGTATAGTGGTCGGGTCTAGCCGTACAATGATCGGGTTTAGTCATTTGTGGCCGGGTCTAGAAGTAGAGTGGCCGGGTCTAGCCATATAATAGTCGGGTCTAGCCGTATAGTAGTCGGGTCTAGCCATATATGGTCGGGTCTACCCGTATAGTGGTCGGGTCTAGTCATATAATGGTCGGGTCAAGCCGCATAGTTGCCGGGTCTAGCCATATATGGTCGGGTCTAGCCGTATAGTGGTTGGGTTTAGCAATATAGTGGTATATATGGTCGAGTCTAGCCGTATAGTGGTCGGGTCTAGCCATATATGACCGTGTCTAGCCATATATAACGGGTCTAGCCGTATGGTGGTCGGGTCTAACAATATAGTGGTCAGGTCTAGCCTTATATGGTCGGGTCTAACCGTACAGTGGTCGTGTCTAGCCGTATAGTGGTTTGGTCTTGCCATATATGGTCGGTTCTAGCCGTATAATGATCTGGTTTTGCCATATATGGTCGGGTCTAGTCGTATAATGGTCGGGTCAAGCCATATATGGCGGGTCTAGCCGTATAGTGGTCGGGTCTAGCCATATAATGGTCGGGTCTAGCCATATAGTGGCCTAGTATAGCAATATATGGTCGGGTCACACCCCCGAAAATCTTAATGACAGCGGAAGACTAATTCGGGTGTTACTTGAATGGAGATCATAGTCAATAATTATAGAAAACGACTCGAAAGAGACGTTTTATTAAAATAGTTATCATTCATCGAAAACTCATAGTTTGTTACAAAATATTGTAAATAGATCAAGTGTTTTTCCCAAAAGAAAGATCATGAGTTTGAAAGAAATGATAACTTTTATGTTTTACACCACCGGATAAGCCTTGCCATGCCCGTTCCGCACCTTGGTCATAATCTTCACCGATTACCGAGATAACATGCTTAAAAGGTCAACAAAAATTGTTGAGTGAAGTTCATAGGTTTAAAATAAGTTGAACACAAGTATAAGATCATGATCATTGTAAACTAACAATATCATAAGAAAAATATCACAGATTATTATGCACTAAGCTCATGAAACCAAGACTCATTGCATACATCGAATTACCGGTGTACGTAAGCATGCCCCAAAGGAGGTAATAGCCAATTACCTAAAGAAATTGATATAGTGCGCCCGGTTATTTCTCTATAACCGAAACGGGGTTCGTTAATCCCATAGTACTATTCACGATATCTACGTTCATTCGCGGTGACTAATGGTTCATGATCGTGGGACTTGTGGCTAACAACTTAAGCGGTACCAATAATCAAGAGGATCAAGCATTTATGAAAAACCTTGTGTTCTAGTTTAGAGCATGTATCTCCTCGCGGGGTTTATAAAATAAAGTAAAAGCGAGGCTATGAACTCACCTTGATGATAATGCACACGCAAAAATAGATCAAGCACAATGTAGCGGAGGTTCCAACTCGAAACCTAAAATGATGAGATGGCGAGTCTCAAGAATGAGCATTTTGGTTCATGACCAAAATAATAGAGCATTGAATATTCTTATTCAATAGATCATTGGATTATCCAATCCAATAGTGTGCGATTGTGATTAACGTTTTAAGTTAATTTACATGCTACATTGTCTTAACTAGTGATCCTCACTTACGCATAAGTGAAATGTTCCCGTTGTGATCTTAGTAAATTTGTTGAGTATTTTAACGTATTTGAATGAATTTCCGTGTGTTTTATCGGTTTGATATATATATATAATTATAATCTTATAATATATATATATATAAGTAATACATTTAACGTTATCCGAAATACTCATAAGATCAAAATACTCATTTTTACGAGGCTATAATGAAATCATAAGTTTTGCTAAACTTTTCTCAAATTTACACTTTTTACCCTCGAGTTACAAAAAGTACGAGTTTGGTCCCTACACTTTTAGAAAATGACACTTTGTACCCATAAATATCATATGCTTAAAGTTTCCAGATTTGACGCTTTTGGTCCCTATAAAAATCTGTTTTTGTAAATACACTTTTAAAACTTATTTTTGTTACACTTTTAATATTTACTCAAGTATTAAGTTTAATTGAAGTGGAGGGGTGTATTTTGCCAAACTGTGAAAGTTATAAAAAAGAAGGGAAAAAGTGCCACAGGTGAGAATCGAACTAGGGACCTCTCGTTTAACACAACACGCTCCTAACCAACTGAGCTAGGCTCATTTTGTGTTTTATATCCACGTAATATGCTATATATATTGTACAGTTTCTGCGTTACCTTGTATATAGGCTACTGTGATCGTGGTCATGCATGGTATCCATTTTCTTGTTTCCATTTCTTCTTCTTCTTCAAGGAAGTTAGAGTTATGGTAAAGCTCGATATTCATTTTAGTACTAACGTTTCATGGTTTCAAGTGAACTACAACAAGTTTAACTTAGACAAACTTGACTCATAATCAAATGAACATACAAAGTTTCGATATATATTTCATTTTAACGAGACACTAAACGAAATGAGTTAAGTATCGTTTATGTTCTACAACTAACATTACGAGTCGAAATAGGTTGAAGCACTTACTAGGGTGAGAGGGTACGTACGAGCTGAGGGAACGAGCAAGAACCAAAGAAACCCGATGTGTCCACTATCTTTCTAAAGCTTATATCCGCTTAGAACCTAACCGAATGCACTTCCAAACTCGTAAGAATGAGAACCAAAAACCTTTTGTTTTCCTTATTCTCTCTTGGCAGTGAGTGAGGGTGAATGAGAGGTGTGTTTGAAGTTTGAGAGTTGTGATGAAAGGTTATGCATGTGTGTAGCTCTTATAGTGAAGCAAAGGCATGGTAACTTGTTTATTTTATTTATGTTGTTCCTAGAACTCAAGGAAAAGAAGTAAGTAATTATGAAGTCCATAAGTATGCATGCTAGGATCGGCTAAGAACAAGGGCACGTTTGGTGTTGTCATGTCACAATGGAAGAAGAAAACATATTACTTGGTGGTTAACAAAGTCAAAAGTGGTCAAGGGGAGTCCTAGGGGAGTTGTTTAATACTTAGGGTAGCTCAAGAGAAGGTGTTGTCTCATTTTGTTCATGTCTACACGCAAGGGATCAAGGTCAAAGTAAGTGTTTGTGAATTTCATTTTGTGTTCCTGTCGTGAGTGATAGCAGCGAAGAGCCCATGGTTTATAAAGTCTTGATTGAGTCAAAGTGGGTTTAGTCTAGCTTAGGTATTTTTTTATTTGCTTAGGATGTCCTAAGGTGGAGCTTTGTCTCCTTTTGATCATGTACACACGCAACATGTGCTCAAATAAGGTGAATGTTTATTTGCTTTGTGTTTTTGGTTTCTTGTTTGCTCGCTCGGTTACAACAGAAAGAAACACCCAACATATTAACTACAAGTTTTCTAATATGATCATGGGCTAGGTGACATAGACGAGGCCCAAAGCAAAAATATATGGGTGGGTTGGGCTCCTATATTTAGTAGTGTACAAATGTTAGGCCCGAAATAGTTTTCTAGGGGGTTGGGCTTGAGAGGGTAGCGAGGCCCAAGAAAATGGCGTGGGCTTGATTCGGTTATGAGGCCCATTACGTGTCGGGTTAGGTCACGAGGCGGAATAAAGTCCAATGAGTTCCGAGGCCCGATACTGAATTTGAATATATTTTATTATAATTAAATTTGTATTATTACAAATTTTACGTATTCATTACGTATTTTAGGATTATCAAGATAGTGGGAAATTTATTTAGATCACAGCGGTATCTTTTATGAGCGCTCAATTGCGTTGATCATGCATATGACAAATGATATGCAAATGTGATGTTTAGAAAATTTCATGACGAAATAGATCGTGTTAAATTCACGATTAAAGCGTTAAGTACATTGAAATTTTCCGGAGCTTACGGTACCTACCCTTAAGAGAACCGCGTCCATGATTAAACTCGCAGAGGTTGTCATGGGTGATCTAGATGAGCGGTGGGGATACTTGGAACGCATTACATCCTCGCTCCCGGTGAACTCGCACCTCGTTTCTTATGATTCCATCGAACTTTAACGATAGGAATGCGGCTTTGCTTAAGCCTCTTAACTTCTCGTCCATGATCTCGATGGGTTCTTCGACAAAGCTAAGTTTGTCATTGAGTGGATGTCCTTGAGTGGTACGACTAGAGTTTCATCCGAAGACACTTCTTAAGATTTGAGACATGGAGCGTGTCATGTACTCGGCTAAGTTCTTGGGAAGATCAAGTTTATATGCCATGGACCAATTCTTTGAAGAATTTTGAATGGTCCGACGTATCGAGGTTTGAGCTTTCCTCGTTTTCCAAATCGACCATCCCTTTCTGGGGTGATACTTTGAGCATTACACGGTCTCCGACTTGGAATTCTATTGGTTTTCTTGAACATCTGCGTAGCTCTTTTGTCTATCTCGAGTTGCTTGCAATCTTTGCCGAATTTGCATTATCTTTTTGTTGTCTCTTGGACAATTTCGGAACTGTAAGTTGTACTTCTCCAACTTCCGCCAAAGAACCGGGCGATCGGCATTTTCTTCCATAGAGTGCTTCAAAAGGAGCAACTTTAATCTTTGGCGTGATAATGTTATTGTAAGAGAATTCACCAGAGGTAAGTGCTTATCCCATCCTTTTCGAAATCAATCACATGCTCTTAGCATGTCTTCCGAGTTTGGATCGTTCTTTCACTTTGTCCATCTGTTTGAGGATGGTACGCGGTACTCATATCTAAGTTGGTACCCATGGCTCTTTGAAGCGTTTGCCAAAATCTTGAGGTGAATCGGCTATCACGGTCGGATATGATAGAGATTGGTACACCGTGACGAGAAACAATCTCTTTGATGTACGATCTAGCGAGTGTAATCATCTCGTCGTTCTCCTTGATTGGCAAGAAATGAGCGGACTTTGTAAGGCGGTCTACAATAACCCAAATGGTGTCAAAACCATTAGAAGTTTTGGCAACTTTGTGATGAAGTCCATTGTGATTCTTTCCCATTTCCACACGGGAAGTTCGGTTGAGTTAGCAATCCGGATGGCTTTTGATGTTCGACTTTAACTTTCAAGCATGTCAAACATTTTCTTGGCGTATCTGACGATATCGGCGATATCACCTTCATATTAGGCCACCGGTACAAAAGCTTTAGATCTTGATACATCTTGTTGGGACCGGGATGTATGGAATACTTCGATTTATGTGATTCATGCATGATGAGTTCTCGGATACCTCAAAGAGTGGAATCCAACTCGATTTTTGAAACATAGCGTCCGTCCGATCTCTTCACAAATCCATTCTCATTCTCCGGCATGCCATAAATCTTCTCATTCGGCCTATTTTCTTCCTTAATGGCTTCGATCGAGCTTGAGAATTTTCGATGGTAGGGTGAATTGATTACCATTCCCAATGATCTCACTCTAAGTGGCTTAGGCGATCTTTTACGCTCAATGCATCGGCAACCACGTTTGCCTTTCCGGGATGATAACGGATCTCGCGATCATAATCACTAAGCAATTCGAGCCAGTGAAGTTGACGCATATTCAATTCCTTTTGATCTAAGATGTGTTGAAGACTTTTGTGATCGATGTACACTATACATTTGGTTCCGTACAAATAATGTCTCCATAATTTGAGTGCAAATACCACGGCGCCAAGTTCTAGATCGTGAGTAGTATAATTCTTCTCATGAGTTTTGAGTTGTCGTGAAGCATAAGCAATCACCTTGTTCCTTTGCATGAGAACAACGCCTAAACCCATGTGTGAAGCATCACAATATACTACAAAATCTTGACTCCTTCCGGTAGTGCCAAGATAGGTGTTTCGCAAAGTTTGTTCTTTAGGAGTTGAAAAGCGATTCTTGATCGTCTCCCATTCGAATTTATTCGTTTTCGGGTTAACTCGGTCAATGGTTTAGCTATTTTCGAGAAACCTTGATGAATCTTCGATAATAACCAAGAAGTCCTAAGAATTGGCGAATTTCGGTGGGGTTAGTGGGTCTTGGCCAATTCTTAATGATTCAATCTTTGAGGGATCCATATGGATTCCTTCACCGTCGATCACATGACCAAGAAATTGGGTGTCTCAATCCAAAAGTCACACTTGGAAAACTTTGCGTACAATTTTTCATCCTTGAGTAACCGGGACGGTCTTCAAATGTTCGCATGTTCTTCTTTATTACGAGTAGATAAGAATATCGTCGATGAACACAATGACGAATTTATCCGGATATGGTTTGCGACTCTATTCATGAGGTCCATAAATACAACAGTGCATTAGTTAAACCGAATGGCATTACTTGGAATTTATAATGGCCATATCGAGTTCTAAATGCGGTCTTGGGTATATCTTCTTCTCTTACCCGTGGCGATGATATCCGGATCTTAGATCAATCTTGAGTACACACTCGAGCCTTGTAACCGATCAAACGGATCATCGATTCTTGGTAAGGGATAGCGGTTTTGATTGTGAGCTTGTTCAATTCTCTATAATCGATACACATCCGAATGATCCATCTTTCTTCTTAACGAATAATACCGGTGCTCCCCAGGTGAGGAACTTGGTCTAATGAATCCTTTCTCGATAGCTCTTCTAGTTGTTTGGATAACTCTTGCATTTACGAGGGTGCTAAGCGATGCGGTGCTCGTGCTACGGAGTAGCTCCGGGAATAAGATCGATTTGAAATTCGACTTGTCGGCGGTGGGAGTCCGGAAAATCTTCCGAAACACCTCGGAAAATTCCTTGATTACGGTACATCCTCTAGTCGTTTCTCCGACTTCTTTTCCGTTACTTGAGCTAAGAAGGCATAACATCCTTTTCCATGTACTTTATTGACTTCATACGGGATATGATACTTAAGTACTTTCTACTTTGATCTCCTTGGATGACTAAGGTTTCACCGTTGATCGGGATATGAACGGTTTTCTCGTCACAAACAATCCTAGCGGTGTTTGGACAACCAATCCATGCCAATTACGACATCGAAACTTCCAAGTTTGATTGGCAAAAGATCTATGAGAAAGCAGTGATCTTGTAATAGAATAGGACAATTACGGATTACGGTGTTGGTTCCTATTATTTTCCCATCCGCAAGTTCTATCTCATAAGTTGTATCTAAGGCGATTGGGGATATTTCTAGTAATGGTGCAAAGTAGTAGATACAAAACTCTTATCTCGCTCCCGAATCAAACAAGATTTTGGCGAGAATGATTGTTAAGAGAATACGTACCGTCACAATGTCGAGGTTCAACGGTGCATCTCCATCTCCTAGCATGTACACTCTTGCACGCGCATTGTTTGTTTGAACGACATTTAACTTTGGGCATTGACTCTTGAAATGACACGGTTCTCCACATCCATAGCGATTCATGTTTGTCACGGTGTTGCCTCTTCCGGGTTTCGGCAATGCTTACCTTGATGACCTACCTTGTTGCACTTATCGCACTTCACGGTACAAGGTCCGAATGGTGCATCAAACATCATTACATCGGGATGTGGTCCTACATACCCTTTTTTCCGGTGGGTGCAAGATAAGCCCTTGCGGCTTCTTGCCTTCGGTTTTGCCGATTGTGATGTTGGTTTACATTGCGGTGATATTGGTTGTTGTTGTTCGATTGTTGTTGTTGGGTGATGGTGGTTGGAATTTGAGGTTTTCCGATCATCAAACTTTCTTTTGTTGTCACTTGAGCCTTGTGCATTTGCAAGCTTTAGTATCGGTTCCATAAGGCGGTGGGATACAATGACAACTTCTTCATGATTTTGGATTGAGCGATGACATCTCCTTCGATGCTTGAGGTAAACCTCCGATCAAAGCTTCAAAAGCTTTTCATTGGTGGGAAACAAGTGAGGACATAGAGCTCTCACTCATGGAATCTCTTGAAGTATGTCTTGAGATCATTACCTTTAGCGACCAAGTGGTAATACTCATCTTGAGTTTCTTGATCTCGGTTCTCGGGCATCTTGTTTCATTATCATTGTTTGAGATCGACCATGAAATCTTACAAGCTTCTTCCATTCCAATTGGTTGAGCATGGCCTTTCCACCAAGATAACGCATCTTCTAACAAAGTTCGATCGCAAACTTGACTTTGCAATCATCTCAGGCGATCACTTAGCGTAATCGGTCTCGGTTCTCTCAAACCAATGAAGTAAACCAATAGCACCTTGATGCCCTTGAAGAATGTCGACTGCGGTTCATGAACTCTTTGTAATTACACTTGCGAGTTACGGTGGACTCACTTTGATTTGTTGGAGTGTTAGTTGCATTTGAGTTTGCCATTTCAACAAGGCGATGCGACCTGCGGCACGGTTCTCTTCGACAATGCGGCGACTTGACCTCGCGTCTTTGCTTGAGCAACACGCTCGACTTGACCTCTCGAGCAATTCGGGCGTTCTCGACTTCTCTTGCAATTTCGACTTCTCTTGCAATTTCGACTTCACGTGCCTCTTGGGCAATTCGTTCGACTTCAATGCGTTGACCGGCTCTAGCGATGTCGTGACATGTTGTGCTATATTGCGCTAACACTTTCAATGACCATTTTCTGAATAGCTGCGGGAGTGATGATGGATGAGGTAGTTTTCTTCTTGACCATTTTTCTAAAATTTACAAGAATAAACACCAAGAATAAGAAATTATCGATCGATGATAAAAGTGATTACATATTATAAATATCATAATAGTCAAGATCACCACTTTAAATCAATGACATGATATCGATATGAACAACAAGTGAATCATGATTTTTCTCAACAAATCATAATATATGCATAAGGACATAAGGATCGGTTCGGCATACATTACGAGGAATAATATCATAACACAAGAATATAAGACAATACAGCCATAGGATACATGGAATACATCATTACATAGTATTGTTCACAACCATAGGTTACATCATCATAATTCTTGTTCCAAGGTTACAAACCAAAAAGATACAAGCCTTAATGCCTCATATGGCGGCTTTATGATACATACTAAGATAAAGATGACTAGGATTTACGCATCTCTCGATGCATCATGATGACGACAAATCTCCTCAACCATGGCTGTCAAATCTCGGATCTGCTGCTCACGGGCTCGATCTCTCGCCTCGAGATCATCAATCCTCTCCTCTAGGATAGCAGTGTGAGCATGAGCGGATGCAAGTTCGTGATGCAGGACTCTCTCTCGACCTAAAGCAGTCTCTCTCAAAGTACTAGCATCTCGGATAGTAGTCTCCAATCTCTGAGTCAATCGGTTAACGGCCTCTCTCGCCTCCACAATCTGGGTACTCATCATATCAAACACAATCTCAATGGAGTAGCGGCCTATCACGAGGTTTTCGACTTCTTCCTCCAAGCTCTCTATCCTAACTAGTGGAATCTCATCATAATGTGCCATGAGCTCATTCAAGCTGGTCTTCGTGCTTGATAAGTCTCATAGCCAACGGAGGATAGTGTGGTGTAATGGTTCACCCAAAGTGCGTAAGCGGAGTTGGTGCGATGGTTGAGCTTTCTCCAAGCTCAAGCGAACTAGGTGCTCCCTCCTCTTCTCTCCAACGTCGAAGTAACGGTATCAAGAATGACCATCGCCTAGCACCGGATTTCTTCCTTGGTCCGGTCTCATTATCCACTTGAGTAGGCATGTCGGGATCGATAGTGATGGTGGATAGCACTTGATGCAAAGAGGTAAAATTGGCTCACTAAAAGTGTCCAAAGGAGGTGATGTTGTAGGTGGTGATGAAGCAGAGCATGGTGGTCGATGGTAGAACACGATGAAGTGGCGGTGGTGGTGAAGTAGCGATGGGTGGAGCAGCAGTGGCGGTGATGACCGGAAGGTGGTGGTGGGGTGGTGGTGGTGATGGTGATCGAGGTGGTGGCATCACATGAGTCATAGT
This sequence comes from Chrysanthemum lavandulifolium, assembly GCA_022545495.1. NCBI lineage: Eukaryota > Viridiplantae > Streptophyta > Magnoliopsida > Asterales > Asteraceae > Chrysanthemum > Chrysanthemum lavandulifolium. The sequence goes on along the minus strand of CM040243.1, from coordinate 261,528,390 downwards.
GATGGGTCGCACACGCTTCCTAGCGGTGCGTTTGAAGGTCTTACCATTAGGATGCGATCTATAAGGTACTCCAAAGCGGCTCAGCTCATGAGGCTTAAGAACACGAATCCTACGTCGACGACGACGGATAGCTCGGGAAGATGATCCGGAAGAATCGATGAAGCAGTCGGTGTTCTCGATGACTTGGATGATCCATCATCCACAACAACATCTCAAGCGGTAGCCATTCTTTGCGACTCATAATCTTGATCTAGGGTCATGGAAGCAAAAGCATTGTACTCTTGAGGATGGCGGTCATATTTGGAGCGATGGGAGTTCGGCAACTTCACCTTCCTCAAAGGTTCGATTTCGTCCGATCTGATGAGTGGTATGACAGATGGGATGAGCTAGCATAGTGACGATCGTAGAGGACATGGTATCATCCATCTCGATGTCTCGAGGACGGAACAAGCGGGTGGGATGCGGACATAATCTTGTAACAACCCATAAATTAATGTAAGTAATTGCCAAATAATATAATTATTTTAGTTAGCTACACATATTTGCCAAGCAAATCTCCATGCCTAACTAAAATGAATGCAATTACTTATGATCTAGTGATGCATCAATCCTAATGCATAGAGCGGTCACGGAAGGGCGTAAAGCGGTGGTGTAAAATAGTCCCGTTTAAAAGTGCGGTTATAGTCCAAATGTTTTGAAAAACTCTTTGGTTCTCTATAACCTTGGCTCGATGCCATATATGACCGTGTCTAGCCATATATAACCAGGGTCTAGCCGTATGGTGGTCGGGTCTAACAATATAGTGGTCGGTCTAGCCTTATATGGTCGGGTCTACCGCAAATGCGGTGGTGGTGTCTAGCCAGTATAGTGGTTTGGTCTTGCCATATATGGTCGGTTCTAGCCGTATAATGATCCGGTTTTGCCATATATGGTCGGGTCTAGTCGTATAATGGTGGGTCAAGCCATATATGGCGGGTCTAGCCGTATAGTGGTCGGGTCTAGCCATATAATGGTCGGGTCTAGCCATATAGTGGCCTAGTATAGCAATATATGGTCGGGTCACACCCCGAAAATCTTAATGACATGGAAGACTAATTCGGTGTTACTTGAATGGAGATCATAGTCAATAATTATAGAAAACGACTCGAAGAGGCGTTTTATTAAAATAGTTATCATTCATCGAAAACTCATAGTTTGTTACAAAATATTGTAAATAGATCAAGTGTTTTTCCCAAAAGAAAGATCATGAGTTTGAAAGAAATGATAACTTTTATGTTTTACACCACCGGATAAGCCTTGCCATGCCCGTTCCGCACCTTGGTCATAATCTTCACCGACACACGAGATAACATGCTTAAAAGGTCAACAAAATTGTTGAGTGAAGTTCATAGGTTTAAAATAAGTTGAACACAAGTATAAGATCATGATCATTGTAAACTAACAATATCATAAGAAAAATATCACAGATTATTATGCACTAAGCTCATGAAACCAAGACTCAATTGCATACACCGAATTACCGGTGCACGTAAGCATGCCCCAAAGGAGGTAATAGCCAATTACCTAAAGAAATTCGATATGGTGCGCCCGGTTATTTCTCTATAACCGAAGCGAGGTTCGTTAATCCCCATAGTACTATTCACGATATCTACGTTCACTCGCGGTGACTAATGGTTCATGATCGGGACTTGTGGCTAACAACTTAGGCAGTACCAATAATCAAGAGGATCAAGCATTTATGAAAAACCTTGTGTTCTAGTTTAGAGCATGTATCTCCCTCGCGGGGTTTATAAAAATAAAGTAAAAGCGAGGCTATGAACTCACCTTGATGATAATGCACACGCAAAAATAGATCAAGCACAATGTAGCGGAGGTTCCAACTCGAAACCTAAAATGATGAGATGGCGAGTCTCAGTAAATGAGCATTTTGGTTCGCGACCAAAATAATAGAGCATTGAATATTCTTATTCAATAGATCATTGGATTATCCAATCCAATAGTGTGCGATTGTGATTAACGTTTTAAGTTAATTTACATGCTACATTGTCTTAACTAGTGATCCTCACTTACGCATAAGTGAAATGTTCCCCCGTTGTGATCTTAGTAAATTTGTTGAGTATTTTAACGTATTTGAATGAATTTCCCGTGTGTTTTATCGGATTTGATATATATATAATTATAATCTTATAATATATATATATATAAGTAATACATTTAACGTTATCCGAAATACTCATAAGATCAAAATACTCATTTTACGAGGCTATAATGAAATCATAAGTTTTGCTAAACTTTTCTCAAATTTACACTTTTACCCTCGAGTTACAAAAGTACGAGTTTGGTCCCTACACTTTTAGAAAATGACACTTTGTACCCATAAATATCATATGCTTAAAGTTTCCAGATTTGACGCTTTTGGTCCCTATAAAAATCTGTTTTTGTAAATACACTTTTAAAACTTATTTTTGTTACACTTTTAATATTTACTCAAGTATTAAGTTTAATTGAAGTGGAGGGGTGTATTTTGCCAAACTGTGAAAGTTATAAAAAAAGAAGGGAAAAAGTGCCACAAGTGAGAATCGAACTAGGGACCTCTCGTTTAACACAACACGCTCCTAAACAACTGAGCTAGGCTCATTTTGTGTTTTATATCCACGTAATATGCTATATATATTGTACAGTTTCTGCGTTAAAATCCTTGTATATAGGCTACTGTGATCGTGGTCATGCATGGTATCCATTTTCTTGTTTCCATTTCTTCTTCTTCTTCAAGGAAGTTAGAGTTATGGTAAAGCTCGATATTCATTTTAGTACTAACGTTTCATGGTTTCAAGTGAACTACAACAAGTTTAACTTAGACAAACTTGACTCATAATCAAATGAACATACAAAGTTTCGATATATATTTCATTTTAACGAGACACTAAGCGAAATGAGTTAAGTATCGTTTATGTTCTACAACTAACATTACGAGTCGAAATAGGTTGAAGCACTTACTAGGGTGAGAGGGTACGTACGAGCTGAGGAACGAGCAAGAACCAAAGAAACCCGATGTGTCCACTATCTTTCTAAAGCTTATATCCGCTTAGAACCTAACCGAATGCACTTCCAAACTCGTGAGAATGAGAACCAAAAACCTTTTGTTTTCCTTATTCTCTCTTGGCAGTGAGTGAGGGTGAATGAGAGGTGTGTTTGAAGTTTGAGAGTTGTGATGAAAGGTTATGCATGTGTGTAGCTCTTATAGTGAAGCAAAGGCATGGTAACTTGTTTATTTTATTTATGTTGTTCCTAGAACTCAAGGAAAAGAAGTAAGTAATTATGAAGTCCATAAGCATGCATGCTAGGATCGGCTAAGAACAAGGGCACGTTTGGTGTTGTCATGTCACAATGGAAGAAGAAAACATATTACTTGGTGGTTAACAAAGTCAAAAGTGGTCAAGGGAGTCCTAGGGAGTTGTTTAATACTTAGGGTAGCTCAAGAGAAGGTGTTGTCTCATTTTGTTCATGTCTACACGCAAGGATCAAGGTCAAAGTAAGTGTTTGTGAATTTCATTTTGTGTTCTGTCGTGAGTGATAGCGTGAAGAGCCCATGGTTTATAAAGTCTTGATTGAGTCAAAGTGGGTTTAGTCTAGCTTAGGTATTTTTTATTTGCTTAGGATGTCCTAAGGTGGAGCTTTGTCTCCTTTTGATCATGTACACACGCAACATGTGCTCAAATAAGGTGAATGTTTATTTGCTTTGTGTTTTGGTTTCTTGTTTGCTCGCTCGGTTACAACAGAAGAAACACCCAACATATTAACTACAAGTTTTTCTAATATGATCATGGGCTAGGTGACATAGGCGAGGCCCAAAGCAAAAATATATGGGTGGGTTGGGCTCCTATATTTAGTAGTGTACAAATGTTAGGCCGAAATAGTTTTCTAGGGGTTGGGCTTGAGAGGTAGCGAGGCCCAAGAAAATGGCGTGGGCTTGATTCGGTTATGAGGCCCATTACGTGTCGGGTTAGGTCACGAGGCGAATAAAGTCCAATGAGTTCCGAGGTCCGATACTGAATTTGAATATATTTTTATTATAATTAAATTTGTATTTTACAAATTTTACGTATTCATTACGTATTTTAGGATTATCAAGATAGTGGGAAATTTATTTAGATCTGGCGGTATCTTTTATGAGCGCTCAGTTGCGTTGATCATGCATATGCCAAATGATATGCAAATGTGATGTTTAGAAAATTTCATGACGAAATAGATCGTGTTAAATTCGATTAAGCGTTAAGTACATTGAAATTTTCCGGAGCTTACTGGTCTAGCCTTATAGTTGTCGGGTCTAGCCATAAAATGGTCGGGTCTAGTCGTATATGACCCATTTCAAGCCATATCTGGCCAAGTCTAGCCGTATAGTAGTCGGGTCCAAGATCATATTGGTCGGGTCTAGCCATCTATGGTCGGGTCTAGACATATGTGGCGGGTTTAGCCGTATAATGGTCGAGTATAATTTGTTTAGTGGCGGTTCTAGCCAGTATAGTGGCGAGTCTAGCCATACAATAGCCGAGTTTAGCCGCAAAGTGATCGGGTCTAGCCGCATAGTAGTCGGGTGATGACATCTGTTGGGAATAATACTATGATTACCAGCGATAGTCTTGGGAAGACAACGCTAAAGATTACACTAGCGGTGGAAACTCATTACCTTGCTAATACAAATATTACCACTTCTTTGTTAGGATAATTGTTAAGTATCCGTGTATTGATAAGTATAGAAAAGATGTTGTGTATATTATATATTTTTAGGTTTATACTTATCTTGTAAAGGACTCCTTGTGCTATTAAAGGAGATCCTAGGTCATTGCTTAGAGCACGTATCATTCATATAAGCTTCAGGTGTAACCCTAGTGATAAGCAAGATCACTCGTATTATTCTTAATAATATTGGAGCTTAGCTTTGTGTTAAAGCTGTTCTCACTTACATTACATTATACAAACCATCTTCTAGTATTACTAAGTATATTCCGCGTGCTTATTAATATATATCAAAATATCACTAACACAAGGTGTGTGTTTAGATCCATCAAATGGTATCAGAGCGAAGGTTCTGATATTTTGATTTAGAAGATCCAAGTAATAAGCTTAACCTACTAACTCAATTCAATGGAGATGGAAAACAACCAGTCCAACTCTGCTCCTAGGCTTCCTAAGCTCAAACTTAATGAATTTGAGATGTGGAGGATACTGATTGAGCAATACTTTCTCATACAGGACTATGCTCTTTGGGAGATCATTTTAAATGGTAATTCCTTCAAGACTCGGAAGAAGAATGAGAAAGTTGGTGACACGAAGTTGTAACTCTTACCGCACTTTGAAACTAATTATGAAAGAGCAAAGAAGAAGAATGACACGAAGGCGGAAGTTTGTTACTAATGACTCTTCCTAGAGACGGATCATTGCTTTCAAACAAATTCGGACAACAAAAGAACTTTTGAAGAGATTTGTTCGGTGTTTGGTGGCAATGATGCTACAAAGAAGACACAAAAGACATTGTTGAAGCAAAGTTATGAAAACTTCTCCGCTTCAAGCAATGAATCACTTGACAAACATCTTCACCAAACTCGGAAGATTGTCACACGATTGGTGTGTTTGGAATTGAGGTAGATAAGGAAGACCTCAATCAATTTTCTAAAATTTTGCCTTCGAGTTTCATACTAATGTTACGATGCGGGAAAATAAACACGAGATTGAAACCATGAAGCTCAATGATCTCTATAATAAATTCAAACTCATTGAACAAAGATTGAAGAAGGCATGGAAACTTGGTACAAGCTCTAGCAGATTGGCATTTTTGTCAACCTCTGTTGACAGTGATGATTCTGAAGATGATTGTGATGATGATTTTGCCACGTCTGGTTCTACTGTTTCCACTGGTAATGCTATGGTTACCACTACAGGTTCAAAGAAGAAGGTTGCTGGTATTGGAGATCCTACCTTTTATGCTTTTATCTCCACTCAAGTTAATGGCTCTATATTAACTCATGAAGACATAGAGCAAATTGATGAAGATGACTTGGAGGAGATGGACATAAAATGGCAAATAACTCTTCTTAGCATGAGGGCTAGGAAATTCTACAAGAAGACTGACAAGCCAATTCACATCAATGGTAGTGAAACTGCTGGGTTCAATAAGAAGAAAGTAGAGTGTTTCAATTGTTACAAGTTGGGACATTTTGCTAGAGAATGCAGAAGAACAAGGAACCAGGACAAAAGGTCTACTTGGTACAAGCAAAAGAAAGAACCAACTGTGGAAGAACCAAAGGCAATGTTGGCAATTGATGGTGTGAGCTATGATTGGAGTTTCATGGCTGATGATTAAGAGGAACAACCTTCAGATGCTGCTTTTATGGCTACAGAACATGCTCCCATGGCTTTCTCTGACTCTGAGGTACAAAACTTTGAAAGTTGTTTTAAAACATGTAGGGCTTCTAGAGAATGTGAAAGGCTTAGTGATTTATTTGACAAAGAAAGAATAGAGTTACATGCTGCTAATTATGTTGTGTCAAACCTTAGAAGAGGCATAGCTGTTTTAGAGAAACAACTAGAGCATTATAGAGAAAATGAGTCAAAATATAATGATGATATGATTATTCTTAGAAGAGAATTAGATCATAAGATAGCAGTGAATGAGGCACTAAAAGAAGAGTTTGAGAAACTTAAAAAAATAAATGAAAATGTCAATTTAACTGTAGACACCTGTTATTATCAGTCTAAGTCAATTGATAAAATTTGGAATGCTCAAATCGCTAGTAAAGTTAAGTCTTGTATGGGATACAATATTGTTCCTCCACCACTAAAGGGTGTTCCATCACCTCCAGGTATAGATTTAGCTCATACAGGCCTAGAAGAGTTTTAGGAACTTGAACGTGAATATGGTCCTCTAAATAACACATTTGTGAAAACTAAGGAACAGGTTAAGCATGAAACTGATGTTTTTGAAAGTGCAAGTAACTCATCTGTTGTAGATGAGAATGTTAAAAAGAATGTAGAGGCTTCTATCCCAAAAGTTGTTAATCCTATTACAGAGGAACCTAGGAAACAAGCTAATAAACCTAGATCAATTGTAAGGTATCTTTGAGATGTATAGGAACAAGTCATCGACTCTAGGGGTAACCGAGAGAGTTGGAATCATGTCAAATCTCAACAACTAGGTAGTGATTTTGTGATGTACAACAAAGCATGTTATATCTGTGATAGCTTTTATCATTTACATGCTAATTGTGACTATCATTTTTGGAGAAGGGAAGTCCATGGGAAAAAAAGGTGGAATTTAACAAGTTTCAAAACAATTTACATCTTAATTCACACAGCAAAATGATCCCAAGGGCAGTTCAACTAAGAAGTGGACTTAAAACTTTTGCCACTGCAAAAACTGTTAACACTTCTCACCCTAAATCACCTGTTAAAAGTGCAAAATCCAAAACAACTTTTGCAAAATCTGCACAAATAGGGAAAAGGTCTTTTCAAAACAAAAGGGTTCAATATAACCAACAGTGGGTACCAAAACTAAGCCAACAGATTACCTTTGCTCAACCAAAAGTTCCCACTGCAAGAGTTGTGATCAAGACCGGGGTAACATGGAAATCTTGTGAATGCCTTAGCATGTTGGGAATGGAAACCTAAAGGAATTACCTCATCAACCAATCCCAATGGTGTATCAATGACCTTTGATAGATTTAACTATATTGATACACGAGCGGATCCAAGTCAATCATGGCTTGGGTCCCCAAAGGAAACTAACTCCTTTCTTATATGTGTAGGAACATCCAAGGACAAAAAGATTAGATCAAGGTTTCACAGACAGTGGATGTTCAAGGCACATGACTGGCAACAAGTCCTATTTCTCAGATTTTCAACATTATGATGGACAATTTGTCAGCTTTGGAGTAAAAAGCTTAACACAACCAGTATGATGCAAGGAATTTAAATTAAAAGGCATGGATTGTTATTAATATTTAACAAATGCACTCACGAGTGCGAGAGGTTACATCCATCGGGTTCATACAACCAACATCATTACATAAAAGAGAAGCAGAACACATCATAAAACTATAAAGCGATCACAAAGCTTCACATCCTTCCCCAACCCTACTCCAATCTAACCACTATCTACCACCTATGGCTTCTTTGGGAAGGCCCATTCATCATCACTTTAGGCGCCTTCGCCTATCAATCTCACCTGGGGCATGCTAGCCCCATCACCACTACTCCAACGGTGGTGAGGATAATGAAGGTCCCTCTTGTGGTACTGTCAGCAGAGGTGGAAAAGGTGGTGTATGCGGTTCTCGATGGAAGGATTCTAGCAAGGGGCACATCCAAGATCCTTGAAGTGGTATCATCATACGTGCTTGCATATGGGAAATGTAGCTTGACATGGAGTCGAGCTATCTTCGATGATGATGACATCTTGTGGCATTGGTTGGTGAAGAAGGACCGGCGAGAATGGGGTTTGAATAAGCATCTGCATGAGTTCTTTTTCTTGATGAAATTGCTTCAAACACCTCTTTCTTCTTCTTACCTAGATTGTTCAGGACATAATGCCAAGCACTCTCATCCCAGACACTATCTGAGAATGAGCTGTCAGAAGAGACATTGATGGGGTTTGAATTACTCATGGTGATTTTTGAGAGAGAAATGTTTTTTGGAGTATGTGTGATATGAGTGGCTTGTGTGTTAAAGGTTCTTTAATACAAGTTAAGTTGGATTTAGTAAGTTAATGTGGGGAAGGTATAAGTTGTTGAGAAGTAAATGAAGTCTTTGACTTTGGTGGCCGGATTAATAACTTGGAGTTGACCTATTGACTGGGTGGTTTAGTATTGGACTAACCACTACCAGCAGAAATCTTTATCCTCTTTTAGTTATTTTCTAACCACTGCAAATCTTAACAATGCTTTCAGTGTGTGCTTTATGATTGTGTTATACAGGTTTGAAGGATTACTTGTATACATTGAAGTTGTTGTTGTTTAGTGCTTGTATTTTTAGTTGTCCACTAATTTTTATGCAGAAATTAAGCCTAACAGTGGAAACTATAATGCAAGCAGTGGAAAAAGTTACTCTCTGATGAGTGTGTAAATACTCATCATTTTTGGTTGAATCTGAACTGTAAAACATTTAAAAATGCTCAGAAATGCATCAAAATACTGAAAATATCTCAAAATTGCATTTTATATGTTTCGGATGCAAAATGTTTAAAATCGGATGAAAAATGAGCTAAGTTTGCATAATTGGCGTTTCAGTCCCCAAGTTTCAAAAGTTGTCGAAATAGTCCACGAGCACTTATTTCAAAGAAAAGTCACCAAAGGTCCTTTTAAAATCATAAGTTGTCAAAATTAGTCCTTTGGTGAAAAATGTCAAAAGTTTTGAGAAATTACAAGTTTAGTCCTTTGAGTTTCAAAAATGACAAGTTTGGTCCTTGGAATATTGGAGATTGTCAAGTTTGGCCCTTGGATTATAATTTCAGAATGTACATGATTGGTCCCTGGAAAATCAGAAATGGCAGCTTTGGTCCTCCATCTTTCAGAAATTACAAATTGGTCCTTATGATTATTAAAGCTATCCATGACCCTTTGGACCCCCCGCCCTATACACCTATGGACCCCTTCCTTTTTGACCCCCCTTTCAATATTAAACCCACCGGTCAAATAAGTCAACCCCTTGACTTGTTCCTCCTTTTCTTCTCCTTCAACCACCATGTCTGCAAACACCAGGCACCCCTCACCTCCAGCTCAACTCCCACTATCCTTATCACTCCACCTCAACAACCAAACAAAATGCATTTATTTCTTCTTCAACCTAACACTCAAACCCCCCAAAGTTGCTAAATCCTTTTTGGCGCCAAAATCGAATCAATGGCCAATATGACCTCAACTCATCCAATGGCTAAAAAGAGTGGTGGGATTTACTCAGAGGACACGTGGGAGCATTTTGGTGTATAAAAAGAAGCAAGAGAAGGAGAGATAGAGAGTAGTCCTTAGTTTTAAATTTCATATATGTCGTTTTTGTTTAAATAGTCTTAGTTTGTTTCTAAAGTTGAAATCTTTGCTTGTATTCTGTCACCTTAATGTAATTTGAACTTATTTCAATCTTAGTTTCAAGTTTGCAGCATTAATTCTCATGTTTGCAATTTTAAAGTCGAATTTCCAAATTAAGTTTTGTTGAGCTAAAATTGTTACATTGGATTGATTAGGTTCATTTAAGCTTGTTATAGCTTATTGTGAGCTTAAATTTGTTTCAATCTTAAAATGTACTCAAATCTTAGAGACAGTCAACAAAAGTCAACTGTGATCAAATGGGGGGTTGAAATGGCTTAGATACTTGATGCAGAGCTGGAAATGGGGTGGAATCAATAAATATGAGTTGGTATGCAGTTGGAATTGAGTTGAGTTAGATCTGATTTGGGTTGATATCAGTGTTAGGATAGTGGTTGATTAATCTCAAGAGCAAACCATAGTGGTTGGACCACTAGTAAGTCCAATCCTATTTTTAATTTCTTAATCAGTAGTGTAGAAGTACTTAAGTGTTGTTTATTATTGCTTGATATTGTTAGTTCAGTTTAATCTTAATCATTTACGTCTTTAGTCTCATAATCTGATATTAGTTTGCATCTATAGTTCAGTTGGATATAGGCATTGTTTTGATGTTATTTTGAAATCATTAAAGTATAATTTTGTACTCTGAATCTGAGTTGAGAACTAAGTAGGGTTGAGTCATTGATCTGAGTTGGAAATTTTGCATATCAGTGTCTTAAGTTGTGTTTGGATCAGTGGGCTTAATTGAGATTGAGCCTTGGTTTGCACTTGACATCTGCATACTCAGCCTTAATAAAGGTCATTTGAATCAAATTTGTCAAAATATTGCAACTGCACTAGCTCAAAGTCAAAATCACCTTGAATCATCTTAAGTTCATATCATTGGAATTTTCAAAAGCCAAAGCTTGATTTGTGTTCAAATATCGTGGGGTAGCTTAATATAGCTTTACTTTAGCTTAATTCATCAATCTTAGTCCATAAATTGGTTTCAAAACTCACAAAGTCAACTTTCCAAAATTATCAAAAGTCAAAAAGTAAAAAACCGGTTTCCCAACCTTGGGTGATTTTTCATTGATTCAATTTTGGGTCAATTCAAGTAAAACTTGGGGCTTAAAAACTTCAAGCGGTCTAGGTTGGATAAATGATTTTGTTGATTTTGGTAATTTTGTACAAGCTCCAAAACGACTTGTCAACTTGGTCTCATTTTGGAAAGTGTGCCGCATGTGAGGAACCGAGTGTGCATGAGCTTCTTGCAGAGCTTGTCAAAGCTCAATTGAGCTTATCTCGGGGTCATTTTGGTTTTAAGTTCCTATCCAGGTCCACTTTAGGTTCCAACTTCGGTTTTCGATAGAGCTTATTAATAGCGGTTGCACTAATGAAAGTTAGCACCTTAAACCGAATTTCACTTGTTTGATTTTGGACCCATAAGCTAGTAGCTGGTTGTTTAGAGGTTTAGAGTAACTGGAATTAGTTGCTTTTAGAATAAGTTAGCATAATTTAGCTTGATGTGAGTTTGGTAGCTTATTGTGCTCATTGGCTTAATTCAAGTGCTTATTTATAAGCACTCTTGATTCTGATTCCATATTCTCACATAATAGCCACTGTTTTTATATTTTTCATAGATTTAGAATATTAATTTAGACTTTTCCGAATTTTTGATTTTTCTATCAACTGTTTGGTATTTTCCTCATTTAAATCGGTTTTAGTACTTTTAAATAGCTTTTAATACAATTAAATCGGAAAAACTTCAAAAAATAAGTTTTCAATTTTCCTAGGTTAAGATAAATATAAAAGTCAAAAAATATTTTCCAGATTTTTCTTAGTTAAATTTGTAATTTTAGCAATTTAAGTAGTTTCAAATAGTTTTTAATTCATAGAAAATAGAAAAATAATCGAAAAATACAAAATTAGTTTTGAAAATTATCTTTAGTTATTTTAGATTTTTCTAAGTCATAATTTCATTTTTCTAGCTTTATTTCATATTTTCTTGTATTTTAGGGTATAATTAAATAGTTAAAAATAGTTTTTAATTAATAATAATTAAATAAATAGTCATAAAAATAATTTTATTTTTCTAAAAATTTTCTCTTATCATTAGGTTTGTAAAAATATCATTTTTATATTTTTAGGATTAATATTGCTTCAGTTTCACATTTTCTTTTGTACGTTACGTAGTTTTTAATTTAAATTTTATAAAAGAAAAATCAAAAACATCATTTTAAAAATAGTGATAGCGTTTATTTAATATAATTTATCTTTTTAAATTTTCTTTAATTTTCATTTAAGCCCCTGTAATTTATAAACTTTTTCTTTAGGTATAATCAATCACAACCCTTTTCCCGTTCAAATTCTCTCGATCACTATTCGTTTGATTATTCATCGCATAGCTCGTTGGGACTTAACGACATGGGGAAACACTAAACTCCTCTTGATCTTCATTGCATTGGTTCTAGACTGTTTGAAGTTTGTTACGGTTGGCCATTCACAAGTGGTCAGCTTGCGTGATAAAACTTGACGGTTTGGCATCGATCACTCTCACAGTTGAAAATGTAAAACAGAGAAATTTCATTCCATATGAAAGATTCATTACATCCAAGAGAGAGTGCTAACAACCACAATCAAAACACAAAAGATAACATCTAACTCATCCTACATCCTACACCAGCTACTCCATTGGCTTCTAGCCCCGCCACGATAGTCATGCTTGTTTTTCGTGCTCTCTTCCTTTTGTTCTCAAGGTTGTTGCATTCTTGGACAAGGAAGACCAAGAACTTGTGGAGGAGGCCTTGGTAGCATTGCGAGCTTCTTTGGTATGGATATTTGCTTCATGTTGGAGAGCTGCTCCCAATGCTTTTGTCGAACCCTCGACAACTCTTTGGCCAAGTAATAGGTCTCATCCTCATTCTCATCATCATCGATGAGTGGAGTAGAACTCAAGAGAAGGTGCACGCTTGGTAGTCTCTTTAGTTTGCTTCTTGGATAAAGTGTTTCCACCCATGGTGGAAAGTATCGAGCCCACCCGATGTCTCGAAGAAGACTTAAGCGATCACAATCTCTTCCTCGAATCGGAGGAGATGTCAATAATGTTGGAAGGATTGGTCATGATGATGTTTAGGGTTTTGTGAGTTTGAATGTGTTTTGATAAAAATTATGATGTCTTGAGCCTCTTTTATAGACAAAGTCGATCTCGAGGGTTCATTAATGAATATATTTACTTTTCCCTATTTTGGTAAGTTAAAGAGTAAATATAGATATTATCGAGTTGACTTTGGAAGATATTTTTTTTGGATAGTGGCTTGGTTAAAAGTAACTTTGGTTAAAACAAGTTGGTTATTCATATTCTTTGTATTATGCTAACACATGCAGGTACATAACCAATTTTGGATGGGAGTTGATCATAAATGGTTATGTAACTGAGACACACAACAAATGGTTATTGATTCACCATGTCTAATCCACATAAGAATCAACTAGTCCAGAGCAAACGGCTACTGGTAAAAACTTGACAAATCCGTTTATGGTTGATAGTTTACCAAAAACTATATGGTTATCAACTTACCATATTCTTTATGATTAAGTGTTGGCTAGTCCATAGCAAATGGCTCATGGTAAAGACATATCAAATCCGTTGATAGCTGGTAGTTTGCTAAAAACTATGATAAAGAGCAGTCCAATTTTCATAGGTTTTTCTTTACCAACGCTCTTTGAAAATCTTTGTGAAAATTACCTTTGCTAGTTCACGGTTTCCAGCAGCGGTGTTATTTTACCATTGTTGATCTAGCCGTTACAACTGTTGTGTCAGTGAATAAATTTTTACTAGCCGTTGAAAAGAAATTGCTTTCCATATATATAGGGTAAATTTTTAGAAGATTATCTAGTTTCTAAATTGATATTTATCCTCTGAAGATAAATCCTTTCCTTAGATAATCTTTCTTGCACAAAACTCTTAAACCCTAACACTATATATCTTTCTCTTTCAATTGGCGAGTTCTTTATACAATTCTTACTGACACAATATCTTTTTCACCAAAAGATTTTATGGCACCTATCACTTTTGCAGATGAGCACAACCAAGTGGCCTACTTACAAAAGTCAAACGAGAAGAGTGACCCTCTTTTTCATTAGATTGTGGACTTTCTAAATACTACTCATATAAGGTATGCTTTACTTCTTAATCCGACAATCTATATCTCTCAAATCAAACAGTTTTGGACTTGTGTTCAGTCCATAACCATTGAAAATAGAGATACATGAAACAATGGATGCTCTTAGAGCCACTTGTAGATGGGATAGCTGTTGGGAATTATACGTTTAAGTTGATAAGACAAAAGAATGAAACACGAGGGACTTAATACGACAAGAAGAAAACCTACAAAAGATGGAAGGACTTGCTTGCAAAGAAAGTTTTATTTATTAGTCCTTAGTAGAGATTTGTAAACTCTAATCCTCTAGTATATAAAGAGGACATGGGTGTAGGTTTAATATACATGTCTTCCAAGATGTAGTCGACTAAAAGGTGTATGTGTGTCCTAAGCGTATAGTCTTGTAAATGCCTAGGTTATTAGTTTAGTTAGTAGGCGTGTTCCTATAAACGTCTAAGATTAGTTAGTGTTAGTGAATGAAAACCTTGTGTCAATAACAATTATGTTTTGATTTATCCATTGCGTATTGTCATTGTTATTATTATCCCCTAAGGCTCAAAACGATCTAAAGGAGTTCTATCAAACTCCTCAATTGGTATCCGAGCTTGGGGAGCTCGTTACCTAGGGATTCACAAGGTTTCTTGGCGAAAAAGAATGAAGAAAATCGATTTTATGCAAAATTCGCAACTTTTCTGCAGCACAGTTTTCAAGAGGGTATAACTTTTTAATGAACCGTAGGATCGGGCTAAAATTCGAACCGGAGCTTCTTGGTATATCTATCTTTAATCTCACCGAAGGGATCGTTGATCTGAGCTCTCAATCAAAAGTTATAAGCTGTCGAAGTCTGCTGCTGAAACTAAATTTTTTTTCGTAAGGTTACTATAGCACTGTTTTGAAACGATCATACCTTTTTCGTTAACCGTTGGATCGTAACGAAATTATAGGTTCCTATGGTGCAGTTGATTGGAAGTTATATGTGGGAAATTTGCACTTCAACATGACTAAACTGCATCTTAAGCAGGTAAAATATATGGCCATATTTATTTGGTTAAAAGCTAAAATATAAGCTTAAAATTTGCACCATTTATGTTGGGAAGTAAGTTAATATTTTGTTTTTCAATTGTTTATTTTTGAAAATCTCATCTCCAGATTTTTTAAGCCTTTAATTTGGACCGGTGGAGTTAGTGCAATTGCCAACGGATCCTAAAACAGGACATTGTAAAGTCTTTGGGTTTATTCATGTAAGTGATTTTATTTATAAATCATTTAATTTCAAAAGATTGTTCTATTCATCAACGTAGGCATATAACGCTTTTTTCCCTTTTATTTAGAAGTTTGCCCAACTTGAGCATACAAACGCTTCACAAAGTTTAAACGAAAAGCTTGAGAAAGCTCGCGTATAATCAAGGCAAAATTTTGTGCTTATGTAACTGTTGTATATTACAGTAACATTTGACCGTTCTTTATGTCCAGTTACCGATTTTATTTATTTATTTATTTATTTATTTATTTATTTGTAGGTATCTTCGCTACTGAGCATGTTGGGGCACAAGACACTGGAGCAAAAGCAGCCAAAGGTGGAGGTTTGGTGAGTCCACCGCTGATGACCTCCCATATATTATTTTATTTATAATTTGCAAAAATCATGTAAGAAGCTGATGAAATTTCACTACAATGATTTAAAAGGATGTAACATGAGATAAATAAAAAATAACATTACCTAAGATACACATAAAACTAGCATTAAGAGCTACGATCATAGTACGTGTTACCACTAATAACATCAAATGTGGCGACAACAAAACAAGAAAGATACATAATTTAATATATATGTAGTTAAGACGAGGAACAAGATAATTACATGAATGCATGAGGACTCTGTTATACCAGATAAACAAAAGCGTTTATTGAAAAATGATTTATGATCTTTTATTGTCCAAGATTTTGTATGTCAAGTTGCTTGAAACATTTGTACTCATTCAAATAACCAAGTTTTGACCGTTTATCACTTGATATTGTTTCGTTTGTAGTTGTCTTTGGTTCTACACTTTACCGTATGTATCGTCGGAACATGTTTAAATAACTTTTTTGTCAATGTTTGATGTTTAGTATGTCTTTTTTAGATGAGCCTTATATTTTGCTTACAACCTATATTATCTAATCTAAAATGAAAAGATGACTAGGCTGTCGCGGGCCTTAGATTTGTCACGCAGATGGTAGTATAAAAAAAAGTACTACAAACATTGTATACACTAGGTCTATAATCAATGTATAACACATAAGTACAACTACATAAATGGCATGTTTTATATCTTTTTTTACATATACTTCTATCAACAACTTTATTTTATTTACTCATTTATTTTTTTATAATAGGTGTTCACGGAATGAGCATGGGCTACTCGAGTGTTTGACGTGTAGTGCATACCTTGCCTTTTGAAGACTATCACCAATTAGATAAGGCGTGTACTCATGTGTTTCTTTGTAACGACTAATTGGGCAATAAATAAGTCATTATCTAGTTTTTGCCTCTCTTTTAAATACCCGTGAATTTCACGGGTCTTTTAGCTAGTGCTATATATAAAGGAAAAACCAAAAAGTAAAAAGTTGAAACTGAAAAAGGAAATGTTGAAACATATATTTAAAAAAGAAACTATTAATGCATATCGAAAACCTGGTTGACCCGGGACACTTCAAACCCAGTGGGTTGACCCGGTTTAATTTGAACCGTTTTTTACCCAACCCATCGGGTTGACAAGGTTTAAATCGACCCATTTTTCGACTTGAACGGTTCAACAAGTTGAACCATTCGAGTCGAACCGGGTTTCAAAACATTATGTTTAATCTCAAAATCTTCAAACTTTTATTATTTTTCGTTTATAACCCATAAACTTTTTTTTAACAGAAAACGATATGTCGCTATAAAATCTCATTGCTATTCACGGGTATTCGTCTAGTATAAATAAAAGATTTATTCAAACCCTGCTAGGCTTATTGCTCGGCCGAGATTAGTTAAATAGGATGGGCCTATCCTCCCTATTTGGATTTGGATTTGGATTTGGATTTGAATTTGGATTCGTTAGTTAGGTAAGTTTGACCAAACTTGAATTTAAAGCCATCACTTCACAAATCTTGGTTAAGCCTATGGCTAGCTTTCCTACTTTCTTTTGAAAAGATATCATACTGAATAATCACTTACACAATTACACATATATGGTCAAGTACCCGACTGGAACACTTCGTATGTACATGTGTATGAATCGTAGAATATTGCGTATGACAAACTAAAGGTTCCAATTGAACCTTCATAAACAATAACTTTTACTGTAACAAACTAGTAGTCTAGTACATTGACTTGACATAATTTACAAGCTGCGACTTTCTGGACCAAGGGACGTACTGATCTTGTGCGTTAGAGGATGCGTGGTATATATATTTGTAACTTTTTGAGCAAATTCTATTTAAATGGGTCGAATAATATTGTACATGCAGTAATATTGCACACTGGCACATCAGATTATTTACCAAAAATCAAAATGACCAATTATAACCTTATTATAAGCTTCAAAAGTACTATTCCAGAATCAAAAGAGTAAACATTTAAATGCAACTTTTAGACATGCATTGTTCATCTGCAACCGCAACTTAAATTTCATAAACCATATTCAAACTAAAAAGCATCAGGCAACTTCCAAAAATCCTATTTCCTATATTCAATTTGAATCCCGAGGCACCATCTATTCAAAGGCATCGTCGTCTTCATCAGGCAATCGCTCGTGCAAGGCCTTGATAAGTTCTGCTTCATACCTGCATAAAATGGAAAAACAACGCAAAAGTTAATGCATTTCATCCCTTTGAAAACAAGTTTCATTTAAGTATCAACACCCCAAAATAGAAGAGATAATAAGCCTCTAACCTTTGTTGCGCCGCCATGTCAATTACAACCTCTGGAGGAGGAAGGGCAGGTGCTTCCACAAGCACAAGATTTGGATCCCTGCCGCACATGCAACAATTTTTTTAAGATTGCCTGATCATAAACTAATACTACATACCTTTAATAATAACATTGAAAGACTTTTACGTACCCAACAAGCTTCTTTGCAAGATACAAGAATGGCTTCTCGAAGTTGTAATTGCTTTTTGCAGAGATCTCATAATACTGCAGGTTCTTCTTCCTGTAAAATGTAATCATATTCGGTTTAACCTGCCTGTTCTTTACGTCCACCTTGTTTCCGCACAGGACCACAGGAATATTTTCACACACCCTGGAGATATCACGATGCCATGAAGGACATTCTTGTAAGTTATCCTGGCTGTGACGTCAAACATTATAATAGCACACTGGCCACGGACACTGCATTGAAAAAGACATATATTGGTTTGTTGTTCGTGCGAGATAATAAGAAACACATACAGAAACTCATAATAGCATCCTTCACTTACTAGTAACCATCTCGGAGGCCACCAAATCTCTCTTGCCCTGCAGTATCCCAACAATAGAAAACGATCTTTCCACGATTTGTATAGAAATCCAAAGGATGAACTTCCACTCCAACTGTGGCTGCCACATTCAAGACAAAATGTGAGAGACATTATCTAGAATTGCAAATCTGACCAACTCCAAAAAGTTGCCTTACGTTCATATCTCTTCTCAAATTCACCGGTCAGATGTCTCTTAACAAAAGTAGTCTTCCCTGCAAAATGCATCAAGGAATAACATGTGAAAAAATATCCATACAAACCTCTTGAAGATTAGTTACTTACCATCCATAAGTCATACTACTATAGTCTAGCACTACATACAAATTGTGCAACGAAATTAGTGTACTAGAAACTGTGATCTAAAACTACATCAGAAAGCTCAACATAGAGCACCAAAATTGTTGGTTTTATGGATATAAATTAGTAGACGTGAGTTAGGATCGAACTCGAGACTATGGGATTGCACACTTTACGTATGAGAATTTAAAGTTAATAATTAAATATAAATGTTGTATTTATTTATTTATTAAACGAAATAACTAACGGACGTTAAGTAATTAATGTAATGGACTAACGGTCGTTAAAGGTATTTGGAAAAGGACTTAATTGCAAAGTTTGGAAGATTCCGGAACCCCTTGTGGAGGTTATGAACCGATCGGGGATAAGGAAACAACTCCAACTTGTTCACCAAGTTTGCTTTGGTATATAAACAAGGCTAGGGGTCTTGTTTTTGCATCTCTTGTATTCACAAGCTAAACCCTAAATTGTTTGTGTGTGTTTTTGCTCTCCAAAACCGGTCGACACCCTCTTGGTGGTCGATCCAAAACTTTTCCACATAACAAGTTATTTGTTTGATAAAAACTAGCGTTACTGATCTGTGCTAAACCGTCAAGTCTAATCACACAAGCTGGCCACTTGTGAATGACCAACCGTAACAGACTTAAAACAGCTTGAGCACAAATACAATGAAGTCCTGGAGAATATAATGAATTCCCGGGTCGTTATGTCCCACGGAGACTCAATGGTGTGTCAAAACAAACTCAGATGATAGAATGATCACTAAGGATAGTGATCTGTAAAGGTTTTGATTAGAAATTACACTACTGATTGATTGGAATGGAATAGGATACAGAATAGGGAAGCACAACAATCAGATAAAAGAAACGTAAATACGTGACGTTTAAAACTACGTATACGTACAAAATAAAAAGTGAAATCTAAGAAATAAAAGACCTAAAAATATAAAATGACATTTTGGAATCCTAAAATAAAAGAAAATTATTAGAAAGAGAAAATTATTTTTATGACTATTTAATTAATTATTATTAATTAAAACTATTTTAACTATTTAATAAATACTCTAAAATAGAAGAAAATACAAAATAAGGCTAGAAAAATAAAATTATGATTCAGAAAAATCTAAAATATTATAAAACTAATTTTAAAATTAAAAATATATTTTTCACACTTTTTATCTAATTATTACTAATTAATTATTATTTAAAATACACTTAAATACTAGAAAATATAAAATAAACTTGGAAAAATAAAATTTTAACTTTGAAAAATCTAAAATATGATAAAACTAATTTTAAAACTGAAAAGATATTTTTTATGCTTTTTAATTATTTATTACTAATTAATTACTATTTTTAACTATTTAAAATTATAATAAATACTAAAAAGATAGAGAAAAATATGAAACTTTTTCTAAAAATACTATATGATGACAGAAAACAAAGAAAAATAGAAAAACAAGATTTGCTTATTAATAAGCTAAAAAGAAAAATCAAAAAGCTAAAACCTATTAAATAAACGCTATCACTATTTTTATATTGATGTTTTTCTGGATTTTCTTTTTGAAAACTACTTTACTACTGATTATATGAAACTTTAACAAAGACAAAAATTTTACAAACTTAAAATAAGATGTTTGCTGAGCTTATGAGCCCAACAGTTAGCTTAAGAGCTTATTTGGTGGAAATAAGCTCAAACAAGCTCACACATTGAAAGAAAAGCTAGAATAAGATGAAATAAGCTACAAACTACTTACATTAAGCTAAAAGACAAAGAAAAGCACACCGATCACTAGAAAAAGCTAATAAGCACTTAGCTTAAAGCGAGAATTGATGAGAAATGGGACAAGGTTGAGGTGATTGCGACCCTACCAAACAAGCTAGAAAAGGAAAACTTAAGCTAAGGACTCAAAGATGACCAGGTTGGCTTTCCAAAGAACCAAGGATCACAAGATTTGAACAACAAATGAGCTCTGTGCAAGCTTTTGATTGAGCTTATGTAGCGGTGCATGTGGCACTCTTTTCGAGACAGTACCCAAAAGAAGCGGTGAAATAAGCACTTAAAAAGCTGATGAACAGAGAACTATCATTTTTATATTTTTGTTTAGCAACCAAACTTTAATACCCTAAGAGCTTTTAAGCTAAAACTTAGTATTAAGCACACAGTAAAAATATCTATTTTATTCAAAAACGACCCAAATGAAAATTTGACTTTTGACTTAAACTAAAAGTTTGACTTATATGAACTTTAATCTGATTTAAATCACTGAATATGTTGTTTTGAGATGATATAAGACTGATTTGATCAACACTAACAACTTTCTAACACAAAATCATGATCCTAACTTTTTAAAATCCAACAATGGATCGCACAATAAGTGATTAAAAGAATTTTGACTTTTGCTTATGAGCCTTGGTTTTGTGACTAAGATCAGTTATTAGAGCCAAGTTAAACAATCTGCAAACAAGCCAAAGACCAGAGAACTTTCAAACACCAAAATCCAAACACCACTTATATTGACTGTTTTGAAGTTTTACAAAGCAAATCACAAATTTAGACCATGAAACTGATTCAAACCCTTATGATATCATTACATGAGATTAAATGAGCATGAACCAACAGGACTAACAACATAACATACAAGAATTATGGTTATACTGATTTAACTGTCCAAATGAGATTTTCACAAAACACAAATTTAAAAGAACAACCTCTCGATTTTAAAGCTTAGATATACTTAATTATGACTAGTGATTATTAAGAAAGCGAAATTACAACTACTAGACAACTAAAACAAAGAAATGCAAATATGAACAAAAGCTTACAAGTGCTATCCAAGCGAAATCATAGAACCAATGATCAAGACCACCCTATAGGCTTACCACTAAGCCACTAACCCAAGGCCATCCATAATTCACCCTGCTCAGGTTGTATACATCATTTCCAAGTGATTTTGATTTTTAAACTATTTAATTTGTATTTTTGGTGATTTTTGATTTTGATGCTAAACTGAATTTTAAAGTTTCTAAAAGCTTGGATAAGCTTGATAGAGCTTACATGTGCTTATTAGTCCCTAATTACGACTACTTAACAACTTTCAAACATTCTTGAGATTTTTGAATTTGGAAATGCAAAAACTTGAAATGAGATTAGAACTTGAAATTAGTTCTTGGAAAATATTCAATTACACTCAAGATACTTAAACAAAGTTATTACAAGCTTGAAATTTCTTGAAAGACTTAAAGAAATAAAACGATTAAGAAAATTTAAAGATTACACTAGATGATTGATACATTGCATCTCTCCTTTTATAATGACTTTTAGCACTCCTTGATGTCCTCTGAATCTTTCCCACCAAATCTGAGCCATTGGATTGCATAAAATCATCAAAACCGTCCATTTTGCTTTTTGGCGCCAAATATTTCAAGGCAGGTTTGAGCTTTAAATGGAGTTGGTTCCAATCAATTAAAGGTTTTGGTGTTTAGAGGAGGTGGAGGGGACAAAGTATGGAGAGGGGTTGAAAAGGATGGAAAACCATGCTGGTTTTGGTGTTCTGAGGGTGGAGAGGAGAGCTACAGAGCTCGGTTTTAGCGCGCGTGGTGCTTTTTGACTTTTGTTGACCGAGTGGTTAATAACTTGGGGCCGGGTCAAGGGTTGGGCTAAGGTGTGGATTTGGATTTGGGCTTTTAATAACATAAGGGTCCGGTTGGTTTAGCTAGCACAAGGACCAAACATGTAATTTATCCAAACTTCAGGGACTCATCATGACACTTTTTCCAATGTTATAACAAGGACCAAACTTGACAACTTTGATAGTGCAAGGACCCTTTTTTGCATTAAATCCCATTTTAAAAAGGTCCAAGGACTAATTTTGCAATTTTCCAAAGTTTAGGGACCTTTCTTGCCAATTGACCAAAGAATCATTCAAGGATCATTTTTAACAACTTAGAAGATTTCAGGGACCTTGAATGATAAAATTCCACATTTTTGAATTCGAGGACTAGATTTGACAACTTTTAAAACTTGGGGACTAAAGCGCCAATTTTGCAAACTTGAATCATTTTTCATCGATTTTGATATTTTTGCATTTAAAACACATAAAACACTGATTTGTGATATTTTGATCATTTTGATGTGTTTCTGAGTGTTTTCAGATGATTTTGCAGTCTAGATAGTACAAAAATGATGAGTATTTAGACACTCATCGGTTACTTTAATTCGGTTTAGTACGTGTGTACAAGAACATAGTAATAACATACTTTTGTTATTATCTTGGATTGAATTACAAAAAGGTAAGGGGTAATTCACATAATCCTAACTAAATCAAATTAGGGTTCATCCGTTGCTAGTTTGTGGATTTGATTCTTGTTCGGCTAGAATCAACAAAAGGTACGCATATTCTTTTATGTTAATTAATTATTCATTAATACATCCTATACGCTTCCGCACTATTACTTTGATGTTTTGTGATTATTTATTTGAATGTCTTGATATATAATTCCAATAGTGGCATCACGAGTCATTGGTTTTAATGAGTAATTAATTACATAAGCGTAATAAACAAATACTTGTATGTTGTTTGATATGTTAATCTAGAGTTTATGTTTAATTTATGTTTTGGTCGATTTTTTTAAATTGGGCGTACCTATTTTTTTAAGTCGACATACACATAATTTTTAGGGTTTTGAAAATTGTTTGCTAACCTTATTAAAACCTAGAATTAATATTGATTACGTGATTAATTCATGAATAATTTGTTATGTGTCATGGAATTTTTATATGCGATCTTGTGACTTCTTTGTATAAATTGTTATGATATCCATGATTATACATGCATGTTAGTCATGGATAAGTTGCTGATATATTGTTTAATTGTTGAGACATATTTATTTACGATAAATCTTGAATTGGGAAGACTCAATTATATATATATATTAATGAATCAATTATGTGCAATTTGGTATAATTTAATTAAGGGTTTACGCAATCGATTTATCGATGTATGTAGCTCACTTTCTATTGTTGGGTGAAAACCCTAAATTAATATATACATTAATTTAACCTAGATATTGATTATTAATAGGATTTTATCGAATAAGTTGCATGTGGCTACTTGTTTACACGTATAAATTGTTTATTATGTGCGCATTGTTTTTAGTAGTTTATTTTTTATTTTGTTACTTGTTTGTTTATTATGTTAGGCAGGTTTTAAGCAAAGGGTAATTTTGAATAGAAAAATAATACGGACTAAACAATGGCGAAATTTGATTTGTTTTGGAAGAGTTAAGTTTTCAATAGTTTAATTGATTGGTGACTTTGGTACAATGGTGAACGGCTCACCCATTCGAATGAACTATAAAGGGGTTATTTAAGAAGCGCACAACATCACCGAATGGATGTCTAAGGTTATGCGTTTGCGCTTACGGTCCTCGCCCTCTGTAAGTTCGAATGGAGCTACTTAGTAAGCCATATAATGTACAAGCTCATCTTAAGGCGAATTAGTTTTAATTCCATGCGCCACTTCGGTGGTAATTATCCAAACACTAAGTGTTTACACTTATGCAAAAGTACGGTATAATGGATGATAATTAATACTAAATTCCTTGATTGGTGAACCCAATACCTCAATCAAAACTTTGATAATTTGATCTTTATGAATTGGTAATAAAAGTTTTTATTAAAATTATGCTACAAGATGAATGCATGACATCTTTGTACATATTTGATTTGACCACATAAAATCAAAACTAGTACCCTTTTAAATTAAGTTATATGCCATCTAATTAAAAGGAACACTTGAAGTTGCAATTTATGTCATGAGAGTACTTGGCTAGATTGTGATGGAGAGGTAAATCTCTATAAACCGAGACCTTACATGGACATATTTGCAGTTCTTTAAGTTAGACACTTAAGTTGAGTAGGAAGTGAGACTTGGACTCAATGGCATAAGATGGGATGAAACATGTTTATATTTGCAATAGCGTTGGAAAATATAAATCCCATAGTGATCTAGGAGTTGGAAATTGTTTGCCAATTAATGTTCGATGATTACCTTATTATATGTGTTCGTTGCTAGCGGATCAAGCGATGTAATGAACCTATGATAATTTGGATCCTAGTTTTCGAGAAAATTATATGGTTATATGTTTATATTACCGTTGGGTATATTTTATTTTCTTGAAAAATTGTATTATCGAAAATACTAATACTTGAACTTTTTCTCGTAGAAATGGCTCAAAATAACGATAACACTAACATTGCACTCAATTCTGCGTTCAAAAGCTTTTTGATCGAGAAAAGTTGATCGCTCTAAGAATTTCAATGATTGGCACCGCTCTTTGAGAATTGTCTGTAGAGTTCTTGACCGTATGAAATATCTTTATGAACCTTGCCTGCTTGAACCAACCGGTCTGAAGCTACTCAAGCTCAAAAGGACGAGTGGAAACCGGAGTATAAGCGTCATAATGATGTGGCTTGTCTAATGTTGGGAACAATGGAATCGCTCTTCAAAAGCGTTCGAACATTATTTCCATATAATATGCTCAATGAACTTGAACTATGTTTGAGAAACCACCGCCGAGATTTATGACTTGACCGACGCGTTACACGGTATGGCGGGGAGAGGGAAACCCGTAAGTGCTCATGTGCGAGGAAATGAAAGGTTACATGGACCACTAAAAGCACTTGACAAAACTTATGATGATGACATGGGCGTGAATCGATTAATCGATCCCTTAACAAGGATTTTAATGGTTTTGTCGAAATTTCAATATGCCTTTGCGTGGGAAGGCGATTCTTGACCTACACGCATTGCTTATTGATTATGAGAAAGGGTTACCTCAAAAGGTTCCTCGCCGGTACTTGCTATTCGGGGTAGAAGGATTAATAAGCCAAAACCGCGTCTGCGAACAACAAGAAGGGAAGGGTAAGGGTAAGGTTGACAAAGGCAAACGGTGATGGCCTATCAACCTCAACCCAAGAAGAACCCTACTCCTAGGAAGGATAATCCTAAAAGGATCAAGCATGCCACCACCGTAAGAGTGTTGGGCATTGGAAGAAAGCGTGTCTCTATCTTGATGAATTACGGGCAAATAAAATGAAGTATGAAGGGTCCATGGGCGCGGTGCTTGAGTAATTTATTGTTATTGAATTATTTACTCTAAATCATAATAATTCACGGGTATATGATACGGTGTGGTATTCACATTTGTAATACACTGCAGGGTTTAGAGTTGAAAGGAAGCTTGCCTATGGGGAGCAATATCTGCACGTGGGAAATGGAGCACATGCATTTGTTGAAGCCATAGGAACGTTTAGTTTAGTATTGCCTTGGCTTAGTCTTGTTATTGAACAATTGTCATTACGCACCTTCTATAATTAGAGGTGTTGTTTCCTTTCGTTTTGTTGGATGATGGTTTTACTCATACTATTTCACGTAATGGAATTGATGTTTCTTTAAATGGTGTATTTTATTTTAAAGCAATTCTTGTGAATGGTGTGTTTGAAATTGATGTGATTGGAAATGAATCTAACAATAATAATAATTCAATGTTTAGCATTAACAAGAAGATAAAGTTAGACTTGAATTCTTCTTATCTTTGGCATTGTCGACTTGCTCATATAGGCAAGGCTCGCATGCATAAGTCGCAACAAGAAGGGCTTTGCAAAACATCAATGATGAATCATTTGATAAATGTGAGTCATGCATATCCGGGAAGATGACTAAGAAACCTTTTCATAGCAATATGGAGAGGGCTTCGATCTACTTGGTCTTATTCATCTTGATGTGTGTGGACCACTTAGACATGTGTCAAAGAGAGGTGCTAGCTACTTCTTAACCTTTCTCGATGATTTCGGCCGTTATGGTTATGTTTATTTACTTAAGCATAAACATGAGGTGTTTGAAACATTTAAGGTTTTCAAAGTCAAGTAGAAGCGCAATTGGGAAAGAAGATTAAAGCTCTTGATCCGATAGAGAGGCGAGTATCTAAGCCAAGAGTTTAAAGATTACTTAGGCGAGAATGGAATTGTCCGAATCTCACTTCTCCATATACTCCACAACAAAATGGTGTATTCGAGAGAAGAAATCGTACATTGTTGGACATGATACGATCTATGTTTAATCTTACTACTCTACCTTTATCCTTTTGGGATTATGCTTTGGAATCATTGTCAGTATTCTAAATATGGTTCCACAAAGAAGGTTGATAAGACACCATATGAAATATGGCATGGTAAAGCTCTAACCTGTCTTATTTAAAGGTGCGGGGTTGCGAGGCGTATGTTAAGCGTGACTCGACAGATAAACTCCAACAAAGATCGTAAAGTGTATCTTCGTAGGATACCCTAAGGAAACTACGGGTTACTACTTTTACTATCAAGCGAAAATAAAGTAATTGTTGCCATAAAGCGAAAATAAGATCCGATATTCTAACCAAGGCAAATCCTAGTCTCATATAATAAAATTAAATCAAGTAAACAAAAAAGCATTAGAATATTGACACTAGATAATATGGTAAAGAATATGTTTATAAGATATATTTTCACTTAACGGCTTTATTAATTCTAAACAAATGTGTGTACATAGATATGTAATTATATATTCGGCAAAGTTTAATTTTAGGCTTTGAGAGGTCCCTCACTCATTTCACCTTTAAAGATGACACTAACAATCAACACCTCCTTTTATTCAGAGATCAAGTTCATCAACTTAGCCTGTGCCGTTTGATGTGTGATAAAACACACATTATTTTATATCTAAAAATATGTTAAATCAAATTAATAACTATTAAATATGTCAAATTATATTGCAAATATGTTTGGAATTTGTTAGTATGTCCTGCAGGTACAAGGGTTTGAAAACAAAGCAAAAACAATGAATTTCGGATGAGTTTCTACGACGTTTCGGCATTTTTCAAGGTTCAAACGAAGTCGTAAAAATTCTCAGAGCACACCATAAGAGCACGAAAAAACGAGTTCAACGGTAATTTCTATTATTTTTGGACCGGTCCATAAGTATTTTAAATTGATAGGCCAACATGCAATCGAGCCCAGTAGCAGCAAAAGTGTCCCAGCCAAGTTAAAGTAAATTGCAAAAAATGTATTTCTTCTGCTCCCACCACACGAAGCTACAACTTAGATCCAGCCAATGATCAATTGACACGTGGCAGCTATCGCATAGGATACGAGGTGCTATCTTGTGGCTATAAATTCAGAGTCCCATCACACAAAGACGCTTTTCAGTTTTTATTTTATTTTAGAGTAGGTAGTAAGAGTAGATTTATATTTAAGAGTGGGAGTAGTTTGTAGCTTATTGCTTATTATAATCTTTACCTTATTTTTAGTTCTTATTTGTAAGACTTTTTTTGCTTATCAATGAATTTAATACTTATTGTTTAGCTTATTCTTCTTCTTCATCTCTTTTTTATTTTTATTTTTATTTTCTTTTCTTATCTTTTTTTTTGAGCGGTGACTTTCGTTTTTGGGAAAGCCACACCTACCACAGTGAGCCTCATCCACCACATACTGGGGCACTATGTTATCTCGAGCCGGGTCCACGCTGGTGATGTGGGATTATTGGCGGCGTCCGCCGGAAGCCGTCTGCCTCCACACGATATTTATCACGGAGTAATGGATCGGATGAAAACCGGGCGGCTTGGATTCAAACATCTTGTGACTAATGGCTTCTGAGCTCTCCTCTTCATTGCCTAAGTATCACGGAGACTTATGGTCCTTTAGTGAGGACTTCGGTGAGGTCACCCACCTAAGACTACTCTCACTGTGGCTCGCTTAACTACTTAAGCTTCTACCACTGACCACAAGCCCATTGATATTACTTTTCTTATCTAATAAGTCATTAAAGCTTGTTAGCTTTTTGTGGCTTATTTAGATCTAGCTTATTTTATAAGATCTCTTTTAATACTTTGTTTTAAAAGCTTTTATAAACTTAGATCTACTCTTTATTTTACTAAACTAGCCGGGTACCCGCACAATGCGGCGGCGGGTACCTGGTGATGTTTTTGGGGCGAGCAAATTTCTTCTATTTTAAATCTTCATTATTAGCGGGGATTATTATATGGTTTAAACAAGACTTAAACTTTTAAATTTTACGTTAATTTTTTTAATTTTTATTTTCTGAGAATATTGTTTGTCTTTAAATTTTAAAACTTTTTATAAGAAGTCCCAATTAGTTTATAATGTAGTATAGATAGATAATAAAACCGTAAGCGAGCCTAACAAATAAAAATTAAAGATTTGAACCACATGAGTAAACCGTTGAGCAAAGTAAATAATTGACTTTACATGTAATGCGTCATCTTTCTCTTTGGCAAACGAAACATTTTTTCTCATTTCAAAACCTTTTACGTCAAAAGAGTAATTTTGTATTTTCTAACGGTTAGATAACATAAGCCGTGAATTTATGTATCCTTCCGTGAAATTATACCATATCAAAATATACCACTCTCCATATGAAATGTTACCCTAATTTTTAGTTAAATGTTATATTAACATAAAATTCGGATATCATATTTGTTTCAAGATGCCGCCCATCATTTGGAGTCTAATATTAGATTGATGCCACTGACCGCAACATTTGGAGTACCAACCCACGATCCACTTCAATTTAAAATCCTTTTACAAGGCCCAAATCCAAAATCCTTATATCCACAATACCTTATAACCGGTTATAAGACAATGTGAACATTCACTTTACCCTAAACCTAACAAACACCCTTGTGATAAAACGCCTCTCTCTCCCAAATCTGAGAAAAAGATACGCCTCCTTCATTCACACATCATCTCCCATCAAACCATTAATCTTAATCAACTTAGATCCCACCTCATCAAATTCATCACACAACCTTATCAATTAAAACCATTCCCTTTATCGTGATATTCTTTTATTTGATCAAACGAATCAAGATGTTCTTCAAGATCCGTTAAGGGGTCTCGGGTAGGTTTTATTCTATTTTGTTTGAGTCTTTAACGAAACTGAGAAAAGGGATATAACATCCTTGTTATATTCATTCTTAAGATTCGAATATTGATTGGAGCGTGTCTTCAATCAGAATGGATCGATGATGATAACGATTCAATTGAAAAAATCTTTAACAGATTTAAAAAAAAAAATGAATCGATCTGAGGTCATTAAATGTTCAGTTTATGATTTGAGTCGAGTCAAGGTCTAGATTGATATTGGAGATGGGATTGAATAAGGTAGGATAGATTTGGATTTGATGGAGTTGGATTTCGGATCTGTTGATGGTTGTAACAAACTGAGTTCTGATGGTATATTGGTATTTTGGTCGTTGTGGTCGAGTCAGGCAATTCTTTCCATTATAAAGTAGTATAGATAAATGTGTTGTATATTATGCATATGTGGTTGTATGTCTGAATTTTTGGGCTTTAATGTCTTGTACATCATGCTTAACCACTTTCAAGTCTGAAAAGTCTGAAAATTAATTAAGAGAGAGAGTGGTTTGTGTATTATAAGTAGTAGTGATACTTTATAATAATCCAAAAAGATTTGATTTTTATTAGTTTTTCTTTTATAAAAAGTTTTTCATTAGCTTATTACTCTAGATCTAGTATTTTTAGTTAAAAAAGTTTAATCTTTCTTAGTTTTTCTTAATCAATAAGTTTTTTCATAGCTTATTTGATCCATATTATAGATTATTTGTCCTAACTCTTGTTAAAGTTGTGATTTTTTTTAGTTTCTCATCATTTCAACCTAAGGCGAGGAGCTTAAGTAAGCTAGCTTATTACTAAAGTTTAGAGCTTTTCTAACTTTTATAAAACTAATTAGTTATTAAAGTAACAAGCTTTATTATTTGTTTAGTAATATAAAAGCTAATAAAGATTGTGGAAAACTAGAAGGGGGTTGAATAGTTTTACCAATTTAAAACTTCCTTTTAAATATTTAGATCGACTTATGTCAATCTATTTGGTTGTTTATGTTGGACGTTGATAGATAGATATATAAACATATAATGAAAGATAAAGAGTAAGAAGCACATCACCACGACACAAGTTATTTATAGTGGTTCGGCTACAAGGACACCTTCCTTGCCTACTCCACTCCCGAGTCACCTACTCGAGAGTTCGTAAGCACTACACCAAATCTCCTTATGGCGGAGAAGCCTTCTTATGGCGGAGAAGCGTCGCTTAACCTTTTTCGGTACAAAGCTAAATACCGAGTTCTTTCACACCAAGGCGAACCACACCTAACACAACGTCGCCTACCCTTTATACGGTGCTAGGCTAACCACCGAGTTCTTTCACACCTTAGGAGAACTAATCCTATCACTGGCGTCGCCTACCTACCCTTTATTAGGTACTAGGCTAAGCACCTAGTTCCATTATGGAGGAACTACTACCCTTCACGACACAACACCTATTATCAAGGAGATCTACTCCTTGTTACAACACCATCAAGGATATCACCATCCTTGTGAATAAATAAACACTTATATGTATAACGATGCACCTCATCGATTATCGACCTAAGCATTCTTCCCAAATGCTACTTGATTTGATTCTTGGCATCCTTCACTAATGCCTTTGACACAACGCTTGGCACCCTTCACTAATGCCTTCGTCTTGACACCTTAAGCATTCTTCACTAATGCTTTGACGCGGATGATGAGCACCTTTCACTAATGCTTTCATCTTGACACTTTCGGCATTCTTCACTAATGCCTTCAACCCAACATCTATGGAGAAAGGAAGAACTATCAACAAGAGAACCTTCGTTGTCTTGATGATGACGAAGCATGGCAACTCATGGACTTGAGCTTGCGTCTTCAAGATGTGGTGATCTTTCCTTTAAGAGGAACCTACAAGATCACACAAAAACAAAGAGAAAAGCTACATAGATCTCTTGGATCCGAGGTTAGAGGTTAGAATACTTGGGGAAGTATGTGTGTAAAGGGATGACAAGTAAGGAAGAAATGGCTCTCTATTTATAGAAAATTCTCTCTTGTTTCCCGGATCCCACGGATCCCTTCCACTGGGATCCGGCTAGCACAAAGCTAGGGATCCGTGGGCGCTCCTCTTTGCCCATGGGTATTTTTGGTTATGGGTCATGGGTCATGGGTTATGGGTTGATCCATGGTTTTCTTTCTAGATACAATGAACTTAGATAAGTGGTATATATAAAACCATGGGTTATGGTTCAATACCATTTGCTAGTTTCTACCCATTTTAGTATTTACATGTTTTTACCTTATTTTAGTATTTACATGCTTTTACCCATTTTAGTATACTTAGTTTAAGTATATGCTAACTCAATATGTAAACACTAGTTGTTGTACATATCTAAATCATAGAATCATTTATACTTGTTAACCCAATATGTAAACACTAGTTGTTGTACATATATATATCTAGATCATAAAATCACTTATACTTGTTTTAGTGTTTTATGTGAAAATGTGAATATGTTAGAAAACTATTAGTTCAAACCATTTACGTATTTTATTTGTTTCGTTAATATGATTTTACTTTTGTTATCGACAAAACATTAGAAGATCGTAAAATATAAATAAGCGTTTTACGGCTTATTTGTATTAACAATCTCCCCTTTTGTTGATGACAAAACATAAAATTATTTTAAGGAAAAGCTAAAATTGTAAGCGTTTGAATTGTAGTTTTACTTTCTTCTCCCCTTTTGTCGAAACAAAAGTGTTAAAAAAACTAACACAATTTTTATAAGAAAAATTATAAAAGATGTAACGAGAGCAAGTGGCGGAATGGTACTCGTCTTAACTCCCCTTGACGAGTCCATCCCTTTGAAAAAGGCGTCAAGGACATAATGTAAAATAAGCTACTTGTGTTTGCAATTAAGTTTGCAAATGGTTCGTCTAAGTAATGACGTGCTCCCCTCGAATATTGCAAAGTTGCAATGGGGTATCATGAAGTGTAATCCAAAATTGGATTAAGTTGCAAATGATTTTGCAATATTGTTTGACACAAAGCTCCCCTAGCTTTTATGGTGTCAAAATCTTCATGTGTTATTTTGAAAATCTACAAAGTAAAGGTTAGAAAGACAAGAGTATAGTGCATAATTTCTGCAAGAAAACTCAAGTTAGTAGAAATTTGTGCTTACATACCACGGATCCCACGGTTCCCTTTTGGAGGATCCGTCTAGTTATCTGGAAGGGATCCGGCTATCATTCTGACGTTTCTTCATGATGAAGAAATGTCAAGGAGTGCAACTTGAGGAATGAGATAAAAGTACAATATAACAAGCACAACACACATAATAATCATGGCATAAAAGTATTCATTCAATAAAACAAAGAGATACACAACCAAATCTCTAAAACTAAGAGAATGAACTAGCCAAATAGATGCTATTAATGCTAATAAGTTAATCCAAACTTAAGATTCGACTAAAAGCTTATTGAAGATTAAGGATGAGGAAGGTTTCCTAACTATTCTCAGTTTGAGCTTGTAGGTCATGTATTAATACATCTAGTTCATGTTTCATTCTTTCAACATGTTTGCAATGATCGCACTCTTTGTCATGGTTTTGAGTTTCTTGAAGTGGAGGTTCAAGTGAAGTGGGTTGAGGATTTTCAAATGATTGTGTGGTGGGTTTTGTAGAATTATGTGATGAAGTCCTCGTGGAAGCACTCTTCTTGTGAATTAGTTTGATTGGTTTTCTTAGTGTGGGAGAGATCCTAGTTTTGGTGGGCTTACCGAAGAAGATCCGGTTGAGGAAACTTCATGTGTGATTCTAGCAATTTTCTTGGGTGGTCTTTGAGTGGATGAGTTAGCACTAGGAGCCTTAGTCATGATGATGATACAAGCAAGAACTTCTTTAGTTCTTGATTTTAGGGATGTGATTGAGAGTGATGATTTTAACCCTAAGGTTGTTTGGTTTATAAAGGATGATTGAATTAATGACTACTTAGAGGAATAGGCATGTTCTTGGGGTTTTGATCATCTCTAGGAAGATAATAAATGAATTCTAAGAGTGGTTTAGAAAACCAAAGGTGATTCGAATATGGAAGTTGACTTATGCTTTACTGACTACGGATCCGCGGATCCTCTCGTGAGGATCCGCTGGTTAAAGACCGAGGATCCGGCTATCGATGAGTTTTAGGTGAGATCATTATTATTAATGGGTTTCGAGGTTTTGACTCAATTTTGAAGTCTCTAGTGTTGAAAATCTCAACCATAAGCAATGATGTTTTGATAACTAAGGTGTTCTATGGCTTATAAGGGAAGAGCTTGGTAGTTGCCTTTAAGACTTAATCCATTAATGTTCTTGGAAATGTGATGATTAACATGCACAAAGTTTATGCTCGAGTTTACATCGATCTAGGAACTCATTTAAGATGAGATGGAGTGTTTGGGTTAGCAATGTTAGACATATCGTCACCGGATCCCACGGTTCCCTCCTTGGAGGATCCGTCTAGGCTATTCCTAGGGATCCGGCTCTCGTGATTATAATGATTTGAAATGAGGTTTCTAGAAGCTAAAGCCTATCTTGATTTGGGTGTTTGACTCTCCTAAGTGTTTTAGGATGAGAGGGTACTTGAATGATCATGAGTAATAAGTGTTTGTAGCTAATGATTGTTTCTTATGGAAGGAGGATAGGACAAGATGACTACCAATGGATATCCAAGGTTAACACTAAGTGTTTTGGAGGTGTTAAGTCATAATAAATGATCCTAGTGATCGATTTAAGCTTGTGATGAAATTTGAAAAATCCTTAAAAATTATAGGAATTGAAAAACTAATTTTGACTCATTTTGAAATAAGAATGACTTGAAACAATTTTCTAAAATGTTTAATTTGTCTACTTAAGTGTTTTGAAAGATGAAAATTTGGCTTGTGAGTAATGGAGCGGAAATATGGTGGTTTTGATGTGTTAGTAAATCAAGGCGTATTTAGACTAAGATCTTAAGTAAGCCTTTAGTGAGTCAAAGCTTTTTCTTATCATGGAATAAGACTTAGTTGGGTTCTAAAGCAGATGCTTAGCTACTGTGAAGTTTATCTAGAAAGCAATCTTGATGTAGGAAATGCGGTATTGCTTATCTGCGACACGGATCCACGGTTCCCTCGAGGAGGGATCCGGCTAGGCTATTCCTAGGGATCCGGCATCTGCAGATCGAGAACCTATTCGAGAAATGATGTGCGGGTTTTGCACATTATTACGTCTATAAAACAAGCAATAAGAACAAGCAAGCCATCATATAGCACGAAACAATATCCAAAATACCATAAACCAACAATGCTAAAAGAAATCATTCAAACATAAGATAAATGAAAATAAGCACATTCCTATTGTCTCTTTCGTCAATTCTTCCTTTTTCTTTTTGTGACTTAGTGAGATTATAAGCGAGGTTTTGAATCATGCCTCTTATTTGTTTGTATTCAGCGGTCTCGTTTGGAATGGTTGGAAGTTGTTCGTGGTATTCAAGAATGTCCAATTTGATGTTGGATACGGGTCGATGTCCTCCTCTCTTCTTCTTCTTCTTCTCCGGCCGAGGAGTCGAGAAACTTGGGTTTCTTTCCATTGACCATGAACCGTTTGGATGGTTGTTTGGTAAGGGTACCATGGCGTGATCGGAAGGTAATGGTCATCGTTGATAGGGGATGGTTGCAATGCACTAACGTACTTACAAAGTCGTGTTAGGAGCATACCATATGGGAGTACCATGTTGGAAGCTTTGAATACCCGACCATTCTCCTTACCATGTAATAGGCAAGATTAAATGGCCTTTGGTGGATAAGACAATAGATCATTTGCACAAGGCATGCGTTTGGATGATCTTTGTTTCCAACTAGGCTAATGATGTTTTCCTAAGATTTCTTCCCATTTTCTAAACATGGGATGCATTTCAAAAGTTCCATTTTAAAGGGATTACGGTGAATTAGCTTTTGTTACGATCGTAACGCAGGATTGGTTGGTCCTAATTTTAAAGATAGTATCGCGAATGGTTTCGGGATTGTCGAGAGGAGTGTTGTAAAGAGGCTTAGGATCAAGTGCAAGGTTTTGGCGTTAATTGCCCAATCTTGAGTACATACAAATTCCTTCACAAGGAATGCGAAGAATTTGAGCAAAAGTGTTGAGAGGAAGAGTAAAGTTTTGTGTGTTGATGATAAAGGCAATTGAGATGCTATTATCGGTGTTTCTAATGATCCTAAAGCTTTTGTAAAACTCAAAAATGAAAACCGGACAAATTTGTTCATCAATGTCAAGAAGACAATCAAAGTTGATTGTCGAGAAAACTTGACGAATGTCGGTATCTTCAAGGAAACATTCCTTGACTACGACCTTCGTGAATAAGTCGTTTTGTGAGGCTTTTGAAAATTTTACGGTTAGTTTTGGTCGGGCCCCTTTACGATAGTAGTGAGTAAGATAGTGGACGGTGTCATGATGATCTTGTTGAGTGGCTTTGGGCATGGTTGGTCCTAGAAATACAAATTTTCCAATTAGGTAAAATTAGTTGGAAATGGGTTTATGGTTTTGATTTGTATTAACAATGTTGTGAACACAATGTGATTTAGTTAAAAGCCCTTTTCATGATTAATTTGAAAACCCTAATTAAATTAATTTGATTATAATTTAAGGAACCATAAACCCTAGAATGAAGATGATGAAAATTAGAACAAGTTAATGTAATTACTTACAATGGTGTTCTAGGAAGGAATACTTTGAGGTTATGGAAGCCAATGAGGATGGATTCGATGGCTTGGTCGTTTTGTGTTATGAGAATAGAGGAAAAAGATCGGTGGTGATTTTTGAAAGCGTATAGTTGAGTTACATTCCACGGTTCCCCGGATCCTTTGTATTTGGGATCCGGCTAGTACAACTAGAGGATCGGCTACTATGAACATAAAAGAGGTTGTTTGACATTATTTTTGTAGTATGCTTATGGAATAGCTTACAAAAAAAATAGTTCGGAGGTTTTAGATGACGATTGTTTTGGATGACGGCTTTTGATGAATCTCATATCGAGGATGTGATGGCGTTAAAAATATTATTCCGATGACGAGAAAGGTGGAAGAGTGACGAAAGAGACTTCTAACGCTCTTAGTGTTTTAATAATCAAAGTAGTACTTGTGAAAATAAGTAGAACTCAAGTATCCTATCTAATGAAAAGTAGAACATACCTTTATGCTTCTTGATTTGGTATAAAACCAAAAAT
Organism: Chrysanthemum lavandulifolium; assembly: GCA_022545495.1. Classification (NCBI taxonomy): domain Eukaryota; kingdom Viridiplantae; phylum Streptophyta; class Magnoliopsida; order Asterales; family Asteraceae; genus Chrysanthemum; species Chrysanthemum lavandulifolium. The sequence continues at coordinate 261,491,235 of CM040243.1, read as the reverse complement.
ACTTCATGAGCTTTTAAAGTAATCCTTTGTACTTGATGTACTTAAGTTGTGATTACTTTAAGAATCCTTCCTTGAATGTTGACTTCATCTTTGAATGAAGATTTTGGGAAATTCTAGCATGAAAATTACTCGAGAAGCGGAATATTGTTAGAATCATCTATCAATGTCCAACAAAATGATTTAATAGAAAATATGATCCCAAAAAATCCTTCTTTGTAGTTTTCAAACATACACGGATCGTATCAAGTCTTTAAAGTACAATATACTTTAAGAAACTTGGTTCTGAAGCTCGATGCCAATTGTGGAAAACTAGAAGGGGGTTGAATAGTTTTACCAATTTAAAACTTCCTTTTAAATATTTAGATCGACTTATGTCAATCTATTTGGTTGTTTATGTTGGACGTTGATAGATAGATATATAAACATATAATGAAAGATAAAGAGTAAGAAGCACATCACCACGACACAAGTTATTTATAGTGGTTCGGCTACAAGGACACCTTCCTTGCCTACTCCACTCCCGAGTCACCTACTCGAGAGTTCGTAAGCACTACACCAAATCTCCTTATGGCGGAGAAGCCTTCTGGCGTCGCTTAACCTTTTTCGGTACAAAGCTAAATACCGAGTTCTTTCACACCAAGGCGAACCACACCTAACACAACGTCGCCTACCCTTTATACGGTGCTAGGCTAACCACCGAGTTCTTTCACACCTTAGGAGAACTAATCCTATCACAACGTCGCCTACCCTTTATTAGGTACTAGGCTAAGCACCTAGTTCCATTATGGAGGAACTACTACCCTTCACGACACAACACCTATTATCAAGGAGATCTACTCCTTGTTACAACACCATCAAGGATATCACCATCCTTGTGAATAAATAAACACTTATATGTATAACGATGCACCTCATCGATTATCGACCTAAGCATTCTTCCCAAATGCTACTTGATTTGATTCTTGGCATCCTTCACTAATGCCTTTGACACAACGCTTGGCACCCTTCACTAATGCCTTCGTCTTGACACCTTAAGCATTCTTCACTAATGCTTTGACGCGGATGATGAGCACCTTTCACTAATGCTTTCATCTTGACACTTTCGGCATTCTTCACTAATGCCTTCAACCCAACATCTATGGAGAAAGGAAGAACTATCAACAAGAGAACCTTCGTTGTCTTGATGATGACAAGCATGGCAACTCATGGACTTGAGCTTGCGTCTTCAAGATGTGGTGATCTTTCCTTTAAGAGGAACCTACAAGATCACACAAAAACAAAGAGAAAAGCTACATAGATCTCTTGGATCCGAGGTTAGAGGTTAGAATACTTGGGGAAGTATGTGTGTAAAGGGATGACTAGTAAGGAAGAAATGGCTCTCTATTTATAGAAAATTCTCTCTGTTTCCCGGATCCCACGGATCCCTTCCACTGGGATCCGGCTAGCACAAAGCTAGGGATCCGTGGAACGCTCCTCTTTGCCCATGGGTATTTTTGGTTATGGGTCATGGGTCATGGGTTATGGGTTGATCCATGGTTTTCTTTCTAGATACAATGAACTTAGATAAGTGGTATATATAAAACCATGGGTTATGGTTCAATACCATTTGCTAGTTTCTACCCATTTTAGTATTTACATGTTTTACCTTATTTTAGTATTTACATGCTTTTACCCATTTTAGTATACTTAGTTTAAGTATATGCTAACTCAATATGTAAACACTAGTTGTTGTACATATCTAAATCATAGAATCATTTATACTTGTTAACCCAATATGTAAACACTAGTTGTTGTACATATATATATCTAGATCATAAAATCACTTATACTTGTTTTAGTGTTTTATGTGAAAATGTGAATATGTTAGAAAACTATTAGTTCAAACCATTTACGTATTTTATTTGTTTCGTTAATATGATTTTACTTTTGTTATCGACAAAACATTAGAAGATCGTAAAATATAAATAAACGTTTTAGGCGTTGATTGAATGAGCTCTTATTTGTATTAACAATAGTACAACTATAAGGTATGTTCAATAATACAACTATAAGGTATGTGAGCAAACAAATTCACCTACATGTGCGACATCAATTGCATAAAACAATTATAAGGTTATATCGCATAACATAACCAAACTCACAATGACCTAAAATAACATATACACAAAATACTTCATTTCCTTTAACCCTTTCAAATTGGTGCAAGTGCAACAATAACATCAAAACATTTCTTCCGTCGGGTGAAGCAAATACTTTTAAGCCTAGGCTAGGCAATGTAATATTTATCCAATTTAAACGCCAACCTATTCAAAAACTTCTATACAACGCTATAATTTCCGACTCCTAGCATCATCATTCTCATTCTCCGCCTAATGAAGAAACCGATCTCAATACCCGACATCAAAATATCAAACAACTTATCAATCAAAAGCACACGATACCTCTAATGTAATCACAAAATCAATCGCCAAATGCCTCGTTTCTTTCTCCAATATCTCCGATCGAGCAATCTCTAATCGCACTACTAACAAACCCAACCAACGCATCTGCGAAAATACTTTAAGATCCATCGGCGGTTTAGTGTCATGAGACCGATGAGCCCACTCAATCAATGCCTCTTGCGTCGTCGCCGGGCACAATTTGACTAGGTTCATTTACGAAAGATTATAGAAAGCGAGGAACACAGCTTTTCTAGACTAGGTGCATCTAGAAAAATCGCCGATTTCATCCACGGATGTCACCTCTTGCCCCATTCAACCCCTTAGTCAAGACTAGTGTTAGCGGTCCCGATATCAACATTGCGACCTCCTTTAACAAATCATTATCATCGAAGCCCACCCTTCTGAGAAAAAGTTCCGACCAACCGGTTTTAATGCACATCACATTGAAAACGCCACAATCGTATGACACAAACTTTTCATTACACTTCCGTCATCTTCTTTTCCAACACATGTTAATAACTACGTTGAACCAAGTCTAAAGTTAATACGACTAATGGCTCTTCAAACATCTCCCTAAGCGAATTCTTTGAACGACCATGTTTCTTAACATCGTTGACGTTTCTAATGAGTTAGCTAGTGTTAGAACTCGTATATTCGGATCGATCGGTTTGATGGCGGTATAATCGATTTTCCATCCATGTAAGGTGCCAATATATGAGGTCTACGGAGAAGCGAAATTTAACATAACGAAACAACATGTGCGCACATCGGCAAAAAAACAACCATCACGCTTTGAAAGCGGGTTTAAGGGAGCTTTTAATGGACTTGATGCTACTACTTAAACTAGGGTGCTACGAGTAAAGCGAGTAGGAACTAACCATCTTCACTACAAACATGAACCTAAATAAATTTCTCACTAGCTACTAACCTGAACTCTAGGATTGACATCATCCAGTGCTAAATCTAGGGCTGGTAACACACAATTGCGGTATTGATTTCCCAAGGATGGACCTATATGATTACACAGCTCTCCAATTGCATTAATGGCAGCCCATCTCACACGTGGATGATCATGGTATTCAAATGAGTTCAACACCATGGTCACCACTTGTTCCAAATTCGGAATCATCACCTGTAAACATCATTAAAAAAAGGTCACAAAACCATAGTAAAGTTTCATTACTCTACGTTAATCACAAACATAGCAAATGATGCACAAGTAAAATTGTCTTTATATCAAACAATCACAATTTGAAACCATAATGTCACTTTAGTTGTTCTGGCAAACAAATTCACTTAGGTGGGACACATCAATTGCATAACAACCATCAAGTTATATCACATTATGTAATTAAATTTGAAAGTACATAAAATCACGAATACCCAAAACAAGTTATACCTTGGAGCGTCCTTTGGCCATTTGAAATGTTTAGGATCTTCGCTTGACAGGATGTTGTATGTCTGATATATAAAGCTGCTGCATAAAGATGTTGCATCACTTGGCTGTGCAAATCTTCATGATCTATTGGAATGAGGCAAGGGTTTTGAGTCAAAGGGAAAATGAAAACAATAGGAAAGGGAAGAGAAACAAAAAAGACAAAAGGAAAGTTATCTTTTAAAGTTAGGCGTGTTTGTTTGTTTGTTTTGGGGGGTTTGGTAATAAATATATGGAATTAAGGCACCGTTTACATCCAAAAAATACTATAGATCATAACATGTCATTTTAGCTTTTCATTTCAATCTGATCCAACAGCTAGGATTAAGCTGATTTTTTCTTTCTTTTTTTCATTTAATTATAGGAACAAAGTGGTCACCCAACCTTTCTTTCTCATTTGATACTCACCCAACCTCATAACTTCCGATCGTCACCCAACCTCTCAAATAACCGTCACTCACCCAACCTCTCAAATAACCGAATCATCACCATCAATCGGAATCATCACCATCAAATAACCGTCACTCACCGTTGCCGCCGTCGTGAACCGTCACCATCAATCCGAAAATGGAGTTAATTCATGAAATAACACCGAAAATGGAGTTAAATTCAATACGCTGTATAAAAACAAAAACGCAATACGTCGTATCGTTTAATTAGTAGATTACAACATGAAGTAGAAAAAAAACACAAAATCACACTAATAATCAAACAAAACAGAAAATTTAAATAAACAAAAATCAAACAAACACGCAAATACAGAAAAATACAAGTATACAACAAAGTTAGTCAAATTAGTCTATTTAAAATCTAAATGTTAAACTAAGTTAGTCAACAATTAAATTAAAACCTAAACCTAAATTAAAATACTAACAAATTTAAATATTAAACAATTCACTCCCCGGTAGTGGCGCCAAAAACTTGATGTGTTGTTGTGTGTAGGCAATAATTGTATCAAGTTTTAATACTTATTTTATACGGACTTTACCTATAACAAACACTTACGGGCAATTACCCGATTGATGGTAGGTTAGTTGGTAAGTAGGGTGGCGATCACTAAGAGTGGAATGTTAACACTTAAATCTATCAGTATTTTAATTATCTAAGTTAGTCTATTTATAAACCTAATTCTAACGCAACAAAGGGTTTTTAGCCTGAGAGGCTGACACAAGGTTTAGATTTGAATAAACTATAACTCTGAGAAAGATAACACACACAAGCAGAAACACATAAAATAAATAAGAGGTCAAGCCGATAGTAAGAATAACGTATTAACCATGTTTAATCAAATAATAATGCTAGATATGTCTACAGGTGTTATAATTGTACTACTTTCGTTAGTGTTTTTCTAATGAAAGCTACGTGGTACTTCTCCGTAAACTCGAGGTTTCTAACAGATTAATCCTATCATAATTAACCGAATCCGCATAAAGTATCAGTACTGATTTCAATCTATCCGCTATACGAAATCACTGCCAGGGTGAACTACGAGTGCTTTATTACAAATTTATGCCCTAATAGATTATTGGTAGCCTAATGGTCATAGCACTATTGATCCAATAACAAGCTGGGTAATATGCGTCTTACCCGATAGCGCCATCGTCCTCATAATACATTGTTAGTTAGCAATAATGAGGTTAGGAATTATTGATAATCCTAGTAAATTGTCCACTTTACACTAAATAGTGAGATTAGGACTTATTGATAATCCTAGTCTATCATCCACTTTACTTATTACTATTAAAAACAAGATCGGGACTTTAGGTAATGAAGCAAAACCGGTTGAATGAATAGATGACATATACATAAGCGTGCATGAATTGATAAGCGATTTGAGAAGCAACGAAAGAGTAAACAATTAATGTAAATAAATCAAAACATTATATTATCATAATCATGGCTAATACCTACGGTATTAGCCCATAATCACCGAAATCATACACAAAACCATAGTCATACGATTAAAGTAAGAATCGATAAAGGATAAACACGCTAATCGAATGATTATAGCCGAGTATAATGATTACGAGAGTTTTCCTATGGAATTATCGGACTAGTAAGACCTTCTTGGTCTTCTTTAATCTTCTGGAGCCGTACTTGGTGGGTTCTCCTCTTTTGAAAACCAGATTTAGGGTTTTCTATTTATAGTTTTCGAAAATGGTCGATACGGCGTATCGAGGTAACTTCGCGTGGGGTCCAAGATTAAAATATTTTGGAATATTCGTTGACCGCCTCACTGATACAGCGTATATGATAAATGAATACGACTTATCAGGTCTTCTGCATCTTGGATATCTAGTGAAGTCATCTTGATGAATACGGCATTTCGATCTTATAAATATGATACGTTGTATCTAGACTAAAACAAACTCATTCTTCTTATTGACCAAGGTTACTTATATCATGTATCCAAGTAATTGGATATGGCGTATTCTTCATAGTCAGGCAATGGTCTTCATAATCGTCTAAGTCTTGGTATACGGCGTATCTATCTAGAATGATACAGCGTATTCTTGTCTGCTCGGCGGACTTTCTCGAACTTGATCCATTTTGCATCAAAATATGTCTATTATTGCTAATCTTCACCAATTGCTCGATAATAAATAAGAATTATAAATGTAAGCGATTGGTATCAACTCTCATATAAAATGATATAAAACGAGCAATATGCATAGGAAAAATGATGCTATAAATATGTACTTATTTGATGTTGATGGATCTAAACACACACCTTGTGTTAGTGATATTTTGATATATATTAATAAGCACGCGGAATATACTTAGTAATACTAGAAGATGGTTTGTATAATGTAATGTAAGTGAGAACAGTTTTAACACAAAGCTAAGCTCCAATATTATTAAGAATAATACGAGTGATCTTGCTTATCACTAGGGTTACACCTTGAAGCTTATATGAATGATACGTGCTCTAAGCAATGACCTAGGATCTCCTTTTATAGTACAAGGAGTCCTTTACAAGATAAGTATAAACCTAACAATATAGAATATACACAAGATCTTTTCTATACTTATCAATACACGGATACTTAACAATTTTCCTAACAGCAGTGGTAATATTTGTATTAGCAGTGGTAATGAGTTTCCACTGCTAGTGTAATCTTTAGCAGTGTTTTCAAGACTATCAGTGGTAATTGTTAGTATTACTCCCAACAATCCTCCCCTAAACTTATGATTTCTCTGCAAATCAATAAGTTTCTTCAATCTTCATTATCTGCAAGGATTTGGGGAATTCTTTCAAACACTTCATCTTCTTCTCAATGCTTGAAAACTCTTGAACATTGATCTTGAAGCACGAGTAACAATGCTCGACCTTCTCACTATCTTCATGAACTCTTATAGTATTACACAAGCATCAAAGTTAGAGTTCCACTCACGAGTGGATATTCTTTCTCAAAGAAGCATGAATGCATCTACTCCATTTGTTGTAGAAACATGATGAACTTCACATGAATCATAATAGAACCATTTAGTACCGGGACATGAACATGAGAATTTTCGAAATCATCATTAGTATCGGTTCATAGAGCCTTCTAAGATTAACCCATAAGCGCATCTCCTTCATATATTTGAGATCTTGACATCAAACCTTTCTTGAACTAATTTCCATAATGTGTCAAGATCATCTCTATCACAAGCTTTGATGAGATCTTCAAATTGAATGAATGATGAAGTTTCACCACCTAGCCTTGTAATCTTCCATGTTGGAGCGAAGTTGCTAGCAGTAAACACTTCCCAGTCAATGATAGGATGTCTCACTTGCAGTAGATTGTGATATTGTCAATCAATCTCTGTGGTTACAATAACTCAGCTAGGAAAAGCCTTGGATGACAATGGTAGTTCAGCCATTTTTGGAACCATTTGGAAGGATTAGTACACTGTATATGTACCTAACATGTGATCAAACCATGTAATAAGATCAATAAGTTGTTGGAATTATATAACATGACAATCATATATAAAACACATAAACATCAAAGAAACATGCGAAAGCGTATAGGAACGAATAATGAATAATTAATTAACATAAATATAAAGGTATGCGTACCTTTTTGATTCTAGCCGAACAAGAATCAATTCCACAAAACTAGCAAGTGATGAACCCTAATTAGGGTTTATAGGATTATGTGAATTACCCCTTACCGATTTTGTAATTCAATCCAAGAAACTAACAAAATTATGTTAGTACCACGTTCTTGTACACACATACTAAATCAAATTAAAGTAATGCTATTTTTAATCACACAAAATATTTTGTTTTGGAAAAACAAAGTGATCTAGGTAGACACATTTTTAATCATCATACGAGCACACATCAATAGACATAAACTACCCCTTAGCTTAGTTTAGATAATTAGATAGTAGAAGTAATCGGTAGAAGTACCACCCCCAAATCCAAACCCTGAGATCATACCTTTAATTTTCTAAAACATATAAAAAAATATAAAAAAAAATAATCTTCCTCAACCTCAACCTTAGCGTAGTAAATTTCTCACTAGCATTCCTATTCCCCTAGAGAACGATATCAATCCTGATGCTTACCCTAATACTACACTACAACGATTAGGTTCACTGCCTAGTTGGTTGAAAAACTTGTTCGAAGAAAAGGAAGTTTCCTTTGACCCCGAACGCGCGCTGTAAGCGTATCAAGTTTTTGGCGCCGCTGCCGGGGAATAGAATAGCTAGTTATACTTCTATCTCGTTTAGGTTCTCTTGCTTGATTCCTATCAAGTAATCTTTTTTTTCTCATTTGTAGCTTCCTCGTAGTCTATCCCTTCTTCGTGAATTTGTTCGTAATCCCATCACTTTTCATCATGGAAGGTGATAACCCCCACAAATCATTGTCCCGCCAAGAGGCCGCACTCTTGGTGAATACTCTAGACCTAGCCACCAAGGCTATAGGAACACCATTGAGCTCCCGATCAAGCTCAAACTATGGCCCGCGATCCGACACCTTTTAATTCATCACATGTATGCATATGCAATTGACTAATTTAAGTATCTATCTATTTACATACGGAATGATCACTATGTGAGAAAAAAAGTTTCTGATTCATCAACTAAAAACGCCTGATCAACACAGGAGGAAGTAATGAAACTATCAACACCATCCAATTGATCAAAAACTATAGTCGCTGGAGCAGGAAAAGTGGCGAGCATATCATTTCTAAAACGGTGCCTAAAAATATTTCCAGCAAGTCTAAACGGTAAGAATGATGTAAGCCACCTTATGACAACATTGGTCAGTCGAGAAGTGGTAACAAGCTCCAAAACACCCTAAAAAAAACACTAGCAAGGAAAAAAAATTAATTGGATGCTTCAAATCCAACAAAAAAGAAGCTTATTAACCATAAAATGATTTAACGTTCAAAATAACGTGTAATGAATACATTGAATATCATGAACAAAACAAAAAAGTCATACAACGTTATTGATTTGATTATCCACTTGTAGTTTTGTTAATCTACATATTGATAATGAAATGAGTAACATAATATTAGGGCCCGTTTGGTTCGTAGATGGGTGTAGGATTCGGATTCGGATTCGGATTTAAATTTGGATTTGAATTTGATATAGGTGAGAAAAAATATATTATTATAATTATAATAGTAATAATTAATTAAAATAATGAAATAAAAAATAAAAAAATAAGATTAATAATGATATAATATGTGGTTGATAATATTAGCGAAATAAAAGATGAAATGTCATTAATTGGAATCCATCCAAAGTAGCTAGTGGAGCATGGTATCACATCTTTGATTCTATGTACTTTGTCAAAAAATTAAAAATGCACCAAACAATGTGTTTAAGATTTCTTTCATTCAATACCCAATGATACTCATAAACCAAATTGAGCCTTAGAGCACTCCCATCGTTCATCAAAATAACGCCGTGAGGCACAGGCGTTAACGCCGTTATTGGGCGTTGCCCGATGGAACGAAATGGGATAACGGCGTTAAAGGGAGGCGTTGCCCTGCGCCCGTTATGGGTCGGAAAAAATTGAAAATGTTACAAAACTAGTCCTTGTAACGTTAAGATTTTGAAAAATTACAAAAACCCCTAACGGCTTTTTTTTTTTTTTTTTTTTTTTTTTTTAAATCAAAACATTATTTTACCACTATAAATACCCAACTAAAACTCTATTTTTTTCACACTTCCTCTCACACTTTATATACTTCCTCTCACACTTTCATTATTCAAAAAATCAAATTCGTTGTAACAATGGATCCAAATCAAGCTGGTGATTTTCCTCTGTCTCGGTCAGACACAGAAGACCTAGAAGACTTCCAATTTATGGCGTCCGCGTACGAGTATCACCTTCAGTTGGAACAAGGGGAAGGCAGTGAATCTCAACATCCTACTCATCCTCGTACCCATATATATCGTGAACGTGAGCTTGCAAATAGTTGAAGGTATTGAATCTTATACTTCCGATAATATTCTAGATCATTTTAATTACTTTAAGCAGACACCCGATGCTTGTGGTCGAATGAGTATAAGTGCTCTAATGAAGTGTACGTCGCCATACGCCAATTGGCGTCGGCACCTCACCCGATGCATTTGATGAATACTTGCAAATGGGTGCGAGTACGTCACAATTATGTCTTGATAATTTTAACAAATGTATTATTGATTTGTTTATGCGAGTATTTAAGAAAACCAACATGGGCCGACATTCAAAAATTTATCAACTACATGAAGAAAACATGGTTTTAGGGAATACTTGGTAGCATTGATTGCATGCTTTGGGAATGGAAAAATTGTCCGATGGCTTAGCAAGGGCATTTTGCTAGGGGTGATAAAAATACCCAACAATTATGCTTGAAGTTGTTTACAAGATTTATGGATCTGCATGCATTTTTTGGGATGGCGGGGCAAATAACGATATTAATGTTTTAGATAACTCTCCGTTATTCGATGACCTTCTTCGATAATGCCCCAAGAGCACCTTATATGGTCAACGGAACTAGGTATGAGCAGGGTATTACTTGGTCGATGGAATTTATCCACGGTGGGCAACTTCGTCAAATCCTTCACGGCAACAATCGATGAAAACATACGTGCTTTAAAAGGAGACAAGAAAGTGCCGAAATGATATTGAGCGTGCTTTTGGTGTTCTTCAAGGTCGTTGGGGTATACTACAACAACCGGCACGTCAATTTGAAATTGCTACGATACGTAGAATCATGTATTGTTGCATTATTATGCATAACATGATTGTAAAAGATCAAAATTTGAATTACGTGACTATAACGAAGCGTGGGTGGATCCGTCAAGAAATTTGAGGCAACGAAGATGGGTCGAAGATGTGATACTCACGATCGTAAGGCAAAAGAAATACACGACCGACAAAGCATACCCAACTCCAACGGGACCTTATGAAGCATGTTTGGCGAGAATAATCTTGAGCGACATGGACAACAACAACAGAGCGACAACGATGAATAAGTATTTTCTCGTATTTTATTAAGCTGCGGTGTTTTTTTTTATTTAATTTCATTGTATTTTTTTTTTTAATCTCGTATTGTAATATGTTTTTAGTTTTAATGAAATGTTTGTTTTAGTTTAATAAATGAAATGTTTGTTTTAGTTTAATAAATGAAATGTTTGTTTTAGTTTAGGGGTTGAAATTGAAAATATGAAATATTATTGGTGTTATGGTGTTATTGGGATGTTATGGATGAGAGTGTTTTTGGGGATGTTAATGTTAAATGTTAAAAGGCGATGTGGTACCGACGTGGGCAGTGTTATTGGTGTTATGGTGTTATGGATGAGAGTGCTCTTAGTATCAACTTACCTAACCCACATGACTTTAGTATAAAACCAGCCAAGTTTTTCTTTCTACCATCAATGTGGGATAAGAAAGAAGCTTTTATCAAAAAAATATATCTAACACGAGTAGACTAATCACTTTTTTTAATCCATGGTTCTTTATTCATCTCCACTCAAACTCCTAACCGCCTTACTTCCCCACCACTTTCATGTGACATTTTTAACATGTTTACATAGCCACAGTTCTTTAAATCCACACCTTTTACCAATGAATTTAGCATGCTTATTTAGGAGTATGTAATATTCGATTGGTAGTGTATTTAGGAGCTAAAAATTGACAGTATGATTTACTTCATTCGTTGTTACCATAGTCGATCTAATAACAATTCCACGGAACATATGGAATATAAATTATAAATTAAGGATGAGTGTCTAAATACTCATCATTTTTATCTACATAAAGGGTGTCTAGTGTCTAAATGCATCAAAACATCGAAAACACTCGAAACACATCAAAATGATAAAAATATCACAAACAAGTGTTTTATATGTTTTAAATGCAAAAACATCAAAATCTGATGAAAAACGTATCAAGTTTGCATAATTGGCAGTTTTAGTCCCCCAAGTTACAAAAGTTGTCAAAATTAGTCCCTGGTAATTCAAAAACTTGTAAAATATCATTTTAGGTCCATGAGATTCAAAAGTTGTCAAAACAAACCCTTTAAAGTTCAAAAATCACAAAATGACAACTTTAGTCCCTAAACTTTGAAAATTGTCAAATATAGTCCTTGGTTAATTTAAAAAGTGAAAATTATCAAATATTAACCTTGTACTATTTATAAATGACAAGAATGGTCCTTATGATAAACTTTGGAGAAATTACATTTTTGGTCCCTCTAGTTTCAAAATTGGCGATTTAGTCCCTGGAAGGGTAAAATGGAAATAATCAATGCAATTGGTCCTTGTACTATTCAAGATTGGCAGGTTTAGCCCTTGTGATATGACTTTGAAAAGTTTCAGGTTCATCCCCTTCAACTTTGGCAAATTACACCTTTGGTCCTTGTGTTATAATACAAACCAAACGGACCTATATATTATCATAACCCAAATCAAGCCCAAATCCAATCAATTACCCAAACCCGCCCAATTTTTAAATTCGAAAAAACCGCCAAGACTGTAGCTCCTTCTCTCCCACATTTGTTTGAGCCAAAACCGATGGTTTTAACCACTTGATTTTCACTCCACCTCATCCATAACACTGTTACTAACTCCCTTCCACCTCCACATCATTCCAAACCCCATTAATGCAATAAACCCGCTCAATTGAAAATGGCGCCAAAATCGACATTTGGCAAATTTGATGATCTGGCTCAATCCAATGGTTGGAGATTGGTGGGATTTGCTCAAGAGATGTCGACAGAGATGAAAAAGCTCATTATATACAAGTTTGGTGCAATGTAATTATCTATCTAGTGTAATTTTAATTTTAATGTCGTTTTAAGTTTTTAAGTTTTAATTTCATGTTTAAGTTTTCAAGTTTCCAAGTTTTGTATTTCAAGTATTTGATGTATAAAAATCTTTTGTAACCATCAATTTCGGTTTAATTCTTATTTCGGTTTATGTATTTTCATGTTCAAAAATCTCAAATATGATCAAATGTTGTTTATAGTTGTTATTTTGGATTGAATAAGCCATATAAGCACCTATATAGCTTATTAAAGCTATTAGTTACCTTAAAAATCAGTTTAGTAATCAAAAGCAAAAATCACAAAATATAAATAAATAAGTTGAAAAATAAAAATCCATGGTGAAGGTACAAGAAAGGTGGAGCAAGGTTGATATTGGATGGCCTTGGGATTAGTGCTTCTTGGGAAGCTTTAGGAAGTGTTTACAAGTCCTTTCTCATCTTTTACTTGAAATCCATTTGTAAGCTTATTGATCAATTTTGGCATTTCAATATTAGAGTTGTTCATTAGCTTAAATCTGTGTTTGTTAATTTTTATTAGTCATAGTTAAGTATAATTATCTAATAAAAATAGTTACTTGTTCTTTTAAATTTGTAGTTAGCAAAAATCTCATTTTCACAGTTAAAATAGGATAATGGTCATTTCTAAGTTGTATGTTGTTATTGTTGTTAATTTTTATTTCTTTAGTCTTAATAAGTGATTATATAAAGTTTGCAATCAAGTTCATGGTCTTAATTTGTGATTTGCTTTGAAAAGCTCTAAAACAATCTCATAAGTAGTGTTTGGATTTGCTAAGTTATTTGTGATCAAGGACCTGTAGTGTTGTTATAAGTTGTTGTTATAAGTCATAATAGGATATAATAGCCAAATTAGACCATAAAATATAGTCCTTGTTTTATCAAAAAGTCAACATCTCTTCTTAATCTCAATTTGTAGTTCTTTGTTGAGATTTAGGAATGCAAATGTCATGTTTTGTGTTAGATAACTTGTTAACATAGCTTAATATAGTCTTATTATAACTTAATACATCAAGATCGGTCCTTAAGATCAATCAAAGTTCATAAAAGTCAATTTTTCAAATCTCTTCAAAAGTCAAAACTTGAAAAATAATTTTGAGCCAATCGAGAGGAATTTTCTTGGATTCATTTCTTGGACAAAATTCTAAGTGAAACTTTTGTTTTTAAAACTTCCTTGGTCTATTTTCTTATCAGCCATTTTAGTAGAATTTTGCAAATTTTTAAAAGCCTCAAATGAGCTTGTGGATTGAGTCTAATTTCCCCCATGCACAAGCTCAAGATTGATCGAGTGTGCATCAAGTAAGTTGCGCCCTTGCAACTTGCTCTCAAGAGCTTGTCTAGGTCTCATCTTTGGATTAAGTAGCCATCCGGTCTAGACTAAGTCCCAACTTTTGTTTTTCATTCTCGACTTATCAAGTAGCTTGTGCTTTGGCTTAAACTTAGCACCTAAACTGTTTTTAGCTTATAAACTCAAATCATCAAATCTGTACATCTTGTATTCAGAGGTTAAAAGCAGTTGTTATAAGTTGCATTTGAGTAGTTTTAGCTTATTAGAGCTTCGTGGTAGTTTGGTGCTTGTGGTACCTTTTGCTTATTCAAAGTGCTTATTTATAAGCACTTGGTTTCTGATTCATTTTCTCACAAACAAGCCACATGTTTTTCTATTTTCTTAGATTAAGTAGATTAAATTAGACTTTTCCTGAAATTTTCATAATTTTCCATAACAGTTTGCTATTTTTCTTAATTTAAAACAGTTTTTAGGCATTTTTAAATAGCTTTTAATACAAATAAATCGAAAAAGCTTAAAAAATATGTTTTCAATTTTCATAGATTAAGATAAATATAAAAGTCATAAAAGTATTTTTCCATAATTTTCTTGGTTTAAATAGTATTTTCTAGCATTTTAATTAGTTTTAAATAGTTTTAAATTAATAATAAATACATAAAAGTCTAAAAATATATTTTCAGTTTTAAAATAAGTTTTATCATATTTTAGATTTTTCTAAGTTATAATTTCATTTTCTAGGTTAATTTTGTATTTTCTTATATTTTAGTGCATTTTAAATACTTAATAAATAGTTTTTAATTAATAATAATTAAATAAATAGTTTTAAAATAATTTTCTTTTCTAATAATTTTCTTTTATTATTAGGATTGTAAAAATATCATTTTCATATTTGTAGGCCTTTTATTTCTTTAAAACTCACGTTTTATTTTGTACGTTTACGTAATTTTATTTAAACGCGTCGTTTTAGGTTTTAAACGTTCATCATTTTAAAAATAGTGATAGCGTTTATTTAATATATTTTAACTTTTAATTTCCTTTAATTTGCATTTAAGTCATTGTAATTTATTAATCTTTTCTTTAGGTAATTATCCATCAAAATCCTTATCGATCACTATCCTTAGTGATCATTCTATCATCGATCAAGTGTTTATACACCAATTCATCCTCCGTGGGACTTAACGACCGAGAATCCCTATATTCCTTCGATCTTCATTGTATTAGTGTTTGAGCTGTTTTAAGTTTGTTACGGTTGACCATTCACAAGTGGTTAGCTTGTGTAATTAAACTTGACGGTTTAGCACCAATCAAATTTTGGCGCATTGCGGGAGGTTGTAAGCGTGTTTTAGCATTTTCGGACCGTACTTGCACATATACCACGCGTTTGTAAAAGTTTTACGTAAAGTTAATATAAATCAAAAGTTCATTAACACTTTTCCTAAAGTGTTAAAACCCAAAACAATATAAAACAACAAAACAATCGTAACGTTTTCTAGCTTGTGTTTCTTTTAAGGTGATTCTTAAAGAAATACGATTTGGTTAAACGAGACGATACCAAAAATATTGTCCAAAAGTTTTAAACCCTTTGCACAAATCATACCTCGTCTTTTCGGTGGTACTTAATATATACATAAAATCAACCACCGCAAATCAAGGCAAGTACACCTACTAAGCGGGGTGTGACCATAATAAGTTCCCGAACATCGATTTAAAACTTGCCTTTGTGTCCTTGTGATTTGGTGTACCTTTTCAAAGAAGCCATTTCATTTGTGATTATTGGTTAAGTTCACTTGTCGTTTTGCCTCGCATTTGTTTTGAAAAATTGATTTTTATACTTAGTGCATGCGCGCTCGTTCTTCCAGTTCTACAAGTCCACTTTCGAACTTGGAAAGATTCCTCGTGAGCGTGAGGGCGTTCGGCTCCTTCACCGTGGTGAGGCGTCTACCACCACCACCACCGCCGAAATGGCGGAAGACAAACCCATGAATGAGCTTCTCCAAGCACCCATCGAGGGTTACGGAGATGCCATTGTTGTCCCGACCATTGTGGGACGATACTTTGAGCTCAAAACCGGGTTGCTTAATCTAGTAACCCAAAGCCAATTCTATGGTTTTGAGCGGGATGATCCTCATGCACACATTCGATGGTTTAACAAGATTGCATCTACCATCAAATACAAGAATGTCCCACATGAAGCTATCAAGCTTCTCATTCCCATTTTCTCAGAGGACAAGCCGGAATTGGCTTGAGAAACAACCCCTCGTTCCATTGAGACATGGGAAGATCTAGTTACCAAGTTTGTTAACGAATTCTATCCTCCATCCCGAACTACAAGTCTTAAGAATGAGATAATGAAATTTTCTCGAGATTTGATGAATCATTCGGGAGGCATGGGATCGTTACAAAGAATTGCTCTCAAGTGTCCACATCATGGTTTTACCGAGTTAATGCAAATGGATACTTTCTACAATGGTGCGAGACAAGTCGACCAAGACTCTTTGAATGCCTCCGCGGAGGTAATTTCCTTAGCAAAACCACAAAAGAAGCCTTACAAATCATTGAAAACAAGTCCCGTGTCCGTTCTTTCCGCACAAAGACATATCGGACTCGGTCTAATCTTGGACCTTCTACTTCATCTCCTGTGAGTACATCTAGCACCGATGCTAAGATTGATAAACTCACGAGATATTGTTCGAGCTTTGGTTCTTGCTAACCAGAAGAAAGTCACTTTCACTCAAACACCATCACATGGTGAAGTGAAGAAAGTTGAAGTTTGTGTTACTTGTGGTGGTCCTCATGCATACTACAACTCAGATCGCCACCGATGGTAGTCCGTTTGAAGCAAATGCTATAGCCGGTACTTCACATCAAGGAGGTAATCAATACCGTCCTCAAAATGAACCAAACTACCGTGCTAACACTTATCGAGCACCACCGGTTTAACCGAATCCTAACGGAATCGAATCAACCTAGAATGAACCAAGGTTATCAAAACCAAGGTAATTTCTATCTGGACCCAATCAAGGTTTCCAACAACAAGGAACCTTCATCAAAACAATTTCAATCGGGGAATCAATTTCATGGGAATGTGAATCCTAATCAAGGAATTTTCAACAACAAGGTCCTAATCAAAACATCCGACCTCGAATTTCCTCCACATCCTCCAAGTACCATCATCGATGAGTTATTAAAGCGAGTTCATGAAATCCCAAGATGAAATGAGCAGGTTGTTGGTCGACCAAATTGCGATCTTAAGAAGTCTTTAAATGATCAACCCTCGGGCTCAGGAAAACTTCCGAGCAACACGATCGCTAACCCGAGGGGCGATGCAAAGGCGATCACAACCAGAAGTGGTGTTTCATACAATGGACCCGCTATTCCTACTACCTCTTCTTCTTCTCTCCCAAAGGTAGTGGAAAGTGAACCTAGGACACACAATGGACCTTCGACTCCAATGCCTCCTCCACTAGGAGAAATGAGTCAAGTTACCAAGGCGACAAAGAACAAGGAACTTCCTGTTAATAACGGAGGAACCAATGATGTCCAGCCTCAAGTTGTCCAGAAACCCAAGTCTAATCCAGGAGTTGTTTTTGAACCACCTGTTGCTCCCGTTGAAAATACCAAATCCAAATCTTCTATTCCTTACCCATCACGTTTGAATGAGCAAAAGCTCCGTGAAAAAGCTAGTCATCAAATGGACAAATTTTTTCAAATTTTCCAAGAACTACATTTTGACATAAGCTTTGCGGATGCTATCATCTTGATGCCCAAGTTTGCATCAACTCTCAAACACATGTTAAGCAACAAGGAAAAGTTGTTTGAAATGGCTAAAACTCCTCTTAACGAGCGCTGCAGTTATCCCAAGAAGCTTCGAAAAGCTTGGAGATCTGGAAAATTTCTCTTACCTTGTGTATTTCCGGGAATGGTTGAATGCTTTGCCCTAGCGAGATCTTGGTGCAAGCATCAACGATGCCTTATTCAATATGGAAGAAACTTTCTCTTCCGAACTTACTCCTACATGCATGACTCTCGAGCTTGCGGATCGTACAATATCCGTCCTCTTGGCATTGCCGAGGGCGTATTTGAAAGTAGGAAAGTTCCATTTTCCGGTGACTTCGTGGTTGTTGATTTTGATGCCGATCATCGGGTTCCTCTCATTGTTGGTCGAGGATTCACGAGAGCGGGTCGTGCTCTCATAGATGTATTTGAGCAAGAAATCACATTACGTGTTGGTAATGAAGTCGTCACTTTAACCTTGATCAAACTTGAGGTACTCCGCAAATTATGATTACGAATCGGTTAACCGAATAGATATCATTGATGTTGCTTCGAAGAGTACTCTCGAAGTTCTTGGTTATGATCATAATTCTTGAGTGATAATCTCACTCATTCATCTCAACCCATCATCGCCAATTCTACTCCTTCTCTCACCCCATTTGAGGAAAGTGACTTCATCTTGGAAGAGATTGAAGCCTACTTGTCTAGTGATTACATTCCATGGGAAATTGATCACGCTCCCATCGACATTGAGGGGACATACTTCTCATTGAGAAGTTGCTTAATGATGATCCATCATCATTTTCACTCCCTCCGTCGAACTTCATAACAAGGAAGTCAAGTCGGTTGAGAAAGCGAAGAATTTCTGAGGTTGAGCTTAAGGACTTACCGCCTCATCTCGAGTATGCATTTCTTGAAGGTGATGATAAATTACCGGTCATTATTGCTCGAGATTTGAGTAAAGATGAAAAGTCGCTCTCATAAAAATCTTGAAGTCACACAAGCAAGCAATTGCTTGGAAACTCTCCGACATTAAGGGTATCAACCACGAATTTTGTACTCACAAAATCTTGATGGAGGATGACTTCAAACCCAGATTCAACATCGAGAAGAGTAAATCCAAAATCCATGATGTTATCAAACAAGAGGTTATCAAACTTCTTGATGCGAGATTGATTTACCCAATCTCGAGATAGTCCTTGGGTTAGCCCAATTCATTGTGTTCCTAAAAGGGTGGCATAAGCTGTTGTCACAAATGAAGATAACGAGTTAATTCCAACTCGATTGGTTACGGATGGCGTGTTTGCATTGACTATCGTAAGTTGAATGACGCCACCGTAAAGACCATTTTCCTCTACCCTTTATGGACCAAATGCTTGAGAGATTAGCGGGGAATGAATACTATTGTTTCCTTGATGGTTTCTCGGGTTACTTTCAGATCCCCATTGATCCAAAGGATCAAGATAAAACTACATTCACCGCCCATACGGAACTTTTGCCTACAGACGTATGCCTTTTGGCTTATGTAATGCTCCCGCACGTTCCAACGATGTATGATGGCCATTTTCCACGACATGATCGGAAACAATGGAGGTGTTTATGGATGACTTCTCGGTCATTGGGGATTCGTTTCAAACATGTCTCTCCCATCTAGATAAAATGCTCAAGCGGTGTGAAGACACCAATCTTTGTCTAAAGCGGGAGAAAAGCCACTTTATGGTCAAAGAAGGCATAGTCCTTGGCCATAAGATTTCAAAAATGGGATTGAGGTAGATAGAGCAAAAGTCGATGTTATTGCTAAATTACCTCATCCTACTACCGTCAAAGGTATTAGGAGTTTTTAGGTCATGCCGGTTTCTATCGTAGATTCATACAAGATTTTCCAAAATCGCCCGCCTATGACTCATCTTCTTGAAAAGGATGCTCCTTTTATCTTCTCACCGAGTGCATCAAAGCTTTTGAAACATTGAAGAAAAAGCTTGAAGCACCCATTCTCGTTGCTCCCGATGGGATTTACCCTTTGAGCTCATGTGCGATGCAAGTGATTTTGCTATCGGTGCGGTCTTAGGGCAACGAGAGCTAAGCATTTTCAGCCTATTCACTACGCAAGTAAGACTATGGTGAAGCTCAAACTCATTACACCACCACGGAAAAAGAGCTATTAGCCGTGGTGTATGCATTTGAGAAGTTTCGGCCGTACTTAATCTTGACCAAATGTGTAGTGTATACGGATCACTCGGCTCTCAAATATCTCTTTGCAAAACAAGATGCAAAGCCGAGATTGCTCCGTTGGGTTCTCCTCCTCCAAGAATTTGATATCATCATACGTGATAAAAAGGAGCCGAGAACACAGGCTGCGATCATCTGTCCGATTAGAGAACCCTCACCAAGATGTTTTCGAGAAAAGGAAATAAATGAAACATTTCCTCTCGAGACACTCAATGCGGTTTCTTTTCGTGGAAACTCTTCTACCCCATGGTTTCTTGACTTTGCAAATTACCATGCGGGTAACTTCATAGTGAAAGGGATGTCGACCCAACGGAAGAACAAATTCTTCAAAGATGTTAAACATTATTTACGGGACGACCCTTCTTATTCAAAATATGTGCGGATCAAGTCATCCGACGGTGTGTTTATGGACAAGAAGCTCTTGACATTCTCAAAGCTTGCCATCTTTGGACCCACCGGGGCCATCATAGTCCAAACTACACCGCCAAAAGGTGTTTGATTCCGGGTTTTATTGGCCCACAATTTATAAGGATGCCCACGATTTTGTCAAAGCTTGTGACGCTTGTCAGCGTCATGGAAATATATCTCAAAGAAATGAAATGCCACAAAATGCCATTCAAGTTTGTGAGATATTTGACATCCGGGTATTGACTTTATGGGGCCATTTCCATCTTCTCGAGGTAACAAATACATACTCGTGGTGTTGACTATTTGTCAAAATGGGTTGAAGCAAAAGCTTTACCTACAAATGATGCCCGAGTAGTTGTGAAATTTTGAAATCTCTTTTGCCGGTTTGGAACTCCTCGTGCTATAATCGGTGATCGTGGTACACATTTTGTAATGACCAATTTGATCGTGTCATGCAAAAGTATGGTGTTACCCACCGTCTATCTCTGCATACCACCCCAAACAAGTGGGCGGTGGAAGTTTCAAACCGTGGTATTAAAAGAATCCTTGAAAGGACGATGGCGAAAATCGTGCATCCCGGTCGGATAAAGCGGATGACGCACTCTGGGCCTTCCGTCGACTTACAAAACACCAATTGGGTGTACTCCATACAAGCTAGTGTACGGAAAGGCATGTCATCTTCCGATTGAGCTAGAGCACAAGGCTTCTTGGGCCTTAAAACATGCAAACTTCGATATCTGAGACGGTGGTGATCACGAAAAGTTCAAATGAATGAACTAAATGAACTCCGTGATCAAGCTTACGAGAACTCTTTAATCTACAAACAAAAGACAAAGAAGATTCATGACTCTAAAATCAAGAACCGCGTTTTCAACGTTGGTGATCGAGTCCTTCTTTTCAATTCTAGATTGAAGATTTTCTCGGGAAAGCTTAAGTCCCGTTGGTGCGGTCCATTTACTATCACTAAGGTTTATCCTTATGGCACCATTGAGTTATCTCACCGATGGTCCAAATTTTAAAGTAAATGGTCATCGATTAAAGCACTACTTTGGAGAGGACATTCCACCGTGATTGTCCGGATCTACAAACATTCCCCATGAACCAATGAATGCGGGGATCGAGTCAAGCTAGTGACTCGGGAATCAAAAATAATAGCACACACCATATGGGTTTTCACCCATGTTTACGTCTTCTTACCCCTTTCTACCACCCTAGTGTGGGGAGTTTCCCATTGTTATATATATCAAGTAAAAAAAAAAAAAAAAAAAAATGTGTATATATCAAAACAAAATAATGGCCGTAGTATTTCCTTTTATGTTCTATGTTTCGGCATAACCGCGGTACTTTGAATATTGAGGGCAATATTCATTTCTAAGTGTGGGGAATTCTCACGAATTTTATCATGTAATTATTCCACCCAATTCCCGTTTTGGCCAAAATTTTTTTGGAGTAAGTGTTTTCACTTACTCAAACAAATGGTAATCATCCGCCATGTCTAACCCACATAAGGATTGGCTAATCCAGAGCAAACGGCTCTTGGTAAAGATATCTCAAATCCGTTTATGGCTTGCAATTTGCCCAAAATTGTATGGTGTTCAACTCACCATATCTTTAAACTAGTGAAAAGTTGGCTAGCCCGCAAGTTTATGGCTTGTGGTGTTGAAAATCCATAATTGGTAATCGGCTCACCAAAGATAATATTGATAATTTATCTAAGAGTTGGCTAGTCCGAAGCAAGCGGCACGGTAAAGACAAATCAAAACCGTTGAAAGTCGGTGATTTGCTCAAAATCATTTGGTTATCATTGTGCCAAGGTTCTTACTTGAACTAAAACAATTGGCTACCGAGTAATGGCTTTTGGTAAAGAGATAAAATCCATTAATTTTCTCAAATCATTGCTAGGGACTAGCAATATCTTAGTGTGGGGATTGATGAGTGTCTAAATACTCATCATTTTATATTGTCTAGATGCAAAAACATCCGAAAACACTCGAAACACATCAAAATGATAAAATATCACAAACAAGTGTTTTATATGTTTTAAATGCAAAACATCAAAATCGATGAAAACGTATCAAGTTTGCATAATTGGCGCTTTAGTCCCCAAGTTACAAAAGTTGTCAAAATTAGTCCTGGTAATTCAAAAACTTGTAAAATGTCATTTTAGGTCCATGAGATTCAAAAGTTGTCAAAACAAACCCTTTAAAGTTTAAAAATCACAAAATGACAACTTTAGTCCCTAAACTTTGAAAATTGTCAAATATAGTCCTTGGTTAATTTAAAAGTGAAAATTATCAAATATTAACCTTGTACTATTTATAAATGACAAGAATGGTCCTTATGATAAACTTTGGAGAAATTACATTTTGGTCCTCTAGTTTCAAAATTGGCGATTTAGTCCCTGGAAGGGTAAAATGGAAAATTATCAAATTGGTCCTTGTACTATTCAATATTTACAGGTTTGGCCCTTGTGATAACTTTGGAAATATTTCAGGTTCAGCCCCTTAACTTTGGAAATTACACTTTTGGTCCTTGTTGTTAATACAAACCAAACGGACCCTATATATTATCAAAGCCCAAATCCAATCCAAATCCAATCCATTACCCAAACCCGGCCCAAATTTTAAATTCGAAAAAAAACCGCACCTGTAGCTCCTTCTCTCCCACATTTGTTTGAGCCAAAACCGGTGGTTTTAACCACTTGATTTTCACTCCACCTCATCCATAACACTGTTACTAACTCCCTTCCACCTCCACATCAATCCAAACCCCATTAATGCAATAAACACCGCTCAATTGAAAATGGCGCCAAAATCGACATTTGGCAAATTTGATGATCTGGTTTAATCCAATGGTTGGAAATTGGTGGGATTTGCTCAAGAGATGTCGACAGAGATGAAAAAGCTCAATATATACAAGGATGGTGCAATGTAATTATCTATCTAGTGTAATTTTTAAATAGCTTAATGTCGTTTTAAGTTTAAGTTTTAAATTTTGTATGTTTTAGTTTCAAAGCTTTGTATTTCAAGTTTCGATGTATAAGAAAACATTTTGTAACCATCAATTTCGGTTTTAAGACTATTTCGGTTTATGTATTTTCATGTTCAAAAATCTCAAATATGATCAAATGTTGTTTATGGTTGTTATTTTGGATTGAATAAGCCATATAAGCACCTATATAGCTTATTAAAGCTATTAGTTACCTTAAAAATCAGTTTAGTAATCAAAAGCAAAAATCACAAAAATATAAATAAATAAGTTGAAAAATAAAAATCCATGGTAAAAGGTACAAGAAAATTTGGAGCAAGGTTGATATTGGATGGCCTTGGGATTAGTGCTTCTTGGGAAGCTATAGGAAGTGTTTTAAGTCCTTGTTCTCATCTTTTACTTGAAATCCAGTTTGTAAGCGGTTTGATCAATTTTGGCATTTCAATATTAGAGTTGTTTATTAGCTTAAATTTTATTTGTTAATGTTTATTAGTCATAGTTAAACATAATTATCTAATAAAAATAGTTACTTGTTCTTTTAAATTTGTAGTTAGCAAAAATCTCATTTTCACAGTTAAAATAGGATAATGGTCATTTCTAAGTTGTATGTTGTTATTGTTGTTAATTTTAGGCTTCTTTAGTCTTAATAAGTGATTATATAAAGTTTGCAATCAATTTCATGGTCTTAATCATTGATTTGCTTTGAAAAGCTCTAAAACAATCTCATAAGTAGTGTTTGGATTTGCTAAGTTATTTGTGATTAAGGACTGTAGTGTTGTTATAAGTTGTTGTTATAAGTCATAATAGGATATAATAGCTCAGTTAGACCATAAAATATAGTCCTTGTTTTATAAAAAAGTCAACATAGCTTCTAATCTCAATTTGTAGTTCACTGTTGAGATTTAGGAATGCAAATGTCATCACAGTGTTAGATAACTTGTTAACATAGCTTAATATAGTCTTATTATAACTTAATACATCAAGATCGGTCCTTAAGATCAATCAAAGTTCACAAAAGTCAAATTTCTCAAAACTCTTTAAAAGTCAAAACTTGAAAAATACCATTTTGAGCCAATGAGAGGAATTTTCATGGATTCATTTTGGACAAAATTCTAAGTGAAACTTGTTGTTTTTAAAACTTCCTTGGTCTATTTTCTTATAGCCATTTTAGTAGAATTTTTCAAATTTTTAAAAGCTCTCAAATGAGCTTGTGGATTGAGCTTATTTCCCCTGTGCACAAGCTCAGATTGATCGAGTGTTTATCAGTAAGTTGCAACCCTTGCAACTTGCTCTCAAGAGCTTGTCTAGGTCTCATCTTTGGTTTTAGATTCTTACCAGGTCTAGATTAAGTCCCAACTTTTGTTTTCATTCTCGACTTATCAAGTAGCTTGTGCTTTGGCTTCAACTTAGCACCTAAACTGTTTTTAGCTTATAAACTCAAATCATCAAATCATCCATCTTGTATTCAGAGGTTAAAACCAGTTGTTATAAGTTGCATTTGAGTAGTTTTAGCTTATTATAGCTTCGTGGTAGTTTGGTAGCTTATTGTACCTTTTGTGCTTATTCAAAGTGCTTATTTATAAGCACTTGGTTTCTGATTCATTTTCTCACAAACAAGCCCATGTTTTTCTATTTTTCTTAGATTAAGTAGATTAAATTAGACTTTTCCTGAAATTTTCATAATTTTCCATAACAGTTTGCTATTTTCTTAATTTAAAAGCAGTTTTAGGCATTTTAAATAGCTTTTAATACAAATAAATCGAAAAAGCTTAAAAAATATGTTTTCAATTTTCCTAGATTAAGATAAATATAAAAGTCATAAAAGTATTTTTCCATAATTTTCTTGGTTTAAATAGTATTTTCTAGCATTTTAATTAGTTTTAAATAGTTTTAAATTAATAATAAATACATAAAAGTCTAAAAATATATTTTCAGTTTTAAAATAAGTTTTATCATATTTTAGATTTTTCTAAGTTATAATTTCATTTTCTAGGTTAATTTTGTATTTTCTTATATTTTAGTGCATTTTAAATACTTAATAAATAGTTTTTAATTAATAATAATTAAATAAATAGTTTTAAAAATAATTTTCTTTTCTAATAATTTTCTTTTATTATTAGGATTGTAAAATATCATTTTCATATTTGTAGGCCTTTTATTTCTTTAAAACTCACGTTTTATTTTGTACATTTACGTAATTTTATTTAAACGTCGTTTTAGGTTTTAAACGTTCATCATTTTAAAAATAGTGATAGCGTTTATTTAATATATTTTAACTTTTAATTTCCTTTAATTTGCATTTAAGTCGTTGTAATTTATTAATCTTTTCTTTAGGTAATTATCCATCAAAATCCTTATTGATCACTATCCTTAGTGATCATTCTATCATCGATCAAGTGTTTATACACCAATTCATCCTCCGTGGGACTTAACGACCCAGAATCCCTATATTCCTTTGATCTTCATTGTATTAGTGTTTGAGTGTTTTAAGTTTGTTACGGTTGACCATTCACAGTGGTTAGCTTGTGTAATTAAACTGATTGCTTAGCACCAATTCTTGCACCAATCAAATGACTTCAATAATACGGATAGGCAAAATAAAGACCGAGGCCCAATATCCATGCATAGAAAAGATAACCGAAACCACAAGCTGGAGTCTATCCGCAAACGATAGACTTTTGTTCTTCCAATCACCAATCCGGTTTTTCACCCTTTCTACAAGAATTTTGCAATCTTTATATAAAAGCCGAGATGAAATAAGAGGGACTCCAAGGTACCTAATCGGAAGAGTTCCTGCTTCAAAAGGCATAATGCGGAGAATAGACATTTTTACATGGTTAGGCACATTACAAAAGAAAGCGGTACTCTTTGGAACACTTGGAACCAAGCCTGAAATAGATTTAAACTCATCCAAGGCCTCCATAATTGTTTGAGTAGAAGTTACATCACCACGAGAAAATAAGAGTAAATCATCTGCAAAACAAACATTAATAATTTCCTGCTTGTGGCAATACTTATGGTATTGAAATTGGTCGTTGGCCACAACTCTACACTTGAGAATAATCGTTAAGACTTCCATAACCAATGTGAAAAGATACGGGGACAATGGGTCTCCTTGCCTAAGACCTCTCTTTCCCTTAAAGTATCCATGGAGCTCACCATTAATGCACAATGAGAATGAAGCCGAGGACACACAAGCCATAACCCAAGTAATCAACTTTGGATGAAAACCAAATTCAAGAAGAATAACTCGAAGAAAATTCCAATCGACCGTATCATAAGCTTTTTGGATATCAACTTTAAATACACATCTTGGGGGGGCTTTGTTTAAGTGATAGTTATGCATAAGTTCTTGGGTAAGTAGAATATTATCGGATATACTCCTACCCGGAACGAATGCCGATTGGTTATCACTAACAACATCATCAAGACCTTCCTTTAAACGATTAGTAATAATTTTACTAATACATTTATATAGAACGTTACAACATGAAATAGGACAGTAATCGTTAATGCGAGAAGGTGTAGATACCATTGGAATAAGAGCAATAATTGTACGATTTAGCTCCTGAAGAAGTTTTCCATTATAAAAAAAAATCTCGAATAGCATTGCACACTTCCTCGCCCACTATATCCCATGCCTTCTTAAAGAGTAGAGAAGTATAACCATCCGGTCCAGGCGCTTTGTCGTTTCCTATAGAGAACATGGCATCCTTGATTTCCTTATTCGACACATCACGACACATACCCAATGCCTTGTTAGGGTCCAGCTTCTTGGTGAAAAGGTTTGTAGTGTCAAGAGCAACAGGACTCCCCTCTTTCCCAAGAAAAGCTGAATAGTGGATAACAAATGACTTAGCAACATTATGACCCTAATGTAAAACATTATTCAAGTCAATAACAGCCTCAATGCGACACCTATTAACTTTCGACTTTACCGTCTTGTGGAAATAAGCGGAGTTCGAATCACCCACTTTAAGTGTAAAGCCGAAAAATCTAAAGCATGTGAAAAGACCATTTTACCCCTCAAGTTTAATATTTTTGAAATACGTAAAATACGTCAAGCTCATTAAATACGTTTATAACCTAACTTATAAATAATCAACATGTTCAAGAAAATAAAATCGACATACCCTATGACTTATGCATATCACACGTTAAAGTGACTCCTAATGTACCAAACCATATTAAAACTTGTAACAAACTCACTTGTACACAATATGGACTAAATACATTGTAAATTTGGAAAGTAAAGGAAATTGACTTGGTCTTAACCTCCCCGCCCCTTGATTGGCCGATTTTACCTCCCCTCCCCTAAATCATGTTTATTCTTTTTTTTATCCCATCAATTGTAACTTACCATTTACACAATTCTCACATTCAAAAAAAAATCACACCACAAAAACCTAAACATAAAG
Source organism: Chrysanthemum lavandulifolium (assembly GCA_022545495.1). Taxonomy (NCBI): domain Eukaryota; kingdom Viridiplantae; phylum Streptophyta; class Magnoliopsida; order Asterales; family Asteraceae; genus Chrysanthemum; species Chrysanthemum lavandulifolium. Next base: position 261,462,977 of record CM040243.1, on the reverse strand, counting down.
AGACGGCAAACAATTCTCCCCACCCCAAATTCGAATTCAAGGCTCAATAAAAATCGTAGGGTGCTCTCAAGGATGTTGTGATCGTGTTAGGTTCAAAAACAAAGCTTGGTCATGGGTCTATTGAAGCTGGTCGTGAATTTCTTGGTGTGTTTCTGCCGTGGGTCTTGCTAAGCCTAGGAGAGACTTTGTGTCGTGGGTTTTGGTGCCTTTGATCTTGTTTCTCCTTCGTATACGCTACTAGGGTAACGTATCCTCATCTTGTATTATTTTTCTTCCTTGTTTCCTTGGTGGTGTCGTGACTAGGTCTCCCTTTTTAGGGCTTGTTATTCGAAAATGTTAACACATAAAATGATGGGTATATTGTCACATAATATGATAACCATTAACCACATGAAATCATGATTTTGAACCTTGTATATGTCGTATGGTATTAACATGAAAACTTGATTCGAATCTGATTTTTGGACCTCCTATATTTTGACCCATATGTGATTCTAATAATGGGTTTAATGTGATTAATAGTTGTGTAAAACATAGGGTTTAATTAGGGTTCATACGATTTGGGAAAATAATTAAGTTAGGTTTTTTTGGGTGATTGTGAAAAACTGTTTTGATAACCCGATTTGTACAAGCCATAAGTTGGTGATTAAGAGGTGTTTTTGCAAGTTTCTGAATTCTAAAACTTAATTTAGGTTGTTTTATACGTACATGTCGAATTTCATAATTTTTGGAGGTCGGGAAAGTGTATTTTTGAATTTTTCAAGATCAAGTGTCAAAGCTGAGAAAACCATAATGAATTGGGAGCTCTCCTTTTACAGGAGTGACATTTAGGATATAAATGAATTTCTTGGAGTTTTGGGAATTTTTCCAAAGTGTCTAAACAGGTCTTATAAGCGTAAACTTTTAAGGTGTATTTTCTGATCACTTTCTGGACAGGTCTGGTCTTGTGATTTTCTATAGGACATTTTACTTGGAAATAGAACATCATAATTTTTGGAGAGCCTTTTAACTCATATGGTAACCTCTAGGAATTTCCTTGATTTTATTTGAGCTAAGTAAGTATTTTATAAAAATTGCTAAATTCTGATCCAGATATGAATTTAAGAAAATGAAAGATAAAAGATGATATCAATAAGTAAAACACTTACAAATGCATAATAATCTTATAAAATAAGTATATAAGTAATATATGATATCAATTCGTGTAGATTCGTTGAAGAAGATACGACGTTGCTTCCCAGTGTTATTTTCCCGTTTGCTTTCATTTCGTTGCTAAGGTACAAATATTCTATCCCTTTTCAGTAGGGATTTCTCATGACTTTTCGATCCTTGACTTTACTTCACTTATGATATTCCTTTGCTATGATTTCCTTATGCTATGATCCTTTTGATATGATTCCAACATAATCCTTTGATATGATTCTGTTCGCTATGATATTCGTTTGTTATGATTATGAACCTTATGATTATGAACCTCTGATTATGAACTTATGTTATGGAAATCTGATATGAACCTTTGACTTATGAACCTTTGATATGAACCCTTATGATATGATTATGCTTTGACCCTTCAGTTTGATACCCGAGCCAAATATGTTTCCTAGTCATGGAGGTACCATGACCATGTCATTGATGCACCAATGGCATAACTCCAGTGTGTACAAGTGATGTTACACACCGTCCCCTTTCTGTTATATGATTATGAGCTCAGGATATTTGTTTGGCCACTATGTTTCTACGGGGGCGTATGGATGCATCTTAGATATGTTTTGATATGATATGATTTATATGGTGAATGATGTCGGTGTGCAATACGCGTCTTCACAGTCTGGGAGCTAGCTACTCCATTGGTTACTGAGTCTCCCCTCCTATTATATATAGTATTCCAAGGTCACCCCTGCGAATACAATGGTTACTTATGATATGATATGATATGATATGTTCCAGGCTCGTGGTAGATTTCTAACAACCCTTACACTTTGATATGCCTATATTGTACCTCCTGTATTCCCCAACGCACCATATTCTGTATTAACTGTTCATTACTCAGCACCCTTATATGATTCACTCTACTACCAATATATGTTTGTATTTCATTGCATTGATTTGTCATACTCTCATTCCGTTACTTCAGATATCGTTCCATTTACGTATCGGGTTATTATATGTTTATTGGATTTGATTATGCTATTCATGTTTTATGCGACTACTGATTTCCCTGTTATGATATGATTGATATACGGTTATGTGATTAACCTATTGTCATCTGATGATATGTGATCTTACTGTTATGTGACCCTCTGATTTTTCTGTTTATCATGTGTACTTCGTTCAGTTAATCTCGTGGACTATGACTATCCGTTGTATCCTTATCTGCTTATTGTTGACCTACCATGTACATTTCTGTCTATGCTATGGATTGATTAGGTAAATGTTTCCACTTTTGACGTCTGGCTTGTTAACTTGTTTAATTGCCCTGCTATGTCCCTAGTTCATTTAATTATAATGTTCATACCGTATTCCTACTTGTTACGTGTGACTGCCATGTTTTGACTGCTGTTAGTACTTCCGCTTTTATGATACTGGTTATGTTTTCAACTAAGGGTTTTGACCTGTGTGATTGCCATGCTCACTTAGTAATTAATTGCTTCTGTTTTCCTTTAGATTTTCGTTTGACTTTTATGTCTTATGTTTTCATGAATTGATTGTATGCCATATGCATGTTGTGTGGATACGACGTCTGCTATGCTTGCTTATGTTCAGTACTTGTATGCATGGTTTGTATGTGCTTGTATATATGTCATCGATGCTTTGCTTTGCTTCGTTCTCCTTGTTATCTGTTCTTTTTGGATATTTGTATTATTGTGTTCTGCAGGATCCTCGTTGACTCATTATTCTCATTTCGCTGCGACCTTGTTATCAGTTTCCTTATTTCATTTCGCATTTCTGATTTTATTTCGCTTTCGTTTTGTTATATCTGTTCACTAGGCTTTTTAAGCTCAGCCGCATTTCTTTTCCTGCGGCAGGTTTTAGGTTTGAAGATGGGCTTTGATGGACTGAGAGTTGGATTATTTGAGTGGACCAACCCTAGTTACCTTATTAATTGGACTTATTTTGAAGAGCTTTTTTTTTTGAGATTTCATTTCATTTTGGATATTGTATTTCCTTGTCAATCAGATGTTTATATGATTTGATACTTCATTTTTTTTGGTTTCCGTTTGTAAAGATTTTAATTGTATGTTCTGATATGACACCAGAATGTGACACTTCTACCCTTGTCGGGTGGGGGTGTTACAATAAGCCACTCCACTTTGGCCTTTTGCTTCAAAAACCGTTCTTCGTCAATCACAGTTTCATTAAAAGCCTTAAGGTACCTAGCTTGCTCCTCACGAAGAATACTGGATGAGGGATCCTTATCAAGAGCAATTTGAAATTCATCCAACCCATGACGAAGAGAAGCAACACGATCATGAAGGTTTCCTTGCCTCATTACTAGCTTACGAATAGCCTTCTTAAAAAATCTTAACTTCTTAACCACTTTAAACATATTATAGCCACTAATCTCTTGCTGCCATCCTTCCTCGATCACTGATTTAAATTCCGGTTTATACACAATAAAGTTTAAGAACTTAAGCGGTTTGTTTTTGACTTCATAGCTTCTTTGAATTTTGAGCACCGCAGAGCATGGTCCGATATCTGTATGGCTGAAAGAGCACATAAGAACCGGGAAAGTCATTAGTGAAAAAAAGGTTACTCATAACACGATCAATCTTTTTAAGCATTCCCATTCCAGCATTCGGTTTTTCGTTCCACGTAAAATGCAGTCCCGAGCTATTCACATCAATAACTTCAATATTTTCAACACATTCACGGAATTCTCGCATGGCAATATTAATATCCGAAGATCCACAGAATATATCTTCAATGTTTAGAGCCGCATTGAAGTCACCCATAACCACCCATGGTTTGTCTTTCACAAAATGTTTATGAAGACACAAGTTCTGCCACAACTCACGCCTATGAATGTAGTAATTTGCTGCATAAATAAATGAACAGAAAAATGCTTTTTGGCCACTTTTCATAATGATAAGAGCATGTATCACCTGGTCCAATTGAGAGACAACCATAATATCCACCATATCCGCATTCCATCCAAGAATGATACGTGAAACTTTAGAACACAGTCTCCCGTTAGACGTCCACTTCCAATCGACACATACTTTTTCCAGTTTGTCAATATCCACATGTGATTCTAATATAGCACAAACATGTAACTGATTATCATTGATCACTTGTCGAACCTCCTTTTGTTTAGGGGCACGGTTCAAGCCCCTAATATTCCATGAGGCGACACTAAACATTGGGAACCTCTATAACAGGAGTGCTTGCCCCCTTTGTGTTATTGCCATCCGATTCCATAAAGGTACCCGTTTCATCATAAACATTCTCTACTTCATCCTCATCAGAATCAACATTAGTTTTTTCCGTCCCAACTTTTATTGTACCCTTACTAACAGTAGCTTCTTCCACATCACCCAAATTATCATTGCTAAGAACAGAAAAAACATTAGAGGTGCGTATAACCTGCTTCCCATGACTCTTGGATGTACTTGCCCCATTCACACCTGTATTTGTCTTTGTTTGGCTGTTGTTCACAATTTTCTTTGAGTTTCCAGCTCCATTTTGATATGATACGGGTCTAAACACAAAGTTCTTTGGTTTGAACCCCACAATTTTCTCGTTTTGCTTCCAGTTTCTGTTTTTATTTTGAACCACCTGAAAGCCATCATCTTTAACTTCTGCATTCTTCTTGCTCATTTCTTTCACATTTAGTGGACAACCTTCAAACGAAGGGCCAAAGATTTTGCACTTTGAACATCTTGGAGGGTACCACTCGTATTCAAATGTAACCGTTTCTCTCGTAAATCCATCATCTTCCAAATTTGGAATAGCAAGGACCATAGATTCTTTCTTTTCTCTATCCGATTGGACCTCGACCATAACACGAGCATAACTGCTTCGTCCCCATGATTCGTTACACATTGAGCTAGTGTACAAATCCATCATAATCGGTTTACCTATTTTGGTTGCAATGGTACTTAATCCATCGGCTGTAAACGCAACCATAGGGATATCATGTATCTTCACCCAAACAAGCATCTTCGTTAAGTTCTCTTTAGAAACACAAGTTGTAGGCATCCATTTGTTCAAGATGATTGGCATCGTTCTTATCATCCATGGGCCATTCTGTAATACGTCCTCCACCCCTTTTTTAGTTGTGAACTTGAAAAAGTAAAACCCTCTTGCATTCATCATAATCTTTTGAATTCCGTATTTCCCCCAAGCGTTAAACACGTAATTTTCAACAACCGGGAAAGCTACTTGTTTTCCAAGAAAGTACCCGCATATTGCGTTCCCCATTTTGTCATTCACCTCGCTAACCGATGACACCGGTATCTTAAGTTCGAATTCACCATTATCCGAACCACTCAATTCCAATGGACGAAAGTTGACTTTGTTCAGGCTTTGTTCATTTGTAACAACGTTAGCAAAGGAAACACGAGCTGCATCTTGGATAGGAGATTCCTTCACTATATTCAAATTCTTATCTCCTTCCATTGTTTTTATTTTATCAGCAAGACTATTCAATATCGATTTTATGTCGTCCTCCTCTCCTAAACCCTTATCCATCAACTGAAACTAAACACAAATCAAAAACCCCAAAACAACCACCAGTAATTAGTTTGCCATTTATGTTGGAATGAGGTTAATTTTGTGATGGTGATGGTTAATTTGATTGGTTTTGAGGAATTAAGAAACGCCTAATTCCGGCAGAGAGGTTTCTCCATGGGGTGCGTTTTTTAGAAAGGAGAGAAGTTTATTTCCAATCTATTTTTTTAATTTTCTGGTAGCTCTTCAATAGCGTTTTTAGTTGGGTTAAAATTTCTATACATTTTGGAATTCGTTTGGTAACTTATTTTAGTTTAAAGGCTGTTTTAGTCATTAAATTAGTTAAAATCTTTTCGTTTGTTCAAAATTTTGTTATTATTTTCTAAACTTAGTTCTTGTTAAGATTAAGTTTCTGTGTGAATTTCATATTTTAATTCTTACGAATGATGTATTGCAACAAGGAATTTGGTGTAATAAGAGATTAGGAGGTGTTTGGTATTTTAACCTGCTTTGTAACATGCAACCTACTAATTGTCCAACATTGCAACAAGAAATAAAAAATTGATACCTTAAATTGAGGGAAAAAAAACTGGTGTTTTTAATTGAAATTGAACCTAAGATGAGTATCTTTTTATGCGATTTGTCTATATTTATTTGATGAAGCAAGCCCAACAAAAACGGCCATAAAATTAAGGGAGAATTGCATATATACTTATATAGTAGTATAATCAAGAGGGCACATATCAATAAAGCTTTTAAACCGATTCTTATAATTAGTGTAAATATATTATGGTGCAACCTTGAGAATCACATACGGATGACTATCTATCTACACGTGGTTAGAAACATATTTACGACAATTAGTTGCATCTTAGAAAGACATAATGGTTTCAAGATGTCCGAGGATTTTAGAATGTGCCTTTGTTCCAAGCGTCAAGGGTTTTTCACCCACCAATGGTGATTATTCCAAGATGTCAAGGGGTTTTCATGCTAGAAATACATCTTTAAGGCCGTGTGCGATTCTATTTTGCTGGGTTGAGCCATATCAAGCAATAGTCAACTGGCAATCTCGATAAAGAAAATTAAGAACGATGAACAAAATTATAGTTCATCAAAAAAATGTGAACTTAATCATCACTAACTGAGAACTTATTGATTATAAAGTATGACTTGTTCATCAACTATTAATATATGTTTTTTGATAATAAAAATGTTAAACTTGTTATATTTTCAATAAGGACAAAATTTACAAATGAGTAACATGCCATCTATTTTGTTTTAATATGACTAACTTACTTTAAAATTATACAAAATTACTAGTGAACTTTCAAATTCCAATTATGCCATACACTACACTTACACCACCCCAATTAAACAAAAATGCATCGTTGATCCTTAATACATAATCCTAGTTAAAATAATTGCACCGTTTGTCCTCAATATATAACCTTAGTTAGTCCCACCACCACCACCCACCACCGCCACCACCAATCACCACCACCACCAATCACCGTCGCCACCCATTGCCACAACCCACCCACCATCAGTTACCACCACCACCCGCCACTTACCACCACCACTCACTGCCACCACCCATTGCCACCAAACCACCACCACTCACCACCGTCACCCACTGCCACTCACCACCATTTACCACCTACCACCACTTATCACCACCAATAACCACAACCACTCACCTTCGCCACCCACTGCAACCACCACCAATCAACACCACCACTCACCACCCACCACCCACCACCACCACCTGAGGGTGGCGGTGGTGATTGGTGGTGGTGATCGGTGGTTGTGGTGGTGGCAGTGGGTGGCGGTGGTGAGTGGTCGTGGTGAGTGGCGGTGGTGATTGGTGGTGGTAGTGGTAGTGGTGAGTGGCGGTGGTGGGACTAACTAAGGTTATGTATTAATGACTAACAGTGCAATTTTTTTAATTGGATTATGTGTTGAGAATCAACAGTGCAATTTTTTTTTAACTGGAGCGGTGTAAGTGTAATGTATGGATGGGCATAATATTTGGAATTTGAAAGTTCATTGGTAATCTCATATCATTTTAAAGTGGATTAGTCGTATTAAAACAAAATTATAATGCATTTAGCTCATTCCTAAAAAATGAAGTCTTAAAAAAATAAGCCTACACACTTACTATTAGAGGAAGACTTAAAATTCAATACATCTCATTATTCAAATTTAAATGTAGACGTTTCCAGTAAATTAAATACAATTTTCAAATCATTTACAACTCATTATTAAAAACGTGTAACCGCTAAAAATCATTATTATCAGTAATGATTATTAAAAATATATAACCACATCTACTATAAAAATACACACAAAGTATTTCATATCTCTCTCACACACATCTAAAATATAAGCAATAATGTTGAGTGTACCCGCCGCCATAAAATTTAATCACATGGTATCCGCCGCCATATTGTGCAAGTACACTGCTAGTAATATTAAAAAAAAGAGAGAGATAATAGGTTACTCATTTGTAGATTTTGCCCTATCAACAATCATGGTGAAAAATAATAATGATGAACAAAATGTTTGTGTATCCTATATTTGATATCACTACTACTTATAATGCACCAATGAATCTCTCTCTTATTAAATATTCAGACTTTCAGACTTGCAACTAATAAAGCACTAGTAGGGTACCCGCGCGATGCGGCGGCGGGTACCCTAAAATAAATTTTATGGGCATAAAATATCTAGTAGAGTGTCCAAACAGTGTCACATCTCAAATACATATTTGCATTCTACTCTTCACGTAGGACTTCTCGATACACAACGTTTGACGTGTACACTCCGTCATTAGCGATTTTTTTGGCGGGCTTTACTAACACCTTTGTAGTTTCACGTGAAATCCCTCTCGACAACGCCACATAAAGATGACCATGAGAGAATACTGAATCTGGTAGATAAACACCCATGTTTGGTATCGTTTGTCCTTGCGCCTTATTTATAGTCATGGCAAAGCTAAGGCGGACAGGAGGCGATTTCTTCGCTTAAAGCGGGAACATGTCACTTCGGACGGACATAACGGAATTCGGGCACGAAGACTCTCTTTCCGGCGTGTTGGCCGCGCTATCTCTCGCATCGATCATGTTCGTCTCTAAAGATTTGCATATCAATCTCGTCCCATTGCATAATCCATTTGAAGGATCGATATTGCGTAAAAGTATAATCGGGCACCCAACTTTGAGCCGGAGAACATGAGGGGGCAAACCACTAATAGTTAGCGAGTTTAAGAATTCCGTCGGATAATAGTTATTTGTGTCGTCTTCTGCTTTGTCGAAACTGTAGTAGATTTTTTCCGCTCCGGGAAAATGGTCTATCAACTTCTCGTTAATGTCGTCCACATTCTCGTTTTTTGTTGATAATATTGCCCTCGAGATGATATCATCCGAAGAACCCCTGTTTGTTCCTAAAGATGGAAAAACTGCATCAATCAAATCATCTTTTGATTTGTCTTTAGTTGTGAAGGGTATGACCATGTCATCGGGTATTCGGATATAGTTTCCATCAACCGTTTCCTCTTCTCCGTTACCGACACGAAGTAGAAAATCCGAAAACCATGGATATGTTAGAGCTCTCATATTTAGAGTTAGAGACATCTTTTGAATCAAACACCAAAGAGGCGACATACGTAAGCTCGAGTCAACGATCTGTGCTCGAGTGCCCGTCTTATTCTTGGCAAAACACGTCTAAAATCGCCTCCAAGAACCATTATTTTACCACCGAGCGAAGTCTTACCCGTGATGTCTTGCATGGTTCGGTCTCTGCCTCTACCGCTTGCCTCTTGGCCATCGATGCTTCGTCCCATATTATTATTTTGGCACAACGAAGAAGTTGGTACATCCGCTCTGCTTTTTGATGTTGCAAACAGAGTTGTTATCAAGATTTAAAGGAATTTTAAAGCGTGAATGCGCAGATTCTCCCTCGGCATGTTATTAGCCGCATGACCGGATGATGCGGTTGCGGATCGCCGTGTAACCACGCGATCGAACCTCGGCAAGCAAGGCCTTGTAAAGATATCGTTTTCAGTCCCCGCCCATCTATAAAGAATACACCGGAGAATCAGCATCACGTGCTTCATAATCTCATTATCGCGGCTTGTTGGTCGGGGTTTAAAGTGTCGCGGGCGCGGAGGTGTTCTTCTTCCACAAGAATGGAGTACTCTCTTCCACTTCTCGAAAACCTCCAGTTGCATCTTTGAGATCGGGGTTCACTCGGGAAGATCAAAATCGACCATGATCTTACCCATAGATTGCATATAAACGTTGATGTCTTTGAGGACCATATTACGTACAAGATGTCCATTTTGATATCGACGCTTAAAATCTTCGGAAAGCGAGTCATAATGGTCATTCCATAACCTACGAACATCTCCCGACTCATAAAAAATCAATAGAGTGGCGAATAGCCTCCGGAGAGCGGATGGAAACTCTTTTAGTGAGGCCTCAGCAAGTGTTTCTGATAATAGGTTGTCAGACTGTATTAACCCTCTTTCTAGAGCAGCCCTTCGAAATGTCGAGTGTCTTACGCCGTTGGCAGTGCAAAGATCATCCCAACCCGTAGGCCCGGGAACATGTGAAAGAAGTACGAAGGTAGAACCGCTCTCCTTGGGCGGGATTAGCGAAACCAATCGCCTCTCATTGATCCTTTTTTCGGTCATTCCATCTTCGTGAACCGGTATTCCATGTGTAATGCTTTGGAAAATCTCGATACAGATATTTCCTCGCACTAACGTCTGCTTTTGTTCTTCTCGAAAAAGGCGGTCAACATCGATCTTTATCTCTCTCCCTATCGATGATATCTGTCATCGATTCATCATCTCTAAACCTAACCATTTGTTGGTTAGGGAGATGAATCTGCAATGCCATGACGTAAGGTTGCATGCGAGATAAAGAGAAACCAAAAATCCTCCATATTGCTTCGGGGGGAGACACATAACGTGCATCTTGGAATCTCTTTATCTCGTTTATGACAACACCTTCTGCGTCTGGATCGATGTGGACGACTTGTTTGTCATGACCCTTGTAGACGTACTTGAAGATATATTTTACCGAAACAATGCTCGAGCATATGATATGTGTCTAAATACACATATATTTGTATTATATAAACCCACAAAAACAACCAAAAACACACAAATGACTCACAAAATGTTATAAATATCAATGAAATGTGTTTTAATGTGATTCAGGTACAAAAGATTGAAAAACAAGTGAAAAATGATCAATTTCACAACAATTGTCATTTTCAGTCCCTGAAGTTACACAAATTGTCAAAACTAGTCCCTAAATGTTTTAAATGAATGAAAAGTCAACTTAAGTCCTTGGGAAACCAAAAATATTCACAAATGATCCCTGGATAAAAGTTTACACAAAATGGCAATTTTACCCTCGAGTTACAAAATTGGCAAAATGGTCCCTGGTATTCAAAATGGAAATTTTACAAAATATACCCTTGTACTATTCATGAATTTACAATTTGGAACTATTTTGATAACTTTGAGGAAATTACAATTTAACCCCCTAAACTTTGGAAAATTACTTAAATGGTCCTCGGGGTATTTTAAATTGTAATAAAATGCAAAATAAGTCCTTTGGTTTATCTAACTTAACAATTTTAGTCCTTGTGAATACTTTGGAAATATTGCAGGTTCAGTCCCTCAAAAATTCAGAAGTTACAAGATTGGTCCTTGGGCTTATTAATATTACAAACCAAATGGATCCACTTAATACCCAAAATCCAAATCCTTACAATCCAATATCCAAGCCCAGCATAAGCCCAACCCCCTTTATATTAAAAACGCGGGGTCAACCCATGGTCAAACACCAGACACTGTTCATCATCTCCAACACCAGCCAGTCACCAAAACCAGGGTGGTTTTTGTGCCACCTCCCCCCTCCACCTGTCTCCACAGCTCATAACCTACTCCCTTACACCTCTCAAACCTATCCCACTCCATAATAAATGCATCCCCATCACTTTTTCACCCACCTTTCACCCATCTCCCCTGTTTTCTTCTTACAACTCCAACTTGGCTCCCAAACTAATCTCACCTTGTCCCCTGACACTCCACAACACCCCAAGATACAATTAATGATCTCAAACCGCCTCAAGCTGTCAAAGATGACTTTGGCGCCAAAAGCATATTTAAACGGTGGAGATCAAATTGGACAATTCAAGGGCTCAGATTGAAGTAGGAACTTATGAGTGATCTCCAAGGGTTCAGAGACTATATAAGAGAGAAGAAAGACAGAGGAAAAACTACCTTTGGACTAGCCTAGGTCATGTAGAATAATTAAACTAGTTGTAATCTTAGTGTAATTGTTAATTTAATGTTTCAAATGTTGTATTAAACCTTGCTAAGCTTTAATAGAACAATCATTTACAGTTTTATGGATTCCACCTTTAATTTCCAAGTTTTACTTTAAATGTCATTTACATACCATGTCTTTACAATTCTGTTTGATCAAATGTTGTTTATTGGACTCTATAAGACACTACATAGGTCTCAGTAACCTTTTGCAAGCCTTTAGAAACCATTAAATAGGCTTTGGTCTTTTAAATTAGAAAATGCTAAAAAAAAAGTAGAAAATAGGAAATAATCAAAAATCAGATTTATGAAGAAGGTGATGAAGCAGGGTTGGATTTGGAATGCTATGGGGTATTAGGAGCTTAATGGGAAACTATTAGGTGAACCCTTGTCCTTGGTTTCTATGTCTTAGTCCACTCTCTCATTTGTAAGCATTTTTCTAATTTTTGCAATTTACTGTTTCAATGTCTTATTTACTTTAATTTCCATGTTTCTGTGTTTATTAGTTGTTATTAAGTGTTTTCATAGTTTAAGATTATATGATCATGTATTAGTTTGTGTATTTGCTTTATAATCCATTTTTAGCCATAAAAATGGCATATGAGTAATTTTTGTGTATTGTTGTTATAAATGTTGTTTATCTATTTATTCATGTTTCTGTGTTGTTGTTTAATGTTATTATAGCATAAAATAAGTAGGTTGTTCATTTAAATTCAGTAGTGCTAAAATGGTAAAGTTACTCAGTTAAAATGCAAACATGACAAATCTGTGTTCTTAATCGTGTTCTTATTTGTTTTAGGCTCAAATGATCTTATTATGTGATATTATAATGTTAGAGTCCGGTTTATGCTCGAATCATTGAAACCTTTGATGTTCATGTGAAAAGTGATAATCAAAGGGGTGTTTGGATTTGTTGATAAACAAGAGCTCTAGTGTATTTCTGTTGTTATTTGTACTTGTTTCAAGTTACTTTAGTACCTAATAGATTAGGCAAGTCATAATATTTAGTCCTTGTTTGTAAAAAGTCAAATTTCCTTTTAATTCCCTTATACAGTTTATTGTCATAGTTTTAGATTATGAAATTCATAATACTAGCTTAATTCTTGTTAAACCTAGCTCTAGATTAACTTATTACAGCTTATTATATCATATTCAGTTCTTAGATTCAATCCTAAGTTCATATTAGTCAAACCTTTAGTTATATATAAAAGTCAAATTTTCATAATTGTTTTGCCCTGCACCACAACTTATGCTGTCAAATTCATGAGCTTGCAGAAGCTTGTGGATTTGACCATAGCTTGTGAATTTTACTATTTTATGTAGCCCTTCTAGTCTATTGTTCATATTCATGCTTGTTTTTAAATTTTCAGTTTATCTAGATCACTTAAGCTACACAAACTTTTTGTCCCATTTACTCCTTCCACTGAAGCAAACAGTGGAAGCTGAGTTGTTTTCCCAAGTTCATGGAAAGTTCCTCATCGAGCTAGAGCTTGTGTAGCTTAGCTTTATGAAGCTTAAGCGCCCATCTCAATGTTTACGTGTAAGTTGAGCTCTCGAGAGCTTATTAGATAAGTCTTATAGAGCTTGTTGTTTGCCCATTCACAACAATGGACTGCTTATGGGTCCATTTACTCATTCCTTCAAGCTCTTACAAGCTCATAAAAGATTCATGGGTTGAGTGGTTTAGCTTTTGAGAAGCCAAGCTACCCGACTTCATGATCTGCTCTTTAATTTCATATTGCGACTTATTAACCGTGTCTGCAAGTAGCTTTTAGTTTGTCCCCATTTGATGTGTGCCATGGTTTTACTATACTCGGTCAAATGGGAGCTTTTCAATGGCTTCCCACAAGCTCACTAGTGGACCCCACTGGGTGAGTTTGGGCTTTGAAAAGCCTACGGAACATCTTGCGACTTTAACTTTTATTTGGCTTTTGAAGCTTATTTAATAAGCTTAAATTGCCCAAACATTTGACTGCAGGGGGTGTTTGGATATGTAGTGCACTGGAAGTGCTTATTTGCTTGTATGAGCTTATTGGCTTCTATTCCAGTGTACAAGCTTGTATATTATAGCCTGTTATACTTGTACATGCATACCTTTTGCTTTTATTTCCATTTCATAGCTTTTTCAAGCTTATTGTGAGCTTATGAGTCCACTGTGAGCCCATAAGCTTAGCTGAATGATTCATAAGCCCATAATTTGCTTATTTCTTAGTTTTAAACTTTCATTTTTGTTAAATTTATATATTATCTGTATATATACTAGTCCTAAAAACAGAAAAGCCCAAAACAAGCTTTAACTACAAGTGTTAGCTTCTATGTGGAAGCTTTAGGCTTATTTAGCCAACTGTTGTGGAAATAAGCTTCCACAGAGCTTATTTCCATGTTTTGAAAAAGTTGGTTTTGTTAAAGTTACTTATTTTTAGTTGTTATAAAGTTTTGCAAAAGGAAAAATAAAAAAAATTAAATGTTTTGCAAAAAGGATGGGAGGCAGGCTCGAACCTGAGACCTCCCAGCCTTTAAGAGTGTTAGTGTGTGTACCTGGATAGTCTGCGCCCTTGGGACTTTCTTGTCATGGATTGCACAATTAAATACTTAACTCTCTTTGTCTAGTTTAGCTTATTCGCACTATTTAGCTTATTTATAGCTTAATACAATAAGCTGTGACCTGTTTTATCTTTTTCTTATACTTATATTGTTATAAAGTATTTTCTGTAAAAATTTGAGATTTTTCTGAAAAGTTTAAGTATTTTTAAACATTTAATTAGTGTAAAAAGGTATTTAATTCATAATAAATAAAATAATAATCTAAAAAATATAATTCTTTTTTGTAAAATTTTCTTTTATCAAATAGTACGTAATAAAATTAGTTTTACACTTGTAAGACTTTTATTTCATAAATTTTACGTTTTATCTTGCGCTCCAGCGTAATTTTCGTAAATAACGCTCGTTTCCATTTTAAACAACGTTTTTAAGTAATTCAAGTTTACGTTTTAGTTAAGATAGTTTATTTAAGTTATTTTGTTTTATAAATCATAAACGTTCATCGATTTGTAAAAATAGTGATAGCGTTTATTTAATAGATTTTAACTTTTATTTTCTTTAATTTGCATTTAAGTCGCTAAGACATGCAAATCCCTACTGTAATTATAATCGTTTTATATGTTTACGTTTAATCTATGTTAAACGTACGTTTGTATATCTTTTATTATTTTTAGGTTTCTGATTGTACGTTTCTTAATTGAACTAGCTGTGACAGAGCTATTACTATTCACATTCAGTGTTAGTCAATCAGATTCCTGTTTTCCTATACTAAATATTATTTTTGACAATTCACAAGTCATTATACCAGAATATCACGCCTCACCAGGACATAAACGATCCAAGGATATTTTAATCCTTGGTAAACTTGCAATTTCTCCCGGGCTGTCGCCCTTTTATCATCTGTTACGGTTGACCGTTCACAAGCGGTTGATAAGTGTGACGGAGAAATAAAAGAAGGTAGTTCGGGAGGAATCAGCATACCTCAACGTTTATGTGGCAGTTGAACATCATTAGGAGTTTTGGGTTATACTGGAACCACCCATCGATTGTCGAGGGTTTTATTTAAATAAGAACCACTCTTCCATTGTTTCGCCTCCGATATAAAGGATATGAGTCTTTGGAATGTTTTGTTTCTTCATTGAATTGTTGAGGATATTTGAAGCGACATTGTTCGAGGCTCGCCTTGCATGCAGGACTTGATGGCCGAAGCGGCCGCAAGGGTGTGCATCATGTGCTTTACAACCAATTCGTGCATTTCGGGTGTGTTTTGCGGATCGGGATTTGGCGCATACAATCTTGTCATAATGGTGCGGACTCGTCATATTGTATTCCGAAGCCATTATCAACAGAAAATGTGCATGCGGCAAGCCACGCTTTTGAAACTCGATGACATATATACACGTGTGACTTAACAACGCCAAGAATACTGTATTTGAATAGGCGTTCCTTAAGATCCTCCAGTTTCGCACTAAACACTCTTGCGATAAGGTCTGGTCGGTCCTGCGCCTTCTGACCAGGCAATAACTCTTGCTGAATTTCAGGCCAATTTGGGTTGCACGTCATGGTAAGAAATATGTCAGGTTTTCCGTCTTCTTGGACTAACGTCATTGCATCTAAAAACCGTCGTTTCATGTCGCGCGGTCCTCCGATGAAAGATGCGGGTAACACAACACGTTGGCCGACTCTGTTCGGTTGTGCCTCACCGGCGTTGACACAGTACACTATGCCTTGGTACAGATCCGCTCTTATCTTGGCTTGGTTTCGTTCACAAAAAAGCAAGCGCGACGTCTCAAGTTTTACATATGTATCCACCATAAACTGTTGAAACAATCTCCCCCCCCCCATCAACATGAGGTTATCTTTTGAGCGGATCTGGAACTTGTAACAATAATACTCCTGCATAGTTACCGTCTTCCTATTCTTTCCCGTGTTTTCTTCTGCATGACGATGGTGTTTTAGTTGTAATGGATTTTCGATAGTCACTTACCATTATGTAAATCGTATAAGTTTATATTGTAATAGAATTTCACCTGCTAAATCCTCATCAATATCTTCGTTATCATTAACAAATTCAATGATGGATTCTCCCCGCCTTGGTATTTTAGTATGCCATCCAGACTCACCATTTGGATGGAACAAAACATATGACAATGGATCATAAGAACCGTAGTGAAATTTGAATTTGTTCAGGTATTGAGACCTCCCATATACAACAATGCTCCTCTTGTATGCAGTTATGTCATTATTACCTTCAACCCATATACCAGCAACCTGTACATTTTATATACCTAAATATGCTGGAAAAAAAATATATGCATGTGCTACATGTATAACTGATTGAGAAAATTAGAGTAAATCAAACCTCTGATGTGGTTGGATGGTTGTAAACCATACGCAACAACTTTTGGATGCATTAATGTGGTTTGTATATTTAATATGTGTATTGCAAGTCTGAATTTTTGGGCTTTAGTGACTTGTACATCATGCTTAACCACTTTGAAGTCTGAAAAGTCTGAATATTTATTAAGAGAGAGAGTCATTCACTCTTTATAAGTAGTAGTGATGATGTACAACACTTGAAAGCACATAATTTTTAGACTTACAACCAAATAAGCATAGTGTACAACACTTTAATGCACATATTAAAAAAACACCACATTAATGGTCAATTAATACACTATTTAATTCACCCCTACACCAAAATAAACAACAATTTAATCACAATGTACAATTTAATCAAGCCACTGAGCCAAACAAATACTAAAAAATTATTAGGAGACATAAATAAAAAATTGTTGCAGAGATACAAAAAATTTTCCGGCGACTACAATTTTTTCCGGTGACTGTTATAACTTTTTTCTGGCTAGAGAGCGGAGGATACAACAGCGACATGCGGCGGTAATTGGCTACACCGAGAGCCTAAGCTCTCGGCTCGGCTGACGCGACATGCACACGCACACGAGACACAAAACACGGATACCAACATGTTTTTAACCACATTTTATTATCAAAAAATCGTTTCCCATGTTTTTCTAACCAAACCCGACATCAAAATGAGTCAACTCGTGACTCATGTCACGAGTTTCAAGGATAACGAGCTAAAATTCGCGTGTATAGCCCTACCTTTTTCTTTTTCATGTATATAAACCGGTGGTGGTGATAGGGTGGCGTTATGGTGGTGCATGGGTGTACGAAAAGGAGTGGGGGTTTTAGGCGCGTGGTGTTGGAGATCGGAGAGGAAGAGGTGTGGAGTCGTTTGGGGTAGGCGGGTGAGTGGTGGTTGCCGAGCGGTGTGGCGGCGGCGTGATATTCCGGCTAGGGTTTCAGAGAGAGAGAGAAAAGTGTTGGTGAGGTGATGATAATGATGTGTTTGTGTGGGTTTGTGTGTGGATATACCCACATGGACGATTTTTGTGTATTTAATCTAAAAATAAAAACAATAGTATTTTTGTGTATTTAATTTAAAAATAAAAACATTCTTTTGTAAGATGAAAGTGATTATGTGTATTTTTTAGAGTGAGAATGTGTGAGTTTTTTTTAGACCGTGAGATGTGAGAATGAGGAGGATGAGTGAATATTATGTGTGTCTTTGTAACGGGCAACGGGCCAAATAATAAAGCACGTTATACAAATATTCAAGCCCGAACGGGCAACGGGCCAAATGGGCTTAAACTCGAACGGGCGCGGACCAAGCGGGCTCGAGCCCGAGCAGACACGGCCAATGGGTTCGAGCCGAACGGGCACGGGCTATCTGAAATTCTTGATATCAAGTAAATTTATTGTTAAAAGAACATAATAAACTAAAATACATTATTCATCGAAAATTTTATTTGAGTCCGCCATTGCAACGCCGAATGAATCTCGCTAGTATAAAACAATACACAAACTCCAAACTTGTTCATCAACAATTATGAACTATTCATAAAAAAAACTACGAGCTTGTTATTATAAAATGTGAATTTTGTTTAAACACTTTATTTCCATTACATGAACACCTTCTATAAACTTTTTATCTATTGGAGAAGAAAAAAAAAAAAAAAAAAACCGAGATAAGAAAAAACAAAAAATATGATTCCTTGATACAAATTCATCAAATACTAACTCGTCATATTTTTGTAAATTGTTTATCTGTGATTAAAAATCAAGAACCAACCTTTTTTCAAAACAAAATTAAGCATTCACTTTCCGTACTATCTATAATGGAAAAACCAACTTTTCTTGAAAGTGAAAAGTGAAAACTGAATCTATTTAAAGAAACAAACTAATAGAAACTTAATTATGTATCTATTAGAAGAAACAATTCAATCATTATAATCTCAAAAAGTATTTTAATCATATAATGTACACGGCTGAAAAGTTATACCGCTATAAAATTTCGTTATTGTACACGGATACTCTTGTCTAGTATGATTAAAAACATCCAAAGTCCAAACTTAGAACTCATTTTATCAAACAGTTTGGGCATTTTCTAAAACAACTTGTAGGGTGGTGAATAAAATATGATTAAGGATCTCACAGCCCAACGTAAGCCCAAATTCCCCCAGCCCAAATGAAGGAGAGCCCATGAAGCATGTAATAACGTCCATATTATCAGACATGAGATTGTCAGAAATCTGACACTAAACGTTGTCATTCATAACCAACAAAAACCCACATAACGCCTCAAGGTTGTACTTGTTCATTTCTTGTTTCTACTTTAATAAATAAATAAATGCTTCTTGTATATGTTATGTTGGTTTGTGGGAGTGACAAAACAACTAATGGTGTATGAGCTGATGGGGGACACGCGTGTTGAACGTACATAATACTTGAATAATAATCATACCTGATATGCATAAATTGACCCGATCAACTGAAACGACCCATGGGCTTATTTCGAGTTCACAGAATGGGATGTGCCTTGGGCCATGTACGTATTCCATATGTATGATGGGCGTGGGTTTTCTGCTTGGGCTTGAACTTGTCATGCAAGTATTAGACTTCAATTAGGAGTCGGTTTGTTTTGTATATAACCTTTCAAATCCTTCAGCAAACACATGCATAAACCGATTCTAACTTTCCCAAGTCGACAATTTCCCAAGTCGACTTAGGGGTTTTGTTCTTGTTTGATTTTTGTTCCAACGATTCAAGGTGTTAGGAGATTGATCAATTGGTTTACTTGTTCCATATTCCTAGTTGAATTGTATTTGGCAGCAAGGTGTTGAAGGTTCTGGTTTTGGTTGGTTACTGAATAAATAGGGCAGGAAGACAAGATTGTCTTGGTCAAATAATTCAAGTGGTCAAAGTGTTGATTTGGTTTATATATTACGTTCTCGACTAGCGTTAATCGAACGTATACGTTAATCATACTCTTCGAGGTATCTATTTTAGATACTTAAGGTTTCATAAGGTTTCTTGTTCCGAGATCAATTGCGTTAGCTTTTCTTAATCCCTTTTAATTAATTAATATTGTATTAATTATGTGACGTGTTAACATAATTGTATTAACTAGATCCAATATCCGCTGCGTACTCTTGCTTCTAAAATCCCAACAGTATACTATCTTCATAACTAGTTTGTTAGTTGTGTTTGGCAAAACTAGCCGTACGTAGCAGTATTAGCGTGTTTCTTTATTTATTGGTAGAGATTATACACTAGTAGTTGTGTTTGGCAAAATGGGCACGCTACGTGTTATGATCAATAAAGTTTCTTTCTTGGTATAGTTACGACAGTTGTGTTTGGCAAAAGTGCAAAACTAGCGGTAGCGCTTGTTTGAGTAGCGTTTGTTAAACTAAGTTTGCGATTAAACAAATAAACTTTATATTATGAACATTGGTTGGTGCTTGAAAATGCTGCCCACTAAGTGTTACGATCATTAAAGTGAGATTTTGTATATGCAAAGGAAATTTCTGTTTGTAGTTTTAGTTTAATAGGAAATGGTTATATACTATGATTGCATTACAGCTTTACTGGTAGAGTTACTTGTGTTTTGGCAAAACTAGCGGTATTAGTAGTCCGTATTTTTTATTTCTAAAGCATCTTTGAGTAGCAATTGTAAAACTGGTGATTAAACAAAATCCCAAATGCTATGTGTTACTTGATAAATTATGAAATTAACAATTTCAAACGCTAGTTGCTTCAAAATGTTGTGCGCTACATGTTATCAATAATTTGCTGTAAACCATATTAAGACTGTAATTAGTAATTAATTTCGGCTTATTATGTTTTAATGATGAATATCGAAACTGCTCTAAACCCATATTAAGAATGTAGTAATTAGTACTGGTGTACATATATAATATAGTGACACTTCAGTTGCATGTTTTAATAAAATGAGAGACATAATATATACGAGTATAATTAGCACAATAATCCAACTATTGTTTCCTTATTTATCTGTAATTTGGTTTCTAACATTTATACATTCAGGTGATGGAAATGAATAGTAATTGGACGCCTCTCAACGGCGGGTCAACCCCATCGGGTGAAAAAGAAGCAGCTCAGTGTATGTGTTTTAACTCTACCATTAGGTTCTCGATTTTGGACGTGTTAGTATATTAAGTTATTGATTAGTCTCACATATGACTGAATGAGTATCCATCGTTTTGACTTTTAAGAGTCAAAATGCAGTACTTCATGAAGTCAAGTTCTCTGTAAGTTGTAATATTTAACTTGACTAGATTTCAAAGTTGAAAGTAGTGAGACTGTTGAAAGTCAAATTCTTGTCGAAATTGTTTTGTTTTGACTTTTGAGTGTCAAAATGAAGTACTTGAAGAAAGTCAAGTTCTGTGAGCTATTGTATTTATCGTGACTGGATTTTGAATTTATAAGTATTTTGAAATTGTTTACTTTTGTGCTGAGGGAGTATGAAATTGTTATGTTTTTGACTTTTGAGAGTCAAAATGCAGTACTTGATGAAGTCAAGTTCTATATGAGTTGATATGTCTAACTTGACTGGATTTTAAAATTGAAAGTAGTGTGACTTCTGAAAGTCATTTTTTTTGTCGGAAAGTATGAAATTGTTTTGTTCTGAATTTTGAGAGTCAAAATGCAGTAGTTCATGAAAGCTAAGGTTTATATGAGTTGTATTTATCGTGACTGGATTTTAAAATTGAAAGTAGTATGAAATTGTTTCCTTTTGTGCAGATGACAGCTGTGTACATGATGAGTCTGGAGTTAATATGCAAGAAAGCAGGAAAAGGTGCAACGGTATCCTTGATATGAACAAGAAAAAGAGACCCCGAACTATAAAACATAGGCCCAAAATATACGATGATAGCAAACCAAACAAAGTCCTAAATTCTCAATCTCCAAACTCTTCGAATCCAACTCCCAAAAAACCAGAAACCCCGAAAACACCAAAAACCGTAGCCCCAAATCGGGTACAAAAGAAGAGTCAAAATTCAAAACATAATAATTCAACTAGTCATGGCTTTCAGTCGTGCAAACATTCATTGGATTTTGATGTTGGAAAGTCTGATAATTCTGGCGAGATTGCTACATTTAAGAGAAATTTACCAAGGAGTTGTAGGTTTCGTAAAAAGAGTCTTGAAGCTTCACAAAATTTATTGCGAGACATTTCTGAAACAAGCAACGAAGAACAAGCTGAAGAAAATGGTAGACAAGATATTCACGTTTATCAACGCCATTCCAATATCAGCTCAAAAGCAATCTTTTTATTGACCCCAGCCTTTGACGTGTATCAGAGGACGATCAAAGAAAATGGCAAAGCTACCGCTTTGGGTGAACAAGAAGCGGCTCAGTGTAAGTTTTTTTTTATTCTACCATTAGGTTCTCGATTTTGGACTTGTTAGTATATTGAAGTATTGATCAGTCTTACAAATGATTCTTCGTCGTTTTGACTTTCAAGAGTCAAAATGCAGTACTTCATGAAGGCAAGTTCTATATGAGTTATTGCATTTATCGTGACTGTATTTTAAAATTGAAAGTAGAGAGACTTTTGAAAGTAAAATACATGTCGCGCAAGAGGGGGTATGAAATTGTTTCATTTTGACTTTTGAGAATCAAAATGCAGTTCTTCATGAAAGTCAAGTTCTGTATGAGTAATTGTGTTTAACTTGACTGGATTTTAAAGTTGAAAGTAGTGAGACTTTTGTAAGTCAAATTCTTGTCATGAAAGTGGGAGTATGAAATTGTTTCGTTTTGACTTTTGTGAGTAAAAATGCAGTACTTCATGAAAGTCAAGTTCTATATGAGTTATTGTTTTTTCGTGACTGGATTCAGATTTGAAAGCAGTATAAAACTGTTTCCTTTTGTGCAAGAGGGAGTATGAAAATGTTTCCTTTTGTGCAGATGACACAGGCGGTGCACAAGATGAGGAGTGTGAAGGTGAAAAGTCAACTTGTTATGGAATTGATTCATGCAAACGCTCATTGGATTTATTGGGAGACATTTCTAAAACAAGCAATGAAGAAAATGGTCAAAAACATTTTTACGTCTATCAGCGTCGTTCCAATATTAGCTCAAATGCATTCGAATCATATCAGAGGAGGATTAAAGTAAATGGCAGAAAAGATATTCACGTTTATCGGAGGAGGTCTAAGAAAAATACAAGTAATTGTTTACAACACGACAAAAGATGCGGAGATGAAGAAAGTAAGAGTCTTGTAAGAAGATCAAGTAAAAAGTCCACCCAAATTAGCAAAAAAAAGGGAGACAATACAATCACTGTCGCCAAGAAAGCAGTGGTGGATAAGAAGCTTAAAGTCACTGCTAATGTTGATCTTGACCATAAGTCATTGAAAGTTTGGAAAATGCTTATGGAGAGTGATGGAAGTGAACCGGTTGATACAGATAAGGACCACGAATGGTGGCAAAAACAGGGTGAAATATTTGGTAGACGAGTGGATTCCTTTCTTGAAAAAATGCGTCTTGTCCAAGGTATAATATTTATTTTTCTGAATGAAGTAATGATGGTTGAGTTTTGGTTTTACTAAGAAGGGTCACGTTTATTTAGAATTTCAATCTACTAGACATGTAAATGAACAGATTCAAACTGAAATAGACGAACACTGCTTTTAGTTTCCAAATTTTTGAGGTACCTCCAGAAGTTGAAAATCATAGGGAGATGTGGATAATATTTCAAGTCTACCCTTTAATAATTAGGCATAATTTCTGTAATTATATTGTTTGCTGGTTATTCAGTCCATCTGTACATAATGACTTTCCGCCTTCTCTCTAGTATTAGTTGACCAACCAAATTGTTCTCATATACAGCATTCATGGGTCATCGTAAACAGTAAGTTCTAGTTGCATCTTTGAATTCTTTGTTTTCCAGTTAGATTTTCACTAATCAGGGTATAACTATAACTGTTGCTTCATGAATACACTCTCTCTCTTGGATATATCCCAGTCAATAACCCTTAACGAGGTGAATAACTGCATTTGAAAACCAAACAAATTAAGACAGTTTTGTTTAGGTAGAGCAGAAATATTTCATAAATAGGATAAGAATTGATTGACAAGCATTAGAATAGAGTAAAACAAACTGAAGTTTGTGAAAAAAAATAGAAGTGCCAGATGAGCTGGTTTGGCCTGTTGGCTTGCTAATAGAAGTGACAACCATCAGAAAGGATGGACCAGGTTGGCTTGTTAACATCTTAGTAAATTTGATAAAATTTATGTACTATAGTGATTGAAAAACTATAGTAATTTTCAAGCTATTCTTTTTCTGGACGAAATAAAGTGATGTATGAGGTTTTAATCATTTGATACACGTTGTTTGACATGTATGACCTATTGGCGCATCTCCTTTATATGTGTTGAAAGGTCACCCATTTGGGTTGTTGGAGACATCCCAGATTATAAGCATGGTCGTAGATAGCAGCTCATTATTAACCAACGTAGGCATATGCATGAAGTATTAGCCTTCAAGTTTAGCCTTTTTTTACTTGATATTCATCACTTGAAAGAGCATTGGCTGAGTTAGCAAATTTTTCGCAGGTAACATGCAATTCTCACCTTGGAAAGGTTCAGTTACTGACTCAGTGGTCGGAGCTTATTTAACTCAAAATGTTACAGACCATTTCTCAAGGTACATGTATTATGTTTTTTTGTACCCTGAATTTAGATGTGATCCCAAAATGATTCTCCAAGGATTGCCTTCCTGTACAAATTATAAATGAAGAAAACAGAGAGAAAAGTACAAAAGCTTCCATTTCTTGTAGTGAGCTAATTTAGTTTATTGGGATTTCGGAGGCCACACACATGAATAAGTATTAAAACACAAGGTTATCCAATGTAAATTTTCTTATTGCCTGAAATCGCAATAGCACCAACAATTCGTGTCTTTTAAAATGTCTAGAATAAGTATTACATGTTTCCCAACGTGATAATAACGGAAAACGTTTCTCAAATTCCATATTCTAAGAACAATTTGTACTGCCTTTTACTTATCAAGTTATATAGTGCAATCTCTGTCATAAAGTTTTGCTTAACAAAGTTTATTTTTTTCTTCAGCTCTGCTTTCATGTCAGTAGCTGCAAGATTCCCACCCAAAATCAGGAATAAAGAACTTAGTTTTCATGATGAGTTCGCAAGTAGCCAAGAATCAGTTGCAAGTACTTCATGTCTTGATGCCTCTCGAACCACTGAACCGGTGCAAGACAAGTTTTGTGGGTCATCACTAAACAAGAGAAAAGGAGAAAAGAGAAAGAAAATTAAGAAAAAGCAAGAAACCGAAATTGACTGGGAAGAATTAAGGAAATCTTATTGCGGAATTGGAGAAAAAGAAGCCAATGAGAATTATATGGATGCAGTTGATTGGGATGCAGTTAGGCGTGGCACAGTTGAAGAACTTTCACAAACTATAGCAGATCGTGGAATGCAAAACAAGCTAGCCAAACGAATAAAAGTATATAACTCATTTACCTGAGTCTTTAGTTTTTATTATAATTGTTGTCTACTTACAAAAATTTACTTTTGTTGACTTTTTTTAGGTGGACTTTTTAGATAGAATATATAAAGAACATGGAAGTCTCGATCTTGAGTGGTTAAGGAATGTTCCACCCAATAAAGCAAAGTAAGTGATGTGACGAGTTATAATCATCAAAACAATCTCATAAGGTTCTCTATCTACTGAGGATTAGAGGTTAATCTTTTCTATGTTTATAGGAAATTCTTGCTGAGCTTTTTTGGAATTGGTTTGAAAAGTGTGGAGTGTGTAAGACTTTTAACACTCCATCACCTTGCTTTTCCGGTAAGGGTTTTTGACATTCATTGTTTTTGTTTTATTTTTACATATTACTAGTACATTGCAATTTAACTTTTATTGCTTTGTTTCTGATAGGTCGACACAAACGTTGCTCGGGTGGCCACACGGCTAGGTTGGGTCCCACTCCAATCGCTCCCTGATCATGTTCCAATTCATTTACTGAATGCGTAAGTATCTCACTATCTTGTAACTTATGAGAAAATATCACGGAACTGGAGTATTAATTCTTGATATTTCATTCCAGGTACCCTCCATTCAACAACATTCAGAAATACCTCTTCCCGCGGCTATGCACTCTTGATAAAGAAAAATTGTAAGCTTTATCTTTCTGCATTCCCAATTATCTTCATGTATACTTATAATTTTTACGACTGTAACTTACCAGCAAATACCTCCATTACCAATTGAAAGTCTGACTTTTAATTTTGGACAATCAAACGAGTTTGACATAGATTTCTTACTTTTGTTACAATTGTAAGCTTTATATTACAATTCTTATAGATAGTTTAATATACTTTTTGATACAATCTAATTTTATAAGTTTGCTATGGTTGATAAGAATCGTATTCACACATAGCAGACTTATAGTCCCATTTGACCATCAAAAGAGGAATATAGTTCCATTCTTATGAATTTAATTGCTTGCCACTAACAAACATCAGATGCATCAGAAAGTTTAGGATAATTCATCATTATATTTACTACGAACCTTATTGCAAACCTTCTGTTGTATACAGATACGAGCTGCATTGCCACTTAATCACATTCGGAAAGGCATGTTTTTCTTCTCCTCATTAATTTCATTATAAGTTTTCTCCAATTTTTTAATCGAATCGAAGTATAATACATATATATGTATTTTATAGGTATTTTGCTCTAAGAAAAAACCAAATTGCATGGCCTGTCCGATGAAAGCAGAGTGCTTGCATTATGCAAGTGCCTTCCCGAGGTTTGTATACCTATACCTATATCTAAGTATAGCTTAATCTTTGTTGATACTAACTAGAGAAAGTTGGAAAACATTATTTATACTTTTGGGATAACATACTATATTTAGCCTATTACTAACATAAATTTGCTACATATAGTCGTAGGCTTGCAATTTCATCCGAAGAAAGTAGTTGTGTAACATCAATCATCCCAGTCACAGATGAGCTAAGGCATTCAATGTATGTTAAACTGCCACGATCTTCCTTTGAAAAAGAAGGAAATAACTCAGTGTCAACTTATCATGAACCCATAATTGAGGTTCCCCCATCTCCCGAGCCTCTAACAGAAGAGACATACCCGGTCATAAGCGACATTGAAGACTTATGTAACCCACAAAGCCGTTCAATGTATGTTACACCACCATCATCATCATTTGAAAAAGAAGTAAACAACCCGGGGTTAAGCTCTTTTAGTCAAACTTGTGAACCCATAATCGAAACTCCACCATCTCCTGAGCCAGAAGCAAAGAAGACATTGGCATTTATAGCCGACATAGAAGATTTAGTTTATGATGATGATGATGATGATGATGATGATGATGACGACGGCGACGATGATGAGGATAATGGTGGTGATCACAACGGTGACATGTCACAAGCTCTAGCTCTTACATCAGTAGAAGATGCTCTTGACATTCGTGCACCAAAGAAATTTGCAGCCAAATGGAGGACTATGCATCTTGTGTAAGTTTTTATTCTAATAATCTCCATTTAATGTCTTATATTCTTTGCTTTTTTGTGTTATTTCTTTATTTTTTGTTCTTTTTTTTCTGAAACAAATGAAAATAAAAATTAATTATTGTAAATGCAGCTATGAGCTCCGGAAAGACCATCCCTGTTTGGCCGGGGTTAGTTTTTGTAACCTATCTTTCTACTTCCAATGCTCCACTAGTTACTTACTTTTGACTTGGCACATAAGAAAAAGTTGAGAAATCTTATGCACAACACTGATCAACCTCACTTATATCTTGTAATTATTGCTAGTATGTTGAGATGGCAATTTCCATTTTGGGTCCCGGTTATGTTTTATCCCTAACTGGTGCGTTATACGGGTGAAAATAAAACAATACATTATAAGGAAATGCGTCAGCTGGGCCGTAAGCACCTAAGGTGTATTTATAATACACAAAACGTCTGAAATCATTTTGTCCAAAAAGTTGGATTTTAATTAAAACATAGTATAGCTGTTTTATAAATTGACATCCAATGTTATCCTTTTTGACCAGTACAAAAAAGAACAAATTTGGACCTGAACCCGTGATTATCTGTTATTCACCCATCCATTCTTGATTTATAGGCAATAATGCAAAATAAGTTTTTAAAAAGCAAGAGTTGCACTATTTGGGCAACCCAAGATAGAAACTGCCTAATTTTTTGGTGATAAGAGGGGTGTTAAATATTTTATGAATCATCAGTATATGAACCTGTGTGCCTAAGATGCAATTTATAAATATATAGTTTGAGGCAAGGGAACATGAAGATCCAACACCATACCTCCTTGCTTTGTGGTTTCCAGGTATTATATTTAATTGCTTAAAGTTGATGTACAGGCTATTTTGGGTCTGTTGCCACTTAGTATTACAGTTCACAAACTCTCATACTGGCTTTTTCAAACAGGCGAGAATCGGAACTCACCAAAATATGTATATAATAGAAAATACATATTAAACAAAGATAATAGAGAAGAAACAATCAAAGCTACAATTTTGGTAAGGAAGTCCCGAACTACATAATATGATGCTATTTATATGACTTTGTATAATTTTGTATTAAATACAAATATGCATCAACAGATTCCCTGCCGAACTGCAACTAGAGGGTCGTTTCCTCTTAATGGAACGTATTTTCAAGTTAATGAGGTATGTGCGCTTCTCACAGATTCTTATTAGAGGTTGGAAAATTGGAGGGTTGAGTAAAATGGATAGTTTTTGGTTGGGTTGGGTTGGGTCGGGTTAACTTTAGTCTCTGCCCAGTACTGCACATATATGCTCGAAACATATATATCATATATGTGAGACATATAGTGTATATCTGGACAATATGTGTATCTAGAAAGACAAAGGCGGGTACATTCGAATGGTAAAATTTCTCTTTGCCTAGGAGAAGACACTGGTTCGATTCTCGCTATCCGCCAAAATAAGATATACTATAATTTATATCTTAAATATATCACTTATTTCCAAAAAACCAGTATAAGACATTAGTGTGTCATAAAATATAATTTACATCATTTCATAGATAATTTTATTTTAAGAAGATGGTTTTAAAGGTTTATCCATGAAAAATCACTTTTAAGAGACTGGAGTCTGTGTAGCTATTATTTTTTAGTTGTTTGACCCGTTAAAGATAAATCATAACCCAAATCACCCCCATTTATAACTAAATGAACTGAAATTACCACCTTTAATGTTTGCAAAATAATCATGTAATTTTTATTTAGGTGTTTGCGGATCATGAAACTAGTCAGGTTCCATTAGAAGTGCCAAGAAGTGAGCTGATCAACTTGCAAATTAGAATATTAGGTTGTGGGACATCTACATCATCAATACATAAAGGTGTGTATACAGCATTTTTATCTTCATTTAGTATTCTTATTAGCCTACGGAATGCTAACTCAACCACTCTGTATTTGATCAGAGCTGTCAACCAGTGCCATTCAACGGCTTTTTTGCACAGGTATGTTGCCAAAACTTCTTTCGATATTATGTACAAAACGATTTTATGTAATCTCCATTAGAGGTGTCATATTTGATCTCTGTACTTACTAATGAGTCGATATGGATTATGTTTATTTATAACGGGTAAAAGAGATAGAATCAACAAGGACGGTTAGATGGTGGAAAGACATCCGCCGTGTCTTTAAATGGACAAAAAAATGTCTCGGCACCTTTAAAATTCTGTTGAAAAAGCTAGTAGATGACTATGTTCCTGATGGTTCGTGGAAGGGGCTAGCAGTTGTAGTTGCTCCTTAAACTTTTGAAATAAACAATTTTTGTTAGAAATACTTACTAAATAACCAACCCCTCGAAATTTTGCGTATTGTGAACTTGACGTTTTGGCTCCACCACTGAATTATTGAAGTCATACTAGCTGTATTCATATATACTGTCTTTATATTGTCGCAGGTTCCATATGTGTGAGAGGATTTGATAGAAAAACAAGGGAGCCCAAGCAACTTCATAAAAGTTTTCATACTACAAGAAAAGCAGTTGCAGCAGAGAACAGTAATTAGGCAAGAAGTAGTACTAACAGTACTGGACTCGTAGGACTAGGAAAATAGCAGGGAAGAAATTTATGAAACTTCAGAATTTTCAAACATAAAATTTGTTTTCTTGATTTGACAATCTTTCTGGAAATGGTAGTTCAAACAAATTGAAAGTATGTGGTTTAAGTTCCTACTGTATTTCCGAAACTTTGATTTTGCAAGTGGTTAATTGGTCTTATTTAGGAATTATGTCTCTTAAGTTTTTTCTATGTTAATTCGTGGGACCAAGTCATGTATTTAGATTTGAGAACCAAACAACATTTAGGATTTCCACATTTTTGGGTGAAAGCATATGAGATTGACAGTAAGTAAACTTAACATGCAAACCTAGAAAAAAGCTGCATCGAAAGTATTATCATGGTTCTTTTATCTTCCTTTTATATCAATCCGTAAGCCAGTGTTTTTAGTTTTACCACAGCGTAGGTCATTGAGTCGAGTTTGCATTAATCTCGGGGTCAACCCCAATGATTACAGTTTAAACCCATTTCACATTGTTCATGGAGTCAACCCCATTAACTATACGTCCAATTTAAATCCTTCTATTCTTCTACGAGAAAACAAAGTTTCAAAGTACATTATGAAACAACGCTTACCATACCAGACCACTGGTTGTGACCCGTTACCTAAAAGAGTTAGTTGGTTCCTAGCTGAAAACAAAAACCCATGAGCCATGGAGCATTGCAAGATAGACAAAGGGATTTGTTTGTAAGCACAACTGATGGAGCATGCAAAACCAAGTGCACACTTTATAGCTCATACGTGTTGTAGCGAGGGAGTGTGTGAATTTGACTTATGACAAGAGGCATTGTGATTACTCCTAAAAGTGAGAGACCGGATAAAAATGGGCCTATTTTTGGAATTGTATCAGTCTGGGGGGTTTTCTTGTAATGAGATTTTTTTTTTGGAAAGGCAGCACTTCAATAAAAGGAACAAAACAAAATACAAGATACAAGACAAAAGGATCCCACCACCCCAAACAAGGAGATTGAAGCAAGAGGGACCTAAACACCAAAATAACCAAATTAAGCAAAATAAAAATCACCCCATGAGGGCACCTACGAACAGAGGACACTAATGCCCCCTAAAATGAAACTATCTCAAGGACACTAAAAACAAAAGTGTGACCAAAGGACTTCAATGTCACATAAAACTAACTGGTATTCTCTTGCTAATGAAAAACTTGAACCAACATGAGCTAACTTTGAAGCCGACATTTCACAGGATCACATAACCATTGTTGCCTCTCAATATCTTTTGTCTTTCTCGATCTTCTCACGATCCATTCATAACTCTTCAATTGGATGTCTTGAACAATTTTATTAACGCTTGAAACCTTCTTTCCAAAAACACGAGCATTTCTTTCTCTCCAAATAAAGTATCCGGATGTCCAAATAACCGATTGCCAAAGACAAAATGAAAGATTCTACGTTTCAACGCCCTCCATACGAAAATGTTTACTTTTTTTGGTACCAACTTGTTCCACAACGTTTCTTGCCCACCACTCTCCACACGCAGAATTCTTTCCTCGATCATCTTTGCTAGTTCTTTGACCATAAAGTTTCCATCATCTTGAAGCATCCACCTCCACCCACCCGCTACAACCTGATTTATATCTAATTCATCCAACCAGATGTTAAAAACCCGAAAGGGCTTTGGACCGAAGTCCAAATCAACATCTTTTAGAACAATTGGGCAATGGTCTGATAACTTTCGATCTAAAGCAATGACCGAAAGATTCTAAAATCTTCGTTCATCAAAAACCGATCCAACTTACTAAATTTCAAGCCATCATCACTAACCCGTGTAAACTTTCTCCCACCCATTGGTATTTCCACAAGCCTCGTGTCGTTGATGAAGTCGTTAAACTCGATCATTTCTTTAACATTTACTTGGGAATTCAATCTATCTTCATTTCTTCCAACCACGCACCACTCAACCTATTCATCAACCCCGCTAGCCTCTCCCATAAAGATGTTTTCTGTCTCCTGACATGTGGCCCATAAACACACACCAAATAAATATCATCTTTTTTCCCTTTCCATTCCCCTTTAGTAAGTTGGATCGGTTTTTGATGAACGAAGATTTTAGAATCTTTCGGTCATTGCTTTAGATCGAAAGTTATCAGACCATTGCCCAATTGTTCTAAAATATGTTGATTTGGACTTCGGTCCAAAGCCCTTTCGGGTTTTTAACATCTGGTTGGATGAATTAGATATAAATCAGGTTGTAGCGGGTGGGTGGAGGTGGATGCTTCAAGATGATGGAAACTTTATGGTCAAAGAACTAGCAAAGATGATCGAGGAAAGAATTCTGCGTGTGGAGAGTGGTGGCAAGAAACGTTATGGAACAAGTTGGTACCAAAAAGTAAACATTTTCGTATGGAGGGCGTTGAAACGAGAATCTTTCATTTTGTCTTTGGCAATCGGTTATTTGGACATCCGGATACTTTATTTGGAGAGAAAGAAATGCTCGTGTTTTGGAAAGAAGGTTTCAAGCGTTAATAAAATTGTTCAAGACATCCAATTGAAGAGTTATGAATGGATCGTGAGAAGATCGAGAAAGACAAAAGATATTGAGAGGCAACAATGGTTATGTGATCCTGTGAAATGTCGGCTTCAAAGTTAGCTCATGTTGGTTCAAGTTTTTCATTAGCAAGAGAATACCAGTTAGTTTTATGTGACATTGAAGTCCTTTGGTCACACTTTTGTTTTTAGTGTCCTTGAGATAGTTTCATTTTAGGGGGCATTAGTGTCCTCTGTTCGTAGGTGCCCTCATGGGGTGATTTTTATTTTGCTAGCCCGTGCCCATTCTAGCCCGTGCCCGTGCCCGCCCGGCCCGCCCGTTTTGCCACCTCTAAGCAATCCCAACCCAAACACGTCCCTAGCATGTTTTACCATCTCTAACATTCGGTAAAATTATAAGTTACTCTATTTACACGGTATCCGTAATGCAAACTGTGACAAGTATCATTAGACTGAGTATATACACGTAACAAGTAGTTAACTTGAATCAATTTATGCTCATACTTGTTGAAAATTTTACTGACTTAGACGACTTTTATTTTATTTTATTTTTTTGATAATTATGGTGTATATACAACAATGTTGTTATTCGGTATGTGACTATAACGACCTAAAATCCGAAATCACATTTTAACTAAACATTTGAATTATAACCTAAGTTTATTTTGATAAATTAAGAAAATGTGACCCATATATTATACAATTGAAATTAAATAAATCCTAAACTATACCTTATAAATAAATACCTAACATAAAATATACCCTATTTATCCAAAGTGATATATATTCGGTGCACCCTTAATTTCTACTTATTGTACACGTTTTTTTTTTTTTACAATATTTGAAACAAAAACTTTGATTCTCAGATAATGTTTTCTTCTTCTTCTGGTAAACAAACCACGCCTCTCTCCTCTCTAAAAACCTCCCACATCCATTTTGATGATAAACATCTTCCTCCCTTTCATCCATGGTCAATCAAGAGACAAGAAAGTTGATATGTCCCTTTCATCTCAGTCCGACGAGGCCACTATGAAGAGGAGGATGGATAGCTACCTTTCCCCAAGATGGAAGGTTTTTAACACATATCGAAAACCTCCCACATCCATTTTGATGATATAGGGTAGGTTAAAAACCTTTTGATTTTCGATATGAAGACTAAACTTGGCTATCAAAAGGAAACACCAACAATCAAGATGGAAGGGAAAGAAGAAGTCAAAGCATTCGTTTTTGTTTCTCTTATACCCACCTCCGATCCACAGTTACCACTACATCTTCCTTAACACATATCGAAAATCAAAAGGGTATTTGGAGTATTGGTGGTTCCTGTTGGATTCGTTTTGATTTGTTTTCTTCACCGATCTATCCTTCTTCTTTTTGTAAGGTTTCATTTGATACTTTTCTTTTTTTTTTTTGGTTTTTATGTTATTATTGTTAAGAGTTGGAGATGTGGTTATAAGAAAATTGAATATGATATGATATGAATTTATTCCGATCGATCCATGTCTTTTTTCTTTTAAAAACTCGGGTAATGAATATTAATGAGATATTGGCTATGGAAGTGTAGATTAATTTCTTTGTTTTTGAGTTTGAATCAGTATCATGTTTTTAACCCTATCGTTATAAGAGTTGATGGTGATAAGCATTTGGATAGTAGTAGTGATGAACCTGCTATTATATGTTTTGCTTTAGCTCTTGTTTCTTTTTTTTACCCATGTTCGAAACCCCCACAGAACACAAGATCTATAACTTTTAGTTACACCCTTCGCAACACCCCACACCGAGAGGTCTCGAGTTCGAGCCTCGGTATAGCCAAGTTTAGTCTTCATTGTTGGTGTTTCCTTTTGATAGCCTTAGCATACCGGGCAACGCTTGCGTCCTTCTTTTCCTTTGCCTGCTATGACACTAGCAGAAAAATATAATTTTTTTTTGTAAACCTTAAACCTGGTTATTAGAAAGATAGAAGAAATTTTAATAATACAAGTAGATAGAGTGTTATTGGATCAGCTGGTATACTAAGTTAGTAAAACTGCTTGAAACATGATTTGGTCTCACGTCGACTACTTGCCGTTTTTGCAACAGTCCGCACTACAAGGTCTTGAGTTCGAACCACAACATGGCCGAACTCCCTTCCCATGTTTTGTTTTTGTTTTGGTCAATTGAAATCACTAGGCAACCCATAATAACTTTCTTACTGGTCACAAACAGAAAAATGCGTAAAACATCTTTAGCAAAACTATTTTCACAATTGCTAAGAGTGGTATCTCGTTGGACTTGGGTGGGTATGACGAGCCCAACGGGTCATCATTAAGGATGGGTTGGGTTAATTAGAACTCGGGCCACAAGTCCATTTCATATAAAGTGTGAGCTTAAGTTAGAGTATACCAAAAACAGATTACATGTTCTCTTTCTCAAACTAAAAACTAGCAAAGGTGTAACAAATAAAATAACATACGGAGTGTGAATCAAGTAAAATGAGGTAGTATAATATATTCACAAATCGTCATTTCAATCAAGTTGCGGCTACTTGTTCCCTCGGTCCATCTCGCGTTTCATACTCAACTCGCTCATTACTCCCGACATAAAACATATCATATATTAAAAAGTACTAATCATATTCATTAACACGCTATAAACTATAAATATAATCGAAGCTCTATTTTCTTAAAAATCATTAGTCTATACTTTATATAAATAATAAACCAAGTGGGAACTCATTTTGTACATCAACGTATCGATATTAATAACACTTAGTCATTACATATAAATTAAACGTATATACGGGTCATACCCAATTTTCTAAAAACTATTATAACTTATAAACATAATTTATTTTATTTAAACTTTTATAATAAAACTATTACTTTTATAATTTTCTTATTTACTAATATTAGTTATATATAAATATATATACTTTAATCGACATTTCTATAATTTAAATACATTTACTACTTATATGTAGTATTTTCCGTACATCGTCTTCCGGTTACAGACGAACCAAAGACTTATCGTTTGTGATACTTTCTATTATATGTACATATATACTTAAGCACTTCCGAAAGCCAATTATTAGCCAATACTTACCAAAACTATTTCAACTTAAATTATGCCACACAAGCAAAAATAATAAAAATACTCTAAACTCAATTAAATTACTAGCTAAGACTTGCCATGTCATTATAGGTCGCGTGTCGGTACTTCACCCTACTACTAGTTGACTTTACTCGATTGCAGACTACTTCACTAAGGTGAGTTTCATAGCCCCTATTTTACTTGTTTTTAAATACTTTTGGGGGAGAATACATGCTTATTTTTACGATTGAACGCAAGTACAAAATTACTGTTGCATACTGGTCTAAGTCCCGATAACCCATTACTGTTACTATGCCCATTGTCATGAACCGTTAGTTACTCTTTTGTGAGTAAGCGCAAATGCTATGAATAGATCTATTGGGGTTGACACCCCCGTCCATAGTAGGATAAGCTCTACTGACCATTAGTACGAGTCGGACGGACGCATATTATTTGAGTAAGTCACAAGTGTGTGGGTTATGCACTTGTATTCGGGCATTTATTTAGTTAACGTTTCGGTGTCATGAGCTTAGACCGTATAATACTTTATTTCGTGCCATTGGGTTACATTGGTCACACCTTGCAAATCTTGTGGTTCAATATTTACTTTAAACCTATGATCTCACCAACATATTTGTTGACAAATTTTAGCATGTATTCTCAGGTAACTAAGATGGAAGTATATGTAGCACCACCCACGGTGATCACTTGCATGGCAACTCCTTTCAAGACTTTATTATGTTCGAGTACATTCAGTGGAACTTCTAAAATAAATGCTTTAGTTTAGGAAGTGTAACTTGACCATGTTGAACCATTTTATTTCAAAAACCTGAATGTACTGTTTTCAAAACGTCTCATATAAAGTACGTTCTTTATTATCTTGTGTTGTGTGCTACATATGTAACGCTCCTCAATACCATTCCGCTATACCATTCCGCTGCGTAAATTTGAGGGTGTTACAGCAGGCCTACTGGCAAGGGACTTGATAACTACTCGTATACGTACTACAAGTTTGATTTAAAAGCTGCGCGCATATTTCTTGTTCTTAAGTATTTGTGGAGTTTAATGTTGTTGGCAAGGCTGTCAAGATCGCGATCCCACGTGAGATCGTTTTTATCTTTGCAAGATCGAGATCGTAGGATCGGATCGAGATCTTACGATCCTACCAATTTGTCATATTTTGTAAACAAAGGATAAACGAGTCAAATTGATTTACATTTCTACTCAACGTCAAAGATAAATTGAACTATTGAACACTTTTAGACTTTTAGTTTTACACTTTTAGTGTATCAAGTAACTATCAAAGGATTCAAGGCTATTGTAATTGTAACAATGAAAAGGTTTACATTAAAGATTTAAAGTATCATAAAAAATTAATTACCCGTAAGAAAATCTTTGCTTCGTGTGATTAGATCGTGACAAGAAGACCAATAGTTTGTAAATTGGAATTTTGATTTTGGGAAAAGGAGAAAAATAAGCATAAAATATATTTTTTTTACAAAATGATGCGTTAGTGGTTTACTTATTAGACACTAGTCAAACTTGTTTGTTTTTGGGCTTAAGCAAGTGAAATGAACTTTAAAAAAAATGATCTCGGGTCGACTGATGATCTTACGAATTTACGTGCGATTCCACGATCTCACCCAGATGCGATCCTATACCGATACTACACGATCTTAGCTAGTAGACACGTAAGGTCGATCGTACGATCTTACAAGTTTACTCGCGATCTTGACAGCCTTGGTTGTTGGTATGCTTCATGTTGCACTTGTTGTTCTTGTCTGACCATTGAAGTATTTCTAAATGTTCAAAAATGATAATCATTGTGCAATGGTCTGCTAATTTGAGTAATATATGCACAAAATTCATTTAAGGGAGATGTTTGTTAACGTGTAATTACAAGTTATAGAAGTCGGCCGTGCTATCGAGTTGATATTTTTGGCTGTATTCAATTCTAGGTTCAAAACAAAGGTCAAGGCAAATTAAGTTATCACATATGTCATTTTGATACTCTAGTAAAAGGAATTAGTTGTGATCCCACATAGGCCAAAATATTCGGGCTTGATCAAAGGATAACTTGTACGTAGTTGTTTAGAAGAGTTGGTTTTAACATAAAAAAAATTACCTGATCATCTAAGTAATTATTTCATTGACTTTATCGATGCAAAATCAAACAAACCGTCCCAACATATTCTTACCAAACTTTAAAAAAAAATGTTGGTCCTTATTTACGTTGCGAAGAATTTCTATAAATTAGTGTCTACTGCTTTAAAAACCAATGAAATAACAAAGCATTGCTTTGCGTTCAATACGGCGTCGTTTTGAACCCACTATATGTGTTCTTTAAACACGATATGTACAATGTACAAAATATAAGTCCAACTGTTCAATACAAAGATAGCATTTTTTTAATCAGCTTGTAAGCATTTTTTTAATGCTAACTAAATTTAGCAAGCTTACCATATCATGAGTTTATATGATTAAACAAGCCAAAAATGAAATTTTAGCTCGATTAACTTTTTTTTTTAAAAAAAAAAAAAAAAAAAAAAAAATAGAACTGAAGGGATCATTTACCAATTTTTTAGAAGGAATAAAACTAACGAAGCACTAATTACTTTTATCGTAGATGTTTTAATTCATGAACCTGGAAATTTTTCTATGGAAGTCAATCTCAATAAATATAGCGTACTAGCATCGATACAAATAACCCATGATATATTTCCTTTTAAGGTAAACCATATGAATTCGATATTAAACAAAGGGTTCATTTGAGAAATACATCAGAAAAGAGTTTGCGTAAATTTGGGATTTCATATGAACCACAGTTGAAGAAAGAACGATTGTCGACTATTGAATTATATGTCACTACTAAAAGGATGGACTATATCATACATCTTCAAGTTTTATATCATCTTTAGTAAATTATTAGGTTTTATTTGGCTTCACAAATTACAACAACGGTTCAAGAACATAACTTACATGACATTTTGATTAACAAAAGAAAACTAATTTTTATACCACATAGGTCACTTAAAAGGAAATTTTTTACTTTATATAGTGAGTTATGTATTGGTTATTCTAGTTTAGTTTATTGTTACGTTACACCGTGTGTCGAAATATTTCAAAACATTCATTCCGGTATGGTAACGTAAACACATACTTTAATTTTTGTTGTAAAATATTTATGACATTAGTAGCTCTGTAGCTGTTTAGAGCACTCCCATCCATAACACCAATAACACCGTTCACATCAGCGTCACATCAGCTTTAACATTTAACATTAACTTCACCAAAAAACACTCCCATCCATAACATCCCAATAACAACATAACACCAATAATATTTCATATTTTCAATTTCAACCCCTAAACTAAAACAAACACTTCATTTATTAAACTAAAACAAACATTTCATTAAAACTAAAAACATATTACAATACGAGATTAAAAAAATAAAAAAAATACAACGAAATAATAAAAAAAAAAACACACTGCAGTTAAAAAAAAACATAGCAAATACTTATTCATCGTCGTCGCTCTCTTGTTGTTGTCCATGTCGTTCAAGATTATTCTGCCAAACATGCTCCATAAGGTCCTGTTGGAGTTGGGTATGCGTTTGTTGGTCGTGTATTTCTTTTGCCTTACGACTGTGAGTATCACATCTTTCGACCCATCTTCGTTGCCTCAAATTTCTTGACGGATCCACCCACAGTTCGTTATAGTCACGTAATTCAAATTTTGATCTTTTACAATCATGTTATGCATAATAATGCAACAATACATGATTCTACGTATCGTAGCAATTTCAAATTGACGTGCGGTTGTTGTAGTATACCCAACGACCTTGAAGAACACCAAAAGCACGTTCAATATCCTTTCGGCACTTTCTTGTCTCCTTTTAAAGCACGTATGTTTTTCATCATTGTTGCCGTGAAGGATTTGACGAAAGTTGCCCACTTGTGGATAAATTCCATCGACCAAGTAATACCCTGTTCATACCTAGTTCCGTTGACCATATAAGGTGCTCTTGGGGCATTATCGACAAGAAGGTCATCGAATAATAGATAGTTATCTAAAACATTAATATCGTTATTTGCCCCGCCATCCCAAAAATGCATGCCGGATCCATAAATCTTGAGAAGCAACGACTTCAAGCATAATTGTTGGGTATTTTTTATCACCCTAGCAAAATGCCCTTGCCAAGCCACTGGACAATTTTTCCATTCCGGTGCATGCGATCAATGCTACCAAGCATTCCCGGAAAACCATGTTTTTGTTCATGTAGTTGATAAATTTTTTGAATGTCGGCCCATGTTGGTTTTCTTAAATACTCGGCATAAACAAATCAATAATACATTTGTTAAAATTATCAAGACATAATTGTGACGTAGTCGCACCCATTTGCAAGTATTCATCAAATGCATCGGGTGAGGTGCCGACGCCAATTGGCGTATGGCGACGTACACTTCATTAGAGCACTTATACTCATTCGACCACAAGCATCGCGTGTCGCTTAAAGTAATTAAAATGATGCGGAATATTATCGGAGTATAAGATTCAATACCTTCAACTATTTGCGGGAATAGTTTCGGCTCATCTGAAATCTTCTACGAAAATTCGGTTTGAATACTTACAACCTTGTATGAAATAATCATTGAGCGACGTTCCTCTGCAAGCTCACGTTCACGATATATATGGAGTGCGAGGGCGAGTAGGATGTTGAGATTCTTGCCTTCCCTTGTTCCAGCGAAGGTGATACTCGTGACGCGGACGCCATAAATTGGAAGTCTTCTAGGTCTTACGTATCGACCGAGACGGAGGAAAATCACCGACTTGATTTGGATCCATTGTTACAACGAATTTGATTTTTGAATAATGAAAGTGTGAGAGGAAGTATATAAAGTGTGAGAGGAAGTGTGAAAAAATAGAGTTTTAGTTGGGTATTTATAGTGGTAAAATAAAGATTTTTTAAAAAAAAAAAAAAAAACTAGCCGTTAGGGGGTTTTTTGTAAATTTTTTCAAAATCTTAACGTTACAAGGACTAGTTTTGTAACATTTTCAATTTTTTTTTTTTTTTTTTTTTTCCGACCCATAACGGGCGTTAAGGGGGCAACGCCTCCCCTTTAACGTCGTTATCCCATTTCGTTTCCATCGGGCAACGCCCAATAACGGCGTTAACGCCGTGCCTCACGGCGTTATTTTGGTGAACGATGGGAGTGCTCTTAGAACAGCTGGTATTCTTTTAGTTTAGTGTTACATGGCAAAAGACATTTAAGTGCTTCTTTGAATAAATCTATCAAAACAAAATCAAACGACTTCTAAATTAGTAAATTCTTTGACCAGACTATTTTTGTTAGGATGAATAAAAGGATTGGATATAGGTCCAAATTTCCAACCCAAAGTTAATCTA
This sequence comes from Chrysanthemum lavandulifolium, assembly GCA_022545495.1. Lineage (NCBI taxonomy): Eukaryota > Viridiplantae > Streptophyta > Magnoliopsida > Asterales > Asteraceae > Chrysanthemum > Chrysanthemum lavandulifolium. The sequence continues at coordinate 261,421,957 of CM040243.1, read as the reverse complement.
CTCCAATCCTGTTCGAACCCTATCTCATTAGTCGTAGGGGTTTTTTTTTATTTTATTTTATTATTATTATTATTATTATTATTTTTTTTTAATGATAACTAAGATTTTTTTGAAGTCATGAACTACATAAGCATCACAAGTTTCTGAAGTATCACCATTCATATTAGAGAAACCACAAAGTATCAACAACGATTATAGAGATTTGTTTCCTCTTGATATGCACTAGTCACATGAACTACTGCGAGCTAATCCATGTCCACCCCCACCAAAATTTTGTACTACTATGATTCACCAACTTATATCTCTTCTGGTGGCAATAATGACGGTCCATTAATTGGCGATCACGATTTTCTTTCCTGCTGCCAAATGTTGTTGTTGTTGCTGGCATAAAAAATAGTTAGTTTTTATGACAGAAAATAGTTAGTTATTATCCCACATAGGTCTTTGGAAAGAAAATTTGATAGCTTATATAATGTGGCATATACCGGTTATGTAAGTTGAGATTAGTATAATGCTATTCTTAGAGTTATAGAAGTCTCTAAATGTATATATAAAGATTATCTATAATTGAAAGGATAAATTGTATGATTCGTTAATTTTATTTATTTATTTATTTTATTTTTCACATTTTTATTTGTTTGTTTTATTTTGTTCTAAGTTATTTATGGCATTTGTGAATGTTCATAAAATCGTTTAGGCTTTTTACTTGAAAACCTACTTCGTCATTAAATCAAACTAAATCTTTAACCAGATTAAGTTTATTAAAAGAAACTAAAAGACATCTAAAATTCTATGACCAAACTTTCATGAGTTTATTCCCATTGTATGCTTATTTTTCAAAACATGGACAAACCTATGCTTATTTTACTACCCAATTCCAAACCTATGCTTTTTGACTAAAAAATAGTAAAAAATAATAAAAATACCACTCTTTCTCATGAAAATCTCTCACCAGTCATCACTCAACCAGTGGCGGAGCCAGGATATTGAAATATGGGGGGCAAAAATAATATTGCCAAAAAAAATTTTAACGACGAAACAATAGTGAACTTAACCGACTTAATATTGCATAAAAGAACTAATAGTGCTAAAATAACAACAAAACACACCTTATGTTGTGTCAAAATGGCAGCCGCAAAACAAACTAACAAAAGCAACCAAAAAGCACCCAAACACTTCAAAAGCACTTTTCTCATAAAAAGCAACACCACCAATTCAAAGACAAATGCGGTGAAATCAAGACTATTCTGCTGACGAATAAATCGTGACTTTTACGCACCGAAATCGTGACATTTGCGATAATTCAAGACATTTCACCGTCAAATCGTGACAATTTAAGGTGCAAAATTTCAAAGACAATCAAAAAAAACATTTCAAAAACGACTTTTAAGGTGCAAAATCCTATCCAAAACACATTTATAAAGTGCAAAAATAGTATATATTAACAAAAATGTGTACATCTTGTTTAAGCATAAAAATAACAACGAAAAATGCTTACCTTGAGCAAACAAACATTTTAAAGTTGTCCTTACGATCTGTCATATTTTGGAAGCGGTTCATCACATCTTCATCGATAATATTTGCAAGTGCTTCTCTTTCATACATATAACACAAGAGTTTAAAACCCTTGACTAATTCGATTACGCAATCTGATTTAATAATCTTCATTGCAGAAACATCTCTCAACACTTGCGGTTGCAACAGGCATCAAAGCTAACTTTAATAATCGATACACCAAAGGATAAGAAATGTGTTTCCTTTTTTTCACCATCATCGTAGCAAGGTCGGTGATACCATTCAAGTTGAGAAAACTATTATCTTCTTTGACATTGGCATAATACAAGTTTAGTTGACTCTCAAGTTCCATCCTTTCAACGCTATCAAAATCGTCTGGGTACAACTCACTCAATCTTAATAACTTTGATACGTCGAATTGAGCAAATGAATCAAACGGGTTCAAACAAGTCATATTTGCAAGTAACTCGGTGCTTGCCTCACTAAAACAATCACTAAACTCTTGAATTTGCATATCTACAACCATGTTAAAACATTCAACCTCAAAGAAATGTCTATTAGTAACATTGACCCTTCGTCTCCGACCATTTAGACTAACATATATAAAACAATAACAGTTAATCAATAAAGTTATTCCCTAAAAACCTCAAAGAAATGTCTATTCACTACTACAAAAATAATCATTTAGACCTCCTCATAAAGACCTTCTACCAAAATCACAGGTCTAAAAGTCTTTTAGACAGGTTTATATCATTTCCACGGGTCTAAATGTGTTTGACAGGTTTAGACCGGTGAATATCAACCTAACCGGTCTAAAATCTACTCTTTAAGACCCGTCCTTTTTATTTCCACATGTCTAAATATAATTACTGTTTTGAACAGGTGAATATTATTTTACCCGGTCTATAAATCTTGGTGGATTTCAAAATTTTCATGTAAATATTCAACGCACACCAAATTTTCAAACACTCTCTTTTTTGTTTCTATCTCATTTTTTTATTCTTCTTATCTACTTACTTTTTTAACTTTCCTATACATTTCTTTTTCTTCTTTCTTCAACTGTTCAACATATCAAAAAAGAGAAAAATCACCACCTCATTTTTCTATTATCTGGTAACGTCAGAATTTATGTTTTTGCTTCTAAGTTCTCTATTTTATGCAGTTTACTAACGACATATGTTCATGTTCTAAATTTCTATAAGTTTCTGGTTATCAATTTTACTAAGTATGTTCATGTTCTATACTTATCTTTATATCATATTGCTGGTTTTGTTAGCTTAATTAATACTCGATGGTGGCCGGAATGGGGAGAATGAGTATGGTCAGAATAAGGTGTAGATGATGGTTAGAATCGGGTGAAAAATGATTGTTGTAGTGGGGTGAAAGATGGTTGTTGTAGCGGGTGAAAGAGGCGGTCAAAGCGGGGGAAAAAGATGGTGGTTGAAGCTTATTAGTGAACCAAAACAACTTATTATCATAAGCAAACTGCTGATCGTGAAAAAGAATTAATTATTTTTTTTATTAAAAAAAAACCTTTTAAACCGGTGGAAATCAAAACAACCGGTCTAAATAACTAGCCTTTTAGACCGGTGCGCAAACCGGCCTAAATGAGTTCAAGTCTTTTAGACCTCCCCCCTTTTAGACCGGTGGCGAACCCGGTCTAAAAAGTCCCTGTGACCGGTCTAAAAGCTACTTTTTGTAGTAGTGATTATATCTTATATTCTTAATATGATAATAAAACTCACAGTTAATCAATAAAATTATAAAACAATAACACAATTTTAAATATCTCTACACAAATTAGTTTATAAAGGTAAAAGAGAAGTTAGGGTTTTCAGTTTCATTTACCAAGTTTTAAGGTTGAAGATGAAGAAACAAAAGATGAATTTATTGTTGTTGATGAATGACTCAATGATGATGGTTCATTGGTTTAGGCAACTCATTTGTTTTCCACTTTTTCCCTCCACTTTGTTTACTGATCGATTCATTTTCTCCACCTCGAATACGTTATACGTGACCTGTTAATATGTTATATGTGATTACTGATATAAAAAAAGATTACATGTTGGGCTCAATTTTGTTGAGGGCAAGATGAGTTTTGGGCTGAGGGCATGTTTCATAAAAGTCCACTAAAACAAATTTTTTGCACTATATAAAAATTTTTTGGCCCATTTTGTTGAGGGCACCGCCCCCTAGTTCTAAGGTCCCTCCGCCCCTGCACTCAACCCTCTCTGTATAAAATTGTGCATATGGTCATCAAAGTATCAAACCCTCTTCAACAACCATGCATGATGCATGCATAAGCACCTATATACAATCATGATCTAAAAACCCACATGGACATGAGAACAAACACATATCTATACTACTTTATAAAATGTTTAGGACTTTCTAAATGAAGAAGTCTTAAAACTTTTAAGACACAAAAACATTTCTTTAATAAGAAATAATTGTAATAATTTTACTATTAAATCAATACATACCAAGGTTGTCAAGATCGGGATCCTACCCATGATCGTTTTCATCTTTGCAAGATCGTGATCGTAAGATCGGATTGGGATCTTAAGATCCTACTCGAATGTTACTTGTTAATAGTTTATGTAATTTTATACAAATCTACAAATTCTAATACATTATACCACAAAATACTATGAATGTTTCATATAAATGTTGTCCTAAATTATGATTATTAAATGTTTAAAAAGATTAACATGTTGTTTTTTGAATTCTACAAACAAACAACCCATTAATTTGTAGTTTAATAGTTTGTAATCCGAGAAAAGTAAGATCGGATCGGATTAGATCGTAAGATCGTATGGTCAAGATCGGGATCGTATAAGATCTTAAGCTTGCAAAGATCTTATGTAGGATCTGGATCGTTTTTGCTTTGCAGTATCGTAAAATCGTAAGATCCTAAGATGAGAATCGGGATCTTAACAACTATGATACATACACATAAAACTTAAAAATTAAGCTATTTCTCATTTACTCTTGTAACCACCCATTTTCCATTTACTCTTGTAACAGCCCATTTACTTTGTAACAGCCTATCTATAAGAGCCCATTTACTCCTATCTCCTAACATTACTCCAAACCTGATTTAACATTCCGACATTTCCTAATTCCTATAAAAACCTCTAACACACAACACATACATCACCCTTCACTTTCACATCTCTCTCTCTAAACTAAATCACACACAACCGACTGCCTCCACCAACACCCTTTAAATCCGCCCCGCCACTGCCAATTCCAACAACATGCGTCGAATCCACCACCGTTTTTACATGGCTTAGGTGACTTTGGCATGTTGTTTTGGACTCGGTGGTTTTGGCTGGTGGTTTTAGTGGTTTAGGTTGTTTGTCTTAAAACATGTTTTACCGTTTTCGAGTAAACTCGAATGGTGATTATATTTTTGTTTATGCATCTAACTGATTTTGGGTTTATTAATGCAAAAAGAAGAGATCTAAAAAACAAATATTTTTGATTGGGTTTCTGTTTTCCTGTTCAAAACCTAAGATGTGATCGGTTTCTTTTTGCCTCACATTTCATGAATTGAGTACCTCAAACATCATAGTTGAACAAACAAAGATGACCAAAAATGCCGTGTTTGTTTGACCTGCAACGGCGGCGCCACCCGATGGGTGCCGTGGTGGGAATAGACAATGGGAGAGGTGTGGTATTACAGCAGATGTGGGGTTTCGTTGGTTGTTTTATGGTGTTTTGATCTTGGTGTGTTTGGTTGTTTGGATCTAACCAGACACATGTTAATAATCTGCATGGTTTGCTCTATTATTTTTAGATCTACATGCGGAAAGGTAACAAAGTGGTAAAACATTTTAACTGACAAAACAAATTTTGCATGGCAAACTGGGAAATTAAAAAAAAAAAAAAAAAAGGTAGAAACGTTGGACAACATTTTAAATGGACCGGGTAATTAATGATGACAAAGTTTGGAGCCAATGAAACTCATAATGTATTCTTGGTTGCTTCGAAAATCTTCGTTGAAAATTTCGTCTACAAATGTTTGAAAAGTTAATTTGCTAAAAGTATACAACGATTCATTACCTTAATGAAAGAAGTCATAAGTTAATAGTCAAACTATTCATAAGTTGATCTCTAAATATAATGTCATATTCTACATTTGTATATAACAAATGGCGGGTCACATTTAAATTCTTGTAATTGTGATTCAATTTATTTGGGTTACATTGGTAGGACATAATAGAAATGTGATTGTTTTTTGGATTGGAGTTTAAGAAAAGGCGTTGAAAGTAATTGTGGTTGTTTGTTTAACGAGTTAAAGAAAGTTTTTAACGTAGTTGTTACGTGCGGTGCGGCATTTAACTGAATTTTTGAAACACAAAAAATGCAACCATATTAGATGCCATCATAAGTTTATCTTTAAAAAAATGAGTCGTCATAGCGACCGAATTACCATGGGTGAAGAGTCACTAACAAATCAAACTGAAATTCTTGATAATTTGTTTTATTGTCGATATAAATGTTTCATCTAAAAATATAAAATGGGCACACATACATGCACACATAAACATAATTGCTATATATAAACCACATATCTAAATAATAAAAATACACACGCAATTAGACGAAACTTAATTTTGTCGAAAAGTATACACCATTGCCCTTTTTTTTAAAAGCATACAAAACATACATTCACATCACTCTTTGCTCTCAATCATCTTCAAAAACACACACTAACCTAAATCCCTTTCTCTCACTAAAAACACACCCACTTTCGCCACAAAAACATAGCTTGCCGAAAATATTAGTTACAGGGTACCTGTCGCTGCAAATATTAGTACCCTGCTAGTAAACATAAACATAATCATTCTAAAACTAAACCCAAATAAATCTGTAAAATTTCCCAAATCATTATAAGTTACAATCAAGATAAAAATCGGAGATTTAGTGATGTCGGATTGTCGGTGTCGATGACCCATCATTATGGTCAATCACCACCACATGATAGCAACCCACCGCAGCGGTGTTGACGGGACTCGGTAGGCGGTTTGTAGTCTAAGTATATCCGATGACCATACATGGTTGTTGGACTAGGTTTGATGACCATATAAATTATAAACATTGTTAATGAAATAGGGTGACCAGAGATTGTCGGGAGAGAGAGCATTATTTCTATTACCTTTTTTTAAGTCAAAAGCATAGGTTTGGAATTGTGTAGTGAAATCAGCATAGGTTTGTCCATGTTTTGAAAAATAAGCATACATTGGGAATAAACTCAACTTTCATAGATACATTTTTGGCATCCATGACTAAAGTTTCTAAAATAATTGCACATCCTTGCACATGGGTTCTTCTCTTCTTCTTGAAACTGTATGCAAACTTCGTGGTCGAAATTTCTGGGATTTCCCGTTTAGAGGAAATATGACATAGGGTTGGCGAAAATTGCTTCAAAGTCGACCAACTATTCGCAAAATTTTTTGGTATAAAATCGATAATGATATGAATATCTCAGCTTGGTTTGATAATTGGGGTCCGAATTGTCCCTTAATAGACTCTTTTACAGCTAGAGAGATTAATAGAGCGGGCTTTAATTTATCTTCGAAAGTGGCGTATATTATTTCTAATAACGAATGGAAGTGGCCTTTCAACTGAGATACCCTGCCATCTTTAATGCTTCTGTTCCGGATGTGAATCTTAATAATATCGATAAGTTGGTTTGGAGAAATCGATTGGGACAAGTTAAGCCATTTAGTGTTGGTGTTGCATGGGATGACATTAGGCCTCGAGGTGATGTTATTGCATGGACATATGTTGTTTGGTTTCCTCATTGTATTCCACGGCATGCGTTCCATTTATGCCTTGTCATACAAAGGAAATTAAAAACCTAAGACCGGCTTAAACAATGGGATGTCAGTCCTTCAGCTGACTTAAACTTGTTAAGGTGCTCTCTATGTGAATTGGTTTTGGACTCGCACGAACATTTATTTTTTGAATGTCCTTTTTCCAATCAAGTATGTGATTCGGTTAAAGGGAAGGCGGGTATGGCGCATGTGTCCAATTCGTTGGATAATATTGTTAATTGGATTAGTCCATTTGCAAAGACAAGATTAGCCCAAGGTACTATTGCTAAGATTGTTGTTGCGGATTCTACATATTTTATTTGGCAAGAGAGGAACGCAAGGCTATTTAAGAAGAAGAGAAGAACCCATGTGCAAGTCTGTGAAATTATTTTAGCAATTGTTCGTCTTAAGTTGATTACGTTACGTTTCGAGAGAACAAGTCGTGTTGAGAGGGTTCTAGCTGAATGGAATTTACCTACACATTTGATAATGCATAGATCAACGTAGGCTTGTTTTTAGTTTAGTCGATATATTCTTTAAAGCTTTGTTTCTATATTTCGGCTAGGCTTTAGATCTTATGTTTGTAAGATTGGCATGTCAATCTTATGTTTTCGGTTTGAAGCACAAAGGGTGCGTTGTTTGTAATAGTCAATATGGTGTCTTGCCATATTGCCTGAACATTATTGATTTTCAGGCCCGGATTTGAGCAAGTGCAACATAGGCGACCGCACAGGGCCTCCGATTTTATGGGGCCTCAGATGTCTAAAACTTCAATATTAGTATATAACCGTTTTTGAAGGATTAATCATGTTGGAAGATGATTAAGGATACAAAAATGTAAGATCTTTGACAGAAAGAAAAAAGAAGCAGTTTTTTGTGTTTTAACGGTGACCGGTGATTTATGGGTTTTTGGATTTTTAGTGAAGAAGATAACCCTTTTTATTTGCCTTTTAGTTTTATTAGTTTCTCAAGTTTAGTTTTAGGCCTTTTGTCTTGACAATGTTTTATTTCAACTACTTTACTCATTTTGCATTTGTGGTTCAAAATCTGAGAAACTTTAAACATTAAACTAAAGCCAAATTTCTTTATAGAACAATTTCTTAAGCCTAAACAGGTCCTAAAGAAAGTGTGTTTTTATGATCTATGATTTATATTTAAACATCTAAGATGTAATGCTTTAAAGTTTACATGTTGCTGTAAAATGTTTGGAGTACTCCGTGGTTTCACTTTTGTTTGGAATATTCAGTGGTTACACCTAAAGTGAAGATTTATTTATTTATTTATTTTGTTTTGAAACGGCGAAATTTATTAGAAAGCAATGAAAAGGCAAGAAACTTATCTTTGCAAAAGAGAACAATTACAAAGGATTAAAAACCCAATCATTCCAAGACATATGCATCTTAGAAGCTCGGGCCTTTAACCAATTAAACGACGTTAGGACAATCAAATCAAAAATGTCACTTCTTCTAATCAGATTGTTGTTGAACACCACCGAGTTTCGGAAACGCCAAAGGATCCAAATAGAAGCTATAACAATCACCTCGAACTTTATCTTCTTCTCACTTGATCTTGAGTAATCAACCAAACCGTCATACCACTATTGAATGTTATCCTCAACTGAAATCGTTACGTCACACCATCTTGATATTTTTCTCCAAACTTGATTAGCTACGTCACAACCCCGAAAACAATGTATGCTTGTTTCGACCCCGTCATTGCAAATAGGGCAATTCAAAGTATTTATCTCGCATCCTCGTTTAGATAAGCTGAACCGAAGAGGAAGTCTATCCACACGAAGTCTCCAAATGAGGATATTAGCTCGTCTAGGCACAAATTTACTCCAGCGTGTTGCAGTTAACGCATCAATCATATTATTGTCATCAATAAATTTCCTTGTAGAACCAACCGAGAACAATCCCTCTGCATCTAGATTCCACGCAAATGAGTCCGGATAATCCTGCAATTATTGACCACTAATTAATGCCATTAAATCATGGAATTGTTGTTGCTCTCTACCACCTCTCAATTCTCTACGCCATTGCCAATGCCATGCACCATTTACAAATCTTGAACTAACCATGCAATCTGGAACCATTTCAAGCTTGTACAACCTATTGAACTTAACTCCAAGACTTTGATTTCCCACCCAAACATCCAGCCAAAAAAGGTATCATTACCGTTACCAATCTTCTTCTCCAAAACATTCCAAGTAATAATCTGCTTTGCATTCATATCACGAATTAACGCTACAATTTTTGCCCACGTACCATTCGTCTTGCAAATACTATCTTGAGTCATACTTGCTTGATCACCATGTATACATTTAATGATCTTAACCCACATAGCCATTAGTTCATTTACTAAACGCCATCGCCACTTTTGTACCAACGATTGGTTAAAAGCCAAAAGGCTTCCAATGTCTAACCCACCGTTTTCCATAGACATCAAAAGCAGAATGGGTTTAACTTCGAATCTGTTCAAGTCTTTGTATAACACCTAATGGGGCTAGGAATAATGACATGTAGTAAATGCTTAGGCTACCAAGAACGGGTTTAACTAACGTAAGGCGACCTCCAATAGATAGACAATTTGCTTTCCATTTTGATATCTTACCTTTGAATTTATCAATAACCGGTTCCCATTGTTTAATTCGATTCATTTGTGCCCCAACAGTGGCGAAAATATATAAAGGTAGCTTACTCGACTTACATCATAAAATTGAGCAACCCGATGGACTTCGCACGATCAACTCCTACACCATAAAGGCTTGATTTTTGCATGTTTATCTTCAAACCGATTTTAAGAAAAGTCATGCAAAGAGAAGATATATTACCGAGATCTATTGGGCTCCACTAAGTAAGGAAAACTACATCATCGACATACAATAAATGAGATATATTGCGTCTCGGAACCCTCGTAGCTCCTTTGATCAAACCATACTATGTAGCATGTTGAGCTGTGGCATGGAAGCCTTTCATGGCTAAAATGAAGAGGTATGGAGACAATGGGTCTCCTGTCTAAGACCACAAAATAAAGAAAACTCATTTGTCGGGCTTCCACTAACCAACACCGAGGTTCTAGCCGATGTCAAGCAACTCTTAATCCATCCTCTCCATTTACACCCAAAACCAATACTCTTTATAACAAAGTCCAAATAATCCCACGATAGCGAATCGTATGCCTTTTCGAAGTCTACTTTAAAGATCATAAGTTTCTTCTTTTGTTTCTTAAACCACTCCACTATTTCATTCAATATAAGAGAACCATCCAAAATTTTCGCCCTTAATAAACGCCGTTTGTTCGGACTTACCACTTTATCAACCACCTTTGCAATTCTAAACGCCAAACTTTAGCAATAATCTTGTATTGTATTCCAATCAATGACATTGGCGAAATGTTTTGAATAACGTAGGATTCGTCACCTTTGAAACCGAGTAATAAATGATGCATTACACCCTTTTAGAATTCTTCCGTGGTAAAATAAAATTCACACATATGCACATACATCATCTTTGAAGGATTCCCAATACATTTTAATTATAAGGTATTTTGAAAGTGTATGTCATGTATTGAAAGTGTATGTCATGTATTGAAAGTGTATGTCATGTATCATCCTTAGTATTGAAATGCAATATTATTAATAATCTAGTTTATCTAGGTTACTTTTATCATAATGTGTTTGTCACTTATTTTGATTTATATGTTTTATATTCTTTCGTGATACATTAGAAGTCATGTATGCATGCTAAAAGAAAACGAGGATAAAACATATATCGTGGTATAAAAGCGTAAAACCTATGTTTTATCAAATCATTTTGCTACTACAGATCCACGGATCCGGAAGATATACTAGCGGATCCTTTTGAAAAGGAACCGTGGGATCCGTCCTACTTGAAAACAGTTTTTCATACAAAACAAAAACCTCTTTTCTTCTAAGAGTAATACTCCACTTGTATGTCAAAACCATAAGTGAGTTAAGTATATTTCTTGTTAAAAAACCATTGTTAATAAAAATCTTGTAAAAACATTAGATTATCATAAGTTGACCACAAACATCTCCTCTTATTAACTTGTTATCTCTATAGGTTCAACTATGACGCATGATTATGAGTTTGACTTTTCACTCACTAGCGTCTACACTCCTAACATCTCTCTCGAACCCAACACACCTGGCAATCATGTCCATGGGTTCAATAATCTCGAAAACCGTCGCTTCGACAAAGGACGTATTGTAGACACCTCTCTACAATTCGAAGTAGGTATCAATACCTCCTTCCGAGCCATAGGACTAGAATGTCTTCTTGAAATCAACGAGAAGATATGTCCAAGGTTCATAATGGAATTCTTCCGTCAAGTCGAACTCGTTCGTAACGAGGATCGCTCTTTATCTCTTTGGTTTTATATCAAAACCAAAGTTCGCTCTAACCCTTGGGCATTTTGCTCACATCCTTGATTTCAAATCATGGACAATGTGCCTTCACCGAAGATTGGTCTCTTGATTCTCTCTTCAACTTTCGTGAAGAAAATAGTCCATATTGTTCACACATACCCTCCGGAAGATTTAAATCGCATAATATGCAAACCTCGACCATATTACTCCGATCCAAACATTATCTTTACAAGGGATATCCGAGAAGAGTACAAGCCTCTTGCACTCATCCCACGTGAAAATGTTTGAGTCTTAGGAAATCGAGAAATCCTTCACCTTGTTGTGCTCACATGTTGTACTATTTGCTAACACAACAACCATACAATCTCGCCTACTTCTTCGCAAGGCGAATTGCAAATCTTCAAGGCTCCAAGAATAAACTCATCCCTTATGGAATGTTCTTGACACGCCTCTATCATAATGTTATGCACTTCCATCCTCAATTTCAAAGTCCGTTGTACGTACTTGTGAACAAGATGATGGAACCGCTAAACATATCTCTCATGAAGACTTTCTTCATTCTTGACTCCACCAACACTCATCAATCACATAATGATCCTCCTAGCGAAAACACTCAAGGAAACTAATAGTATTCCAAAATAGGATCAAATCTCTTGTACTCGTGCTTTATCAATATAATCCAATTTCCTTCATGAAATAAAACATTTTACATTTGATATCTTGGTATTAGAAATCTCTTTAGACTATCCTTGAGATATAATGCATTGTCAAGATCATTGCATACCTTTAGTAAAGGTCTTGCTGAGCAGATGGGCGGATCCCAAAGATTACACTAGACGGATCCCTACTCTTAGGGAACCGTGGGATCCGGCGAACAAAAATTGCAATTACAAGCATTGTATTTCAAACACATTCTTAGAACACCTCACACTAAGCTAAACATAGTATCATAAGGCAAATTAAGTCCTTATCAAGATAGGTTAATCTTTCCCATTCATACATAACTCATCACACTCTAAAAATGCTTGTAGATCTAGCGTTTCTTTTTAATCCATTACTCTTCCGCTCTTAAACTCACACGTCATTTTCTACTTGATCCCTCACATCTAGTCTTAGAAATCTTTCAATTATGGCAAAATTGATCATAAATCATCCTCACCTCCAAGATGATCAAAGTTGATCAAAATCTAGTTTTCTCATCTCAAAAGCTTCTAGGAAACTTTGCAAAACACTATCCTAAAATATAAACTGATCTCTAGGATCATTTAGCTTCAATTGAGACTTTAAATCTTTAGTGTCATCCTTGCTCATCCATTGGTACTCTTGAAAGTTCCAAATCCTTCTATAAATGACAATCATTAGCTACATCACTCATTACCTTCAAGTACTCAAGCATCCATTCATTTAAAACACTTAGGAGGACTGAAACACTCAAGATGATATAGGTCTTAGATCTTAGAAACATCATTTCCACTCTTTCATAGCTGCTGAGAGCCGGATCCCTAGGATTAGCCTAGACGGATCCCTATGATGAGGGAACCGTGGGATCCGGATGACAGTTTATGTCAAACATAGCTAAAACAATCATTTCAACTTATCTTCCTAACTCAAACACTCCATCTCATTTTAAATGAGTTCCTAGATCAGTGCATCCTCTGAAGTTGACTCTTGTGCATGTCAATCATCACATTTCAATGAATTCTAGTGGCTTAAGGCTTAAATGCACTTGCCAAATCTCTTAGTTTATAAACCACCTTATTAGGACCTCCATAGTCATCACTCTCATCCTAACTTTCAGCTCTTGCAAACTCTTGAAATCATCTCATCATGAGGAAAACCCCAAGTAGCAACTTATCCACCAAAGAACCACCCATGAAAAGAGCTCGTATTATACACGAAATTTCCTCAACCGAATCATCTCCGGTCAAGCCAACAAATGATAGAATCCTTCATCATCCAATCAAACCAATTCCTAAAAGGTTAGTACCCACAAAACTACCTTTGCCAAACACCACCATACCTCCTAAGCCAAACAATATCATCTCCACCAAACCATCACCATTGGTTCCTAGAGCTATTTCATTTACATCCCCACTATCATCACCACACCTCTACAATCTAGAGGACTTGCCTCCTAGGACGTCTCATCCACTTCCAACGACAACATTCTCCTCATTAGGATGAATAATGGTTCAAAATCAAGGTGTTGAGTCAACACTTGCTCCGGCTTCCTTCTCGGCGTTTTCATCATATAATCCCATTTGGATTATGACAAATCATCAAAGTCAACCACCCGACCATATGGAAGTTGACACTTCTCTACCACCACCATCATTCTTGGTTGAGTCATTCTTAAATGCACCTCTACCAATCCCTCCATCGTTTGAAGCTCCACAAGCTGCTTCACTTGATCCTTCGAATCAAGCCATTTCATTTCATCCACCACCACTACCTAGCAATGACAAAGATTGCTATCATTGTCAACATATTGAAAGTTTGATACATGAAGTACGAGAAGACCAAAGTTTCATGTTCTATCATCTCCTCGAACGTTTCGACGAGATTAAACCTAAACAAAACTTGAGCTAGAAGATTATAGTGGTGTCTTAGCTTCAAGCGTTAGGTGATCTAGAAATTCCTAGTCATGTATTGTCTATTTTCTTATTTTTCGAGTCATGTATATCATAACTCTTGTTTATTAAATGGAATTACATGCTACTAACTATATTTACGAGTATGTAGTATACTATATAATCCATATCTCTTTTCGGTATTAACATTTCTTGTTATACCAATCTTTCTTGACTTTATTCATCGACCAGATGATCCTCAGTTGCCTAAGCGGATCCCTACTAGGAGGGAACCGTGGGATCCGTGAGATGAAATATTTCTTTCATCGACTTGAATCACATTTGCGAAATTGTGAATTATACTTGATTTCTAACCTTTGTTTTGTAGTTATTCAATTTACATATGAAGACTTTGACATCCTAAAGCTAGGGGAGCTTTATGTCAAAGCAATACATTGCAAATTACTTGCAATACTAGGTTTACATTCGTGACATCCCTTTGCAATAATCAAGGGGAGCACATTCGTCTCGAGAGCGATATCTTTTGCAAACTCATTTGCAAACAAACTGGATTTGTATCATTTACTTGACGCCTTGCATAGGGATGGACTCGTCAAGGGGAGTAAAAGACGAGATCCTTTCCGTTATTTGCTCTCTATTCCTTTTATTTTTCTTTCACATGTTTTCTTAAAAACAATGTGTTGCCTTCCTTCCAACACTTTTGTTTCGACCGAAAGGGGAAGAAAGTAAAACTACAAATTCAAATTTTACGAATTTTAGCTTTTTCCTTAAAATAATTTTATGTTTTGTCATCAACAAAAGGAGGATCTTGTTAATACAAATAAGCCGTAAAAGCGTTTATTTATATTTTACGATCTTCTAATGTTTTGTCGATAACAAAAGTAAAATCATTTTAACGAAACAAACAAAATACGTAAATGGTTTGAACTAATAGTTTTCTAACACACTTACGCTTTCACATAAAACACTAAAACAAGTATAAGTGATTTTATGATTTAGATACATATGTACAACAACTAGTGTTTACATATTGGGTTAAACATATACTTAAACTAAGTATACTAAAATGGGTAAAAACTAAGTGTATGCTAAAATGGGTAGGTGTGGTAGGTGCTTGGCTCACTATTTATAAAACACTAAAACAAGTATCCGTGGTCATAAGCGATCCTAGCTTTGTGCTAGCGGATCCCTTGTGGTAGGGATCCGTGGGATCCGGGAACGATAAAGGTTTTTCCTCTATAAATAGTGAGCCATTTCTTCATTGTTTCTCACCCTTTCAAATATACTTTCTCCCCGAGTTTAATCTTACTAACTTTAGATCCAAGAGATCTATGTTTGTAGTTTTGTTTTGTGTGATCTTTAGGTTCCTCTTAAAGCAAGATCACCACCTTTGAAGTCGAGCAAGCTCAAGTCCATGAGTTGCCATGCTTCCTCATCATCAAGGCTCTTGAAGTCTTCTTGTTGATGATTCCTTTCTTTCTTCAAAGAAGTGTAGTGTTGAAGACATTAGTGAAAGATGTCTTAGGAGTCAAGGCGAAGATATTAGTGAAGGGTGTCTATCGTCTATAGGATAAAGCACTTGTGGTAGGTGCTTGGAAGTCAAGACAAAGAAGCATTAGTGAAAGGTGCTTAGAAGTCAAGACAAAGAAGCATTAGTGAAGGTGCTTAGAAGTGAAGACATAAGACATTAGTGAAAGGTGTCTTGTAGATCTAGTCAAAGGCATTAGTGAAAGGTGCCTTAGATGTACATTCGATATGGTGTGTTTCGATGTACAAGATAGACTAGTATTAGATCCAAGGATATTGATATCCTTGATGATGTTGTAAAGGGTAGATCTCCTTTGGGATTAGTCGTTGGTGTAGTGTGGTAGTAGTTCCTCCATTGCAATGGAACTAGGTGCTTAGCCTAGTACCTAATAAAGGGTAGGCGACGTTGTGAAGGTGTAGTTCACCTAAGGTGTGAAAGAACTAGGTACTTAGCCTAGTACCTTATAAAGGGTAGGCGACGTTGTGTAGGTGTGGTTCACCTTGGGTGAAAGAACCCGGTGGTTAGCCTAGTACCGGAAAAAGAGTAGGCGGCGTTGTGAAGGCTTCTCCGCCATAAGGAGATTGGTGTAGTGATTACGAACTCTCGAGTAGGTGACTCGGGGAGTGGAGTAGGGCAAGGAAGGTGACCTTGTAGCCGAACCACTATAAATACTTGCGTTGTGGTTTTGTGCTTCTTACTCTTATCTTTTCATTACTTACCTTTATATGTTTGTTTATCAACATCCAACACACACATCCAAATAGATTGACATAAGTCGATCTAAATAGATTAAAATGAAGTTTTAATTGGTAAAACTATTCAACCCCCCCTTCTAGTTTTCCACAACACGTCTATTAATTTATTTGTCCATTAAACCAACAGTATGGATGTACTTACGCTATTAGTAGTGTGCGATAATCAAATAACTATTTGTTTAAGTGTTACACAATTTAAATGACTGTAATAATAATGCAATCACAAACCGATATAGGCCAATTGCCTTCCAACATGAAATTTCTCAAAGGATCAAGTACTACAATTGACAATTCTTAATATGCATTGTAACTAAAAAGCGACATGAGTTGATAGAAAGTGACGAAGTGAACCTCAAAGAGACAAACAAAGCGATTTTCTTCTTGTTGAGTTTCATCCAATCCTTATTGTTGTTGGGCAATTGTCACAACACATTGAATTGGTGAGAGCTGAAGTTATGATGATGCTACAACAGTTAGTGATATTGCTCTACGTTTTGTAACTCCATTACCATTCACTCAGTCTATCCATTTGCCTGTAACATTTCCTTTTCTTTATTAAAATTCTAAATCAAACTAGTATAATTTATTTGGAACTACGCGTACTTGTTATTTTTTACTCAGGCAGCTTTTTCTTTCCTTTTTTCTGTTTCCAAAAGGTTTAAATCGGCGGTGAAAAATGACCCTGTGTATTCTTTTTTGGTGCCAATTGGCCTTTTTTCTAAGGACCTAGCATTAGACAGTAAACACATGTTACACTGACCTTTAGTCATGAGTTGTGATTGAACTCAAGACTCATTGATCTAAAAGTGCTCATTGACCGGTCAACTAGACCTTTACGGTGAAGAAGTTATACTATTGGAACATGCTTTCAGGTCCGTGTATTTTGTGCATCTTATGACCATTTTACCTTTCAACTCATCAACACTCCTATTAACAGAGAGCTCTGTTGTAAAAATCGGCCCAGGCGGCCGATTAATCCCCGTATAATCGCTGATCGCTCAGTAAGCGCCTTGATTTATCATAATCGGCCTATTAATCGGTTTGGTCAAAGATCGCTTAAAAATAGGTCAACAATCTAATCGGACAAAATCGCTTAAAATTCAATCAAGAAAATCGCTTAAAAATCAAACAAAACCGCTTAAAAATTGGTCAACAAACCGATTAATTGAACAAAATTGGTCAAAGCTCGCTTAAAAATGGTCAACAAACAGAGTAATATCTATGTTTGACTTTGAACTTTGAAGAATTATGTATTATGTTTATATTTGAACACTTGAAATATTTAAACTTTGATGCACTATGCTTATCCCATACATATAATATAATACAATATCTAAAATTATAATTTTGTGCTTAAAAATTCTAATCCGTTTAATCCCCGATTAATCCCCGTCTAGCCGATTAATCGCTAGGCCCTACCCGACCGCCTCACTAGCGCCTAGCGATTTTTACAACCTTGACAGAGAGTAGGACGTTCGCAAGATAAACTACACAACTAAGTGAAAAGCAACAAGTTAACTAAGCTTCTAGATAATTTTCTCAATTCATTTTGTAAGTACTTTAAATTAAACAATTTGTATAATCAAAACAAAATGGTATTTTCGGTATTTGTATTTGTTTTATTTTGATTTTATTTCTAGAGTTTCATTTTCGATTGAAGCAACTAAGAAACTAAGGACAAAGTTAAGGGGGCGCAAATATGATTATTGATTTATGTAGAACGACCAAGATAATATGGAAGGGTGATACGATGTGTCTATTGTAACGAATTATGTGGTTGATAACCAACTAAAACTCTTTAATGGTTTATATAATGACCAAGGACAAAGTTGGTTGATAACCAACTAAAACTCTTTAATAGATTTATTCTATTCATTTCTTGACAAATGTCTTATATTTATCATCTCTTCATTTTTCATCAATTAATTCTTTAAATGAGTCTATCACATCTTAGCGCAACGGCTTTCCTTTCAATTAATTCTTTAAATGAGTCTATCACATCTTAGCGCAACGGCTTTCCTTCTCTCGATAAAGGCTCGCTTCTTCAATTCAAATTCAACTTAAATTTAGGTTTTAGTTTTCGGGTGTCTACATCTTAAAAGTTTTAAAACAACGTTAGTTGTTCTAGAGTGATTATAGCTAAACCAAGACTATCACCAATAAATCCAAGTGACCAAAGACCTAACCCTAACCTACCCAAAAAGAATTCAAATAAGAGTTAGATAGTAACACAAATTAAAAGAAAGATATACAAAGATACAATGATGGCATGATTTGTGGTTTTAGAAATTATGTCAAATGATTTATTCAAATTCAAGATGGCTTCAAATTAATTTATGGTCCTACAAATGGAATACAAAGTCATGTCATATTTATCTTTTACTAGTATAAATCAATACGTAGTGATTCAAGATCAATATCATTGTCAAAATCATTATTTCTATCAAATTTAATATACGTGTAAAGTTTAAGGACTTGACGAAAAGGACCATCACTTCTTGACTCGATTATTTCAGCCATTCTCACATCTAGAATTTTGTTGGTTTTGAAGTAACGCGGTTTTTTCAAAGGAATTAATTTTTGACGTAAACAATGTCGTGTTGACCGGTTAGTTACAGTAGGTCGATTTTTTCAAACATTTTACGGAATTTTTTTTTTTGTGCAATGGTGAAAATTATATTAATCTCCAAATGAATTACATCATAAAGAAAAGAGGTTGTTTTGGACAAGTCCCAAAAACCTTCTAAAACACCAATGAAACAATCATCATAACTCTAATCACTCCATATATAGATACTACTATTTCTTAAACAAACATGTCACATACAGAGGAATAGAACTGCTAATCAACTCATCAATTCAGATATCTTTGTCTTTCTAATCATAATATTGAATCACTTCACAACACTTTACTGGTTGGCATATTGGAATTTAATATTCCAAATTTCTTCAACTTTATATGTCTGAACAGATTTCTTGACTTTCATACTTATCAGCTGCATTCTTACATGATCTTTTAGATTTATCAACACCTCTTCAACAGTCTTTGGGTTATGAGAGAAAAGTCTTTCATTTCTTTCTTTCCAGATGTAGTACACAGCAGAAGCAATTATAATTCTGTTCAATACACTCCATATGGTGTTGTTAGATTTGAGCTCTTCCATCATTTTAATAATTTGGTCCCACACCTCTGGAAGTTGACTAATCTTCATCATCTTCTTGAGGCCATTCCACACTTTGTTAGAGAAATCACATTGAAAAAACAAATGATTGTGAGAATCATTTGTTTTATTGCATAAAGGACATAACATCTGCTCAGGACTCCACTTCATCATTCATCTTGGGTTTGCAATCTTTTATTAATGACCGACCACAAAATGAATGCACATCTTGGGTTGCAATAAGAAAACCGTACAGCCTTCCACCATTTAGCAATAGGATATTCCTCCTTAATATCTTTCCATTCCTCCTTAGTAGAAAAACTCACCAACTGTCCTTTTTTAGATTTCTTTGACACAGTTAATTTTGTTTTCTTGAATTGGAGGAACATTTTACGGAATTACAGTGGGCCAAAATGCTTAACACTAATTAATGGGCCTAAAATTTAAAAATTAAAGTTTGACACATTCATACATTTTGTATGAAAGTATAGGCAACACAAGATGAACAATAGAACTTTTATTCAGATCTAAGTCGCAGCGATCGACTTAGATTAAGTTCTAATAGTATCCAAATGTTACAAGATTAGATTAATGTCAATGAGACAATAATCATGTAAATGTAAAGACAGGACAAGATCAGTGAAATGATCAGAAAGAAGAGAAGAGAGTGATACAAAAGACTGCACACTCAAGTGTATCTAACCCTAGATTAAGGGACTTATTAAATAGGAGATTAAGTTACACAAAGACCCCTCTAACGGCTATAAATGACTCATCAGCAGAAATGAGAATAGCTTCAGCAGAAACGAGCGTCTTGGAACTTTAAACCTTTTATTCTTTGTCCATGATAAACCCTTGTAGAATCTCTGCAATGAACATACCTTGAAAGCCATTAGCAATTGATAGAATGATATGTTTGCCACAGATTGATACCCAAAATTTAACATTCCCCCTTAATCTGATGAGCAAACATATCAAACAATATCAAATTTTCACACAAAATTTATCTTGATAGGCAGGGAGGTTTTAGTGAGTATGTCTGCAGTTTGGTTTGAAGAGCCAATCTTTTTGCACTTATAACACCTCTAGCTATTTTTCCACGATGAAGTGAACATCAATTTCAAAGTGTTTTGATGTTTCATGGAAAAGCAGGTTGATGACAAGTTGTAAAGCGATTTGTTATCACAAAAAGATTAACAGGAGATTAATATCAACCTTTAGATCCTTTAAGATTTTTGAATCCAAATGATTTCACAGCAGCGAGAGACATAGATCTATACTTTGCTTCATGGAAGATTTTGAAAGAGTGTTTTGTTTTTACTTTTCCATGAGATCGGACAATCATTAAAGAAAACACAATACCACGTGACAAATTTTACGGTTTTCTTGCATTTGGCCCAATCAAGATCACTATATCCTTCAAGATGATTTTCGAGTTCTTTGAAATTGTACCTTAGACCTTTTCCGGAGCTCCTTTTAGATATCTCGAACATTGAGGGCACATTCGGATGAGATTTCAAGGAGAATGCATATATTGTGCCGGACAATGAACCGAGTATGAGATGTCGGTCTTGTATGGGTGAGATAGATAAGTTTCCCAAGTAACCCGATAACCGATGATGTTGACAAGTAAGGGATCATCGGCGGTGGGAATGTATGGAAGGACGAGTTGGGTTCCATAGGAGTGGACACAAGTTTGCACCCAAGAAGGCCAAATTCTTTGAGAAGTTCAAGGATGTATTTTCTTTGGGAGAGACAAATGTCATTCCCGGTTTTAAAACCTCAATGCCAAGAAAATATGTTAGATTTCCCAAGTCTTTAATATGAAATTTTGATTTTATAAACTCTTTGAATAGGTTTATCTCATCAATGCGGTTCCAGAAGGACAATATCATCCACATAAACAAGCGAGCAATAAAATTGTTATTCTCTGTTTTGGTGAACAAAGAGTGATCATTAATGATTGAACAAAGTTATTTTCTTTTAAAACAACGACAAGTTTTTCATTCCATTTCACGGGAGCTTGTTTTAGGCCATATAGAGACTTGACAAGTTTACAAACTTTATTCTTATTGTTCTCATTCTGAGAACCCTTGGGGATGGTCATATAGATATCCTCATCAAGATCTCCATACAAGAAAGCATTGTTAACATCAAGTTGAAAAAGAGGCCATTTGTTTTTTACAGCTAAGGCAATAAGACATCTAATAGTAGACATTTTCACAACAGGAGAAAAAGTTTCATCATAGTCTATTCCTTCCCTTTGGTTATAGCCTTTAACAACTAATCTAGCCTTGTATCTATCAACTTCACCATTGGCTTTATATTTGATTTTAAAGATCCATTTGTAGCCAATAGGAGTTCTATTAGGAGGAAGATTAGTTATGTCCCAAGCATGATTTTCATTTAAGGCCTCAATTTCAGAGTTCATAGCATCAACCCAATTACTATCAAGGATAGCTTCTTCATAACATGTGGGTTCAATACTTTTATTAAGACTAGAGGCAAAGCAAAGAATTATCTTTGTTTAAATTAGAATAATTAACAACCTTTTCAA
Organism: Chrysanthemum lavandulifolium; assembly: GCA_022545495.1. Classification (NCBI taxonomy): domain Eukaryota; kingdom Viridiplantae; phylum Streptophyta; class Magnoliopsida; order Asterales; family Asteraceae; genus Chrysanthemum; species Chrysanthemum lavandulifolium. The sequence goes on along the minus strand of CM040243.1, from coordinate 261,399,635 downwards.
CACCATATTTGACTTTCCTTCTACAATAAAGTCATTAAGATTATTGGGCAACTTAGAAACTCGGTTGACCTTCTAACGATGGTGGTGGCAAGCCTCTTTCTTGTTCGTGAGAATCGGTGATGTATCGAGAATCAAAAGATGCATCGGCAGGATGTGATTCATGTGATATGGTGCCCTCGTGGTGTGTATTATCATCTATAGATGTTGCAACCGGTTCATCAATCCTAGTAGGATGACTTACCATAGTGCCATCATCATAGGATGTCACTCTCCCTTCATCATTGGGACTTATTTGTGAGTCAAAGAAATTTTTGTGATTTAAATCTTTAGGCACATAAGTTTCAACAAAAGGTTTTGACAAAGAATTTTTCATTTTGAAGGAAAGACAGTTTCATAAAATTTGACATCTCGGAATAAAAATATTTTTTGTTTCTAAGCTCAAGAGCTTGTAACCTTTTTCTCATTTGAATAGCCAATAAAGACACTTTTTCGGACCTACTACCAAATTTATCGAGATGTTGAGAATGGTGGCATAGCATAAGCGACCAAAGACTCTAAGGAGAGAGAGTGAAGGGTCATGCCCATACACAAGGAAGAAGGAGACTTGCGGACAACACGAGAAAAGGGTAACTGTTTATGACATAAGCGTGATTAGAACACATTCGGGCCAAAGATATAGAGGTAATTCCCACGAAACATAAGGGATCTAGCCACATTAATGAGATGCCTATGTTTCCTTTACTAATACCATTTGTTGAGGTGTGTAAACACAAGAAGTTTGATGTAAAATTCCTTTTCATGAAAGAAGTGTTGAAGTTTGTTATTGACAAATTTCGTCCCATTGTCACTTCGAATATCTTAACATTGTGTTCAAATTGATTTGATAGCATATGAGTAAAGTTAACAATGGAAACATAAACATCATCCTTTCCTTAAGCATATAAACCCGATCGCCTAGAATAGTCATCAACAATGGTCAAAAATATTTGTAACCATCTCTGCTAGTGACTTTATATGGTCCCCAAACATCTAGATGAACTAGTTGACCAATTTTAGTTGATTTATGTTCACTTAAAGGAAATGGTTCCCTGGTTTGTTTAGCTTTATTGCAAGTATCACAAAGATGGTCAGATTCAGAGGTTCCATCAAGATTAAGTGTGGACTTAAGTATATGTAGGACTTGGTCAGAGGGATGACCAAGTCTTTGATGCCAGAGATTTCTAGAAACATGACAAACAAAAATGCAGTTATTAGAAGCTATCTTACATGTGGAATCAATATAAAACATATATAACCCATTGCATTGTTTACCAATCCCACAATCCTTTTTTGATGTAAATCCTGTATATAGCAATTAGATTCATTAAAGCCAACAAACATTTTATTGTCTTTAGCAATTTTATGAAGCAGACCAGACCGACATTGTACTCGGGAACAACGAACATCAAAAGAGTTAGGTCATTATTGACCTTTAAATCACCAATTTTAGTAATTAAGGCACGAGTACCATTGGGATGACCAACGGTTAGACCAAGATTTGAAATATCAACAACATTAATTAAAATTTTTGCGAAGCTTGGTCATGTCTTGATTTGCACGAGTCAACAATCCAACCAAGACTTATGTTTCGGATAAGGTTTTAGTGTTGTTGTTTAAGAATTTATCAAAGTTTATGTTAAACTTGACACTGCCATTAAAGAAGGTTCCTGAAATTTTTTTACCTGCTACGTTGGCATTAGCAGAAGACACATTGTTGTTATTAAGCAGACTCATAAGTCTGGAGAGCTGTTCATTAGACAAAGAGACAGGAGAGTTGCTAGTTCCATTATTAGTGGAAAGATTAGTGTCAGCATAAACATTATTACTGCTGAAGGGTTTGGAATTAAAATTCCTTTTAACATATCCAGCTGGATAACCAACTAGATCATAACATCTATCAACAGTGTGACCAGGTTTTTTGCAGTTAGTACATTTGAGATTCATGTTTGGTCCTCTGTTGTTTGAGTATTACCGACATTAAAAGCGAAATTTTAAAATTGTTAAATCCCTTTTGTTATCAAAAATTTTCCACCATCGAAGTTTTTGCAAAGCAAAAGTCGTAGCATTGGGTTTAGCGAGCTATTCCCGGATGAAATATTTCGTGAGATTCTTCTCCGAGACAACAGAGAAAGCGGTTTTGACATTGGGCAAAGGATCCACGGTTAAAATATTGCTTCGATGGGAACATAGGAGTCATCAAGACCCATAAGAAATTGCATTAACTTAATTAGGCGATTGTGTTTTTCAAAATGTTTTGCGACCTCACAAGTGCAAGGAGGCAAGCTAATCATACAATCAAATTATTTCCATAAAGAGTTAAGGTTGTTATAGTAATCGACAGAGAGGACCCACTTTGACTAAGAGAGTTTATATTTTATGCAAGTTAAAAATAGTGAAACATCAACCTTATCATAAGTATCTTTAAGATCATTCCACATTTCATAAGCGGTTTAGCATAGATAGCACCAAACAAATAGTTCGGGTGAGAGTTAAGAATCCAAGTAACCACAACAGAGTTACAAGTATCCCATTGATTAGCAAGACTAGGGTTCGAATCATTTCTTATGCAAGTACCATCAATAAACCCTAACTTATTATGGTTCCTTAAAGCAAAGGTCATGGCCATATTCCATATTTTATAATTTTCAGTTCCAGTGAGTTTAATAGAAATAATGGGAGTACCATTGGTATTGTTAGGATGCAAATACAAATCATCACCAAAGGATAAGCTTTTCTCAGTGGAAGAGCCACCAATATTATCATCACCAATAGCCATAATTCAAGCAATAAAACAGACAGATATAATAAGACAGACAAAGAGTCACAGACAGAGATAAGACCAAATAGACAAAGAAATAAGACCTTGAATTTAAGAAACAACAAGCACCAAGCCTGTGGACTAGGGTAAACCAGAGCAGGTATTCGTACCACTCAAAGGTGGTAGATCAAGATGTTAGTCTACCCGTTTGCACCCACAAAGACTTAAGTACTGTATGTTTGAAGAAATGATAAGACTTAGACTTACAGAGAAATATGCAGCGGAAGAACAAGTCACAATTACCCTAGATTCACTTAGTCTAGGGCTAATTGTAAGTAGAAGATAACCAGTGATTACGCCAGAGTAATAACCCCAAACCACCAATTTGTTGTCAAGAGAATCAATGAGCACGTAGCTCGATACCATGTACGAAAGTATAGGCAACACAAGATGAACAATAGAACTTTTATTCGGATCTTAGGCGCAATAATCGACAGATTAAGTTTACAATAGTATCCAAATGTTACAAGATTAGATTAATGTCAATGAGACAATAATCATGTAAATGTAAAGACAGGACAAGATCGGTGAAATGATCGAAGAAGAGAAGAGAGTGATACAAAAGGCGCACACTCAAGTGTATCTAACCCTAGATTAAGGGACTTATTAAATAGGAGATTAAGTTACACAAAGACCCTCTAACGGCTATAAATGACTCATCGTGAAATGAGAATAGCTTCACAGTAAACGAGCGTCTTGGAACTTTAAACCTTTTATTCTTTGTCCATGATAAACCCTTGTAGAATCTCTGCAATGAACATACCTTGAAAGCCATTAGCAATTGATAGAATGATATGTTTGCCACAGATTGATACCCAAAATTTAACACATTTGATCCGAGATTAAAGACAGTCTTTGTAACTAGGTAGTTGCAAATATGTTGTTATTTGGCAGTTGCACATTTGAACCCCTAAATTTCTCACATCCGTTCATTTTTAGTCCCGCTAACGTCTACGATGAGCATCACACAATCGTTACACTCGTTGGCTTTCAGGGTCATGCGGCTGTGTCGTCCTACATTTCAAGTTGAAACTCCTCTCCCAACACAGATCGTACCAAGAAAATTGGATCGATCTAATAATCATAGAGATAATCAAATCGACATGAATGAGCCATGAACCTGGATTACGATCTAATAGAATCAGAATTGCCGAAACGCTAAAAGACGAAAGCAATTATTAGGGTTTTGGCACATCCAATCCGCACATCTATTTGTAGCCTCTCAAAAGTAAAATGATAAAAGAGTATTAATGTTCAATACGTATTCTCATGATCATAAGTTTTTTACAATTTATAACTGGTGGTTTTTCACTAGCATTGATTTATTATTTGCTGACAATAACGCTATTTGGCGGTCTGGTTCATCGTCCGCTTGAGGTTCTACGTGACGGACTAGGGGACATCATGGCTGCAAATGCAAATGCATATGCTTCTTTTTTCTGTATTTTTTTTCCTATCAAACCTATATATTAACAGACATGTTTTATTGGCCTAATTTCGGATAATCCCATGAAGAAAAAGTTTTGGCAATGTCCAAAAACATGTCGAAAAAGAAAGAAAAGAGAAAGATCATTTGACTAACATATGTTTTTACAGCCATTGCTCACTCCTTATTTCATGGCATAGATTTCTCATTGTCCTAACCATAATTAAAAACATTGAAACCTTAGCATTAATTTGTATTTATTAAACTTATTACACTAACGAACGTTACAACTCTTGATTAGAACTTGCAAGTGCACATACGGGCCTAGTTAAGCCCAAAGTCTGAATTCTTGGTCCATTACTCACTAGGTCCGGCCCATTTGAAAATACATGTAATTTTAGGCCCAAACCAGTAAACATGCATAGTATATATGGCATCATACTATTGGTGACTGGGACCCGTTTTCATTAACATGTTGGGAGTATAAAACTTGTATCGACCGAAAACACTAATAAAAAACGTTACATCTATGTTCATATAATCATATGCGTAGTTCCTGTTGAAAAAAATCTATTCATTTCGCCAAGTCTTTAAAGAAGTGGATATCTTGTGTGTACACATTGTGCTTCAAAGATCATATACCTTGTGGACACATATTTGCAAAACCTATTGCAGCAAAAAAAAAAAATGTTCAACATTATAAAGTTTCCGCTTCATAGTTGAATTTGTTTGTTTGTTTCGTCTTTAAATTACAAACAATCCTCACTTCAATGAAAAGTTGAAACATATCTAAACAAGACAAGACACTAATCCGGATTATGTCTAGTTTCCTAGTTACCTTTTAATAATCTACTATGAAGTGTATATTGAATTTACTTCTAATATTTATAGTAATCGATCAAGGTAAAGTTTGTTTTATTGTTAGTGTATTTTTCAAATGAAGTATTATCATATGAATGATATGAATGATCATATAACCCCATAATTAGCCAATTAGCCATCATGCTCACCACAAAAACCCAAAAACTTGATATGAATGATCAGATAACCCCATAATTATCAAGTGGCAGAATGGTGTGTACAAAATCACAAGCAATTCTACAGTTAGGAGTAATGAAGGAGAGTTAATGTTAAAAAGCTCCCATTTCAACGATAACACATTTTCTTGCAAAGTTTTAGACCAGTTTACATCATATTGAAAAGTACATAAAAATGTGGTCTAAAGATACATAATAACAACTCACTCACTCAACGACCGACTGTACACTAAACACCCTTGCAAACTCTCCTAAGTCAAGTCATCTAAAAGTCCTTAGTGTCATTAAAATTAAGTTATCATCATCAGGGACAACCAAAAGTCCTTAGTGTCATTAAAATTAAGTTATCATGATCAGGGACAACCAAAAGGTCATCAACCATGGAAGGAGAACCAATAACTTTCGGGTTGTTTCTTATCAGGATCATCTTCCTCTTCTTTATTCTCTTCATCAAAATACGTGTTTGTACAACCCGTTGATCTTTATCAATCAAATTTTTACAGGTAATGAAGTTCGACTAGTTACTTACTGTTAAGCACGATGGTTTGTTGTAGATGATACGAATATGATCCTATTAGATTAGTGTAATAGATATTTTTTTTCCTAAACCCATTTGAATCTTTTGTCTCACGTAGGAAAATGAGTGAAAAACTTCTACGCATATATACCATAGTAAATATGAATTGTATGTCTTGAAGTTAATAGTATGCTTTCAAGGTCATTCCTTCGTCCTGTTAAATATAACAAATAGGTGTGTGGACTGATTTTGGAAAAATTATATGAGTTAAAAAGTTTCTGTAAAAAAGACTTAAAGTTTCCCTTTTTTTTAAAAAATAAAAAATAAGACCATTAATCAACTATAAAAACTAAAAAGACAATAAAACCAGGTCCTCACTAATAAGTGGAGAGCATATATTTTGTCATATGTAGATGAAGCTCTGCAAAAATAAGAGGTTGCCTCTAATATGTATAGCCTAGAACGAAATTTGTAGTTTACTCAACTCATATGTTTACGCGATATGATGATAAGTATGATTAGTTATACAACCTTGTACTCTAATAATTAGAGATTCACCATGTGTTCAACATGCATGTTGCCAGTAATAGAAAATGAGTTACTCATACAATGGGAAGATGTGTACAAGAAAAAAGTTATAAAAATGAACACTAGTGATGAATCGTCTGAGTCATAAAAATACTTTCAAGGTATGTACAAGCATTGAGTTTAACAATTATCTAATGAGTAATGAATGACACGCTAAGTATCCTTGTCAATAAGAAGGAAATGGGTTTGTCCCACATTGGTGAACAAACAAACTTGAAAGAAATTTATAAACAAGGATATCAAATCACCATTAAAGTTTTGTTCTTATAAAATTCAAATTTTAGTACATTAGAAATTTATTTACACATCGTGACCATGCTACTAAGAAGATTTTATAAAACTATATCTCAGACACTTTTAGTTAAATAGCGAGTGAGAGCATTGCTAGGCGTTTCCGTCGTTGGTTTTTGTGCTATTCGCTACTCCAACTCCCAAGTGGGAGATGTTGGATTGTGGGAGTTGATACGTATGAAAACGACTAGAAGTGTGTGAGCGGGGGCACACACGCTAAACATGAGTGTACGTTATACATGTTTATACTTGAACTATTATTTGACCCGTCTTTGACCACTATATTTGACCCAATTACATGTTGGATCCAAGACCATTGCCAGCCAATTGATGGGTCGTTTGGATCAAGCTTATGAGCTAGTATAGTTGGAATAGAATATGGAAAGAGGTTTGACTTGGTGCTCAAGTTATTAGCCCAAGGAAAGCTAGGGTTTATGGGTTATAAATACTCATACACCACCTCACAAAACTCACGCATGCCTAACTATTCCCAGAGATAAAAATCGATCAACTATCATCATCCATAAACTAAAACCGATCGGGTTTTGTTCCATCCGATTAAGGTTTGAAATCGAAACCCTAAATTGCATCGTATAGGTCCAACTGTTCAAGGAGTTTTGAGTTAGTTTTATGTGTTAATTCCCAGTCGAATAGTACTCAGAAAGTGGTGAAGTTGTTGCTGTGTTTCTCGATCATAAATCAAGTGCAGAAGATATCGGACAAGCTTATGCGATATCGGACAGAACCTATTTTGGTTCTCGGGTTGTTGTTGCTGATCTCGGACAGAAGAAAAGAAAAGTTTCTTGGGTTTTCTTGGTTCGTGTTTGTTCAAGTATTCAAGGGTTATTTGGGTAAACGTTCACGACTAGCTTTACCGGGCGTATTTGTGGTTAAGTATTTGTGTGTAGACTCGTAGCGGTATTCGTTTTGAATACTTGGTTTCTTGTTCGTTAATTACTTGCGGGTGATTACGAGGGTTAATTTTCTTGTTCCCTTTTATAACTTATTGTTTATTAATTATGTGTTAACGTAATTGCATAAACTAGATCCAAATTCCGTTGCGTACTCATAGTGTTACTTTGTTAACTAGATCTAAAATCCCAACACCTGCACATAAAACCTGTGATGGTTAAGATTGTTGTTTGGGCCATTGGTTAGTTAAGATTTTGTTTTTAATTTGTTGGGTACATGACATTTGGTGGCCAGGTTAAGATGTATGCGGTTTCTATACTCAGATAAGTGTATATTTTGTTAAATTATCGGTAGCCGTTAGCAATTGTTCTGTAAGCAATGATTAAGTGTAAAATAACTAAAAGCACCCAAAAGCTCATACATAAAGGTGACTAATAAGAAAATGAGTTTGGATCATGTGATTTTGACCCACATAGTTGAAGAAACAAACTTGAAAGAGATTTATAAACGAGAATATGAAGTTAATTAATGAAATCAGTCACTCATGTCTTAAATATCTTTGATATAAAATCTTTGTAAATGTGTGTGTAGCTAATTTTGTTTTAAACAAATGTTTGAGAATTTACATGTTAAATGTCTTTGTTATAAACTCTTTAGTGATCTTTGTCAAAAATAAACCTAACACCTAATTATTGCCATAACAATCTATGAGTAAAGTTTATATCACTCATATCCATCGTCATAGCCAATTATCTTTATATCGATCTTTGTAGCATTTAATCATCACATCAAATCGACAATCTATCGGAGTTTATATCACTCTACTTTCACTCAAATAAAGTGTAACCATAAGCTATTAAACAAGAACGTGTACATTAAATGACTTTTTGTCATAAACTCTTCGATGTGCACGTACCAAATTATCTTTGTCAAACAAAGCCTAACGCTTAATCATCATATCGAATCTATGATTCAAGCATGTATCACTCTATTGCGGACATAGCCAATTATTCTTTTTGTCAATCTCAACCGGATGGAACCTAACATTTAATCATGACATAATATTAAATCTATCACACAAGTTTATATCTCTTTATTATTTCACTAAAATAAAATATAAGTAAATGTAAAGTTCTTCGCCCATCACCAAAAAGAAAAACTGTTACAGTACTAACAATAATACAAAGTTAACTTCATAAAAAAAAACGATTTTCTAGCGACCACACCAACCGGTCTCATACTCAATATGAGAAGCAAATCTTGTAACTAACATAACTAAAAGAATAGGGACAAAATTGAAGGCATTGACTTATGTTTTACTGAATGCTTAGATGATACATGTACTTCAAATAATACAACAACTGATACTCTATAAATTTAGCTTGGTTGGGTCTAAACAGCCTTAAAACGAAATTGAAGGCATTGACTTATGTTTTACGTTATGTTTATCATAAGCCCAAAGTTACACTTTGGTTCGCTGTCTAATTTGGGTTAATTCGTTGAACATGAACAAAACTGATACTCTACAGTTAATACGTTACAATAATATTCTTTGTTTGCCAAGAGGCAAGAGCAATAGATCGAGAAGCTATAAATAGACAGTTACAAACTATAAAAGCTTGTTCCGCTATGTTCCTTACAACTTGCGAAAAGTTGTATAATGGGGTGTTTGGATTAGCAATTTAAGAAGGGCTTAAGATCTTTCAAACAACTAGAAGAAAAAAATTCTGACATAAATAAGCCAAAATTAAGTCTTGCGTTTAAACTCCATTTATTAGGCTTGTTATGTTCAACCGGCTTATTGATTTCGAAGCTGGAATAAGTAAGCACCCATTATAGGCTAAATCCAAACATACCCTACATCATTTAAAATGAAACTCTTATGTTTCCTGCACCAAGTAGTCATACATGGTAAATGAACAAACATGTAAGAGATTTATAACACAAAGGAGTGTGGCCAATTATTTTTGTGAGTAGCCTAAATGTATTTGTGACTTTGTCCCACATAGGTAAATGAACAAACATGTAAGAGATTTATAAGCAAGATTATGAAGTTACTAAATTAATAATGTTTTCAATTTCACATTAAGTGTCTCTCTAATGAGGTTGTTATTGCATTATTTTTTGTTAAATCTTTTTAAATAAAACCTGACACCAAATCATCAATCTATCACGGAAGTTTATATTACCTTTTCTTTGTCAATGTAGGCGTATCTTTCATGGATCTTTGTAAGATAGAACCAAGCATTTAGTAATCTATGGCCTTAGTATATATCTCCTCTTTTATATAACTCAAATAACATGTAACTCTATTTATTGGGCTTATTGCTTTTGAAAGTGAAATAAGCCAATAAGCAACCAATATAAGCTAAACCCAAACATCCCCTGCATCCTTTCCAGATGGTGAGCTACAAACAAAGAGTGAGATAAAACACTGAAGAATTAGTCAAATAAGTTTTGCAATTAAAGTTGATTTCGCTACAACTAACATGGAATGGAAGTTGTTGAACATGTTAATGCCGTTCCTTCAACATTCAAGGTTTAAGTTGTACCTCTATCATCACATATTGTTTACGATATTTTCTAATACCTTGTATCTTACTTGTACTTGTTAGATTGACAACGAAATACTCTTATGGAAGTTGATTCTGTTTTCAATCCTGCTGAAGCTTCCGTTGACGCTGAGGTAAACGTAATATACCATTTATTTATGTATTTGATGGAAATGATTATTGGGTGTTTATCTTTTTCGCGTTTTGATATTGAAATATAGTTTATTTGGAATAGTTGCTTATAGCAATGTTTTAAAACCCGATTTTATAATCGTCTATGCGTCTTTCATGCGATTTAAAACCCGATTTTATAATTTTCTATGCGTCTTTCATGCATTTTAACCCTTTTTACATTTTATAAAACTGCTTTGACATACTTATCTCCTTCGCCAAACCACTGCAAAAAAGTATCATGAGGGTCAATTTTATTCAACTAACAAAGCTTACTTAAAATATGATAACCAGCACCATGTAAAGATGGATGGCAAAAAGGTCTAGGCTGCTGGTTGGTTAGCACTGAGCAGGTTAACACAAGTAATTTGCAGAATTTGTCAAAATGCATCACATTGGTTGATCCAAAAACATTTGTCGCAATTTCTTGAATTAAAATATACTTAACTATTTCTAATCAAATTTAAAGGTTTTATGAACATTGAATACACTATGGGAGACTTAATGTTCCATCACAAATGGGAATTGATACTCACACCACATTTTTTGATTAATGCACCACAATCTGTGCATTACAGTTTGTACCGTACAATACTGTAATGCATAATTTGTGGTGCATTAATCAAAAAATATGGTGTAAGTATCACCTCCCATCTCAAATAGGTCAAACGGGTAAAAGTAAAGATCTAGCTAAGAAGGAAATTGAACCACCGTGTCGAACCGGTTTTCTGCATGCTATTGTCTGTGATGAATTTTTTAATGAGAGAAGTATGACACATACAAAACTTAAATAGGCCATTTAACCACAACATTTTTTCTAAGAAAGATTGAAAAAAGAATTTATTCATTTAAGTAGGCTTGAACCGGCCGGATTTATTAAACCGGGTCAACCTGGGTCGACTAAAACCCAGCGGTTCGATCCGATTTTAAAACAAGAAAAAACCTGGTCACTTCCGGCCCGATCACTCATCCGGTTCCCGGTTCAACCGGTAGAACCGGCCGGGTCATCCCGGGTTTTACAAACATTGGTTTATAGTTTCTACAATGAGTATTTGAAATTTTGTTTTTTTGGGATAGTTGAAATTTTGCTTTAAAGAACTTAAGGTTTAAAAGCTCTTTGGTCCAATATAGCCTTCAAATGTCTTTATTGTCATTACAATTGTTGCAATATATATACATTTATCTCTTTACATGATAAAAATGCCACTATGATCAATACACTTTTTTGCGTTTTGTAGCATGAAAATAAGTTCTTTTATAAGAATAGATACTGCTGTTATATTTGACTTATTTCTTCTACGAGAATTTGGATATCGAGATACAAACTAAACTTGGAAACTCTACTTCATCGTTATTCTTATGCAGATTTACCCCAAACTTTCTGAGCCAATGAATATTTTCAGAAGTAGTGTGCCTTCTAACTTTGTTAACCTTAATGGCTTAACAAAGGTATTGGTTAAACCATTCAAAGAGTTCCGTCAAGCAGGAACCTCAAATGTCGTGTATCAAGAAGTATTACGCGACGAGTAACGTGTGTTGTTAGTTAATATTTCATAATTGATGTAATGTTTTATTTTAAGTTTCATTAAATATGTTTATATGTCGTTTGATATATGTTAAGAATTTTTGCTAAAGTTGAATTATCACATGTTACAACTGCTTGTAATTACATTTTGATCTTTTCACGTTCTATTTTGAACGTTATATGAAACACTAACCACAATATCGCATATCGTTAATTGTATGCCGCTAAAAACCGATGCCGCTAGGCACGGGTACTCGCCTAGTTGTGTTATATGGCTTTATCACATTTTGAAATTGAAATAAGTCAATAAGCACCAAAAATAAGCTAAATCCATACATCCCACGCATCCTTTCACAATGAAACTGTTATGTTTTCTACTTTTCCAGATGGTGGGCTATGAACTAAGAGTTAGATAAAACAATGAGAAATTAAGCTGTAATCAAAATGTAACTAGCTTCAAAACCAAAAGTATTTCCAAGCTCAACTACATTCATGGTAACAAGCTCAAACTTTAAGCTTATCAAAGAAACTATTCTTACCACTTTTCGAACTTATCGCTTTAATTGTCAAATAGTATTTAGTCCCTCCCGGACACCACTTGGCTCTCGGCCTTAACAAGTTCCACAAACTTTAAACCATTCAAACCAACTTTTTGGTTATTTTCTTCGACACAATACCTTCCTAGCTCATGCACTTCTTGGTTGTTTTTCACGTCTACGACCACCCGGTATCGCGATTGCTAGGAATACGATGCACATAAAAGTTGTGACAGTTGGAAATATTGTTGGTTTGGCCATTGGTGAGTTCAAGGTTTTGGTTTCCTGGTTTGGCCATTGGTGAGTTTAAGGTTTTGGTTTTCTGGTTAGAAATATATAGGTGTGCATATATTCTTTTGGATAATCATAATAATTTTAACCAAAAAATAAAGAAAAATACGTGTGCATATCATAAAAGTAATCAGTATTATATGTTTTTCAAAAAAGATGTAATCACGTGGAAAATCATAGCTAATGTTTAAGAATTAAGATAAGGGGTATGTTTAGCGACGAGCGTTAAAGAGTGATTTCAAGCAACTAGCAACTAGCGTTAAACATTTTATATACAATGTTTGCTTGGCACTAGCATTCCTAAATTTTCTAAACACTCAAAATCAAAATAGTACTTGAATGAGCATTTACAAAAACTAAGCGTTTACACTTAATTACTACAAACATACAGCTAAGTTACCAAATGCTTTATCAAAACAAACAATTACTCTTTCCTGAGTGGCGGATCCGAAACTTTAAACGTGTGTGGCAAAAATAATAATAATAATAATAATAATAATAATAATAATAATAATAATAATAATAATAATAATAAATAAATAAATAAATAAAAAAAGATTGCCCTAAATTTTAACTAGTATAAACTAAGTACAATGTTACATTATTAATCATATACAAGTACGATTTCACATCGCCGGATAAGTCTTTTCCGACGCTAGAAACTAGAGCATCACTAACATACCTATTACTATTCGATTATGGACATCTAAATTTATCAACATTATCATTCAAGCACTTTTACATGTTGAAATTTTGAATCGTCTTTTAAGCATGACCACAAAAACCTCACCAATAATTAACCATTTGCGCTAAGCTAGTTTCTTTCCGAAGTTAATGGGCTTGCTTTATTGTTGGACCTTTAGTCTTCTTTCGAGAACAATTGTCAGCCAAATTGAAATGAGTAAAATGCTTTTATAACACAAAAAGAATGTAAAATTCCTACTTCAGTGGCCCAATCCATATGTGACATCCGCCCATGTGATTCGTGCTACTGCTATTTGCTATTGCTTCATGTTACTTGCTGCTGCTATTTTCGCCAAAATATCCAAGGGAGATCGAGTACATGCTTCCATTTTCATTTTTTAGCATCTTTGACATTCTTTTTTAAACGTAAAATAGTGATAACCTGCAATGCTAATCAGCCTACACACAATCTCTAAACTAGTTAACTCGCTTTCTGCGCGTTGAACCATCGTAGTTGACTAGTTGTTCAACTACTGCACCATTTATTATTGTAAATTTGTTCCATTGAAATAGACATTTTTGTTTTGGAAGTATCAAGGTAACAACTTAATTCATTGCTAGACAAATTTGTTGTCATTTGTAATATAGGAATGTTCAAAACTGAACCAAACCGTACCGCGGTGAACCAAAAATATAGAGTATGGCCGAGAACCATACCGTGTAATATTGATCCCAAACTTGATCAGTTACAAATAGCAAGCCTTTTTTGCGTGTATCTAACCCGGTTTTTAAATGGACCAAAACAACCTAATATCTAGATCAGATGATCTGGTTCGGTCTTAATTGAGTTTTGCAGTGTAAATTTTGCACACTTATGCGCAGTACAATTAAGAATCAAGCTAAAGGCTAGTCACTACTAGATTTTTGAAACAACAACAACATTCACATATTGTTACATTACAAAGTATATTATATACATTTTGGCTACTATACTAAGTGTTCCATATATACAATTTGCCCAAAGGTGCATAAATCCACCCAGGAATCAGAAGGGAGCTGCATAAATCAACCGTCCTGGATCTTGCACTTCTTGGTTGTTTTTCATGTCTGTGATCTTTGTACGACCACCCGGTATCGCGTTTACTAGGAAACGCAGGCACATCAAAGTTGTGACGGTTGGATTATTTTTTTGGCTATTGAATATATAATCGTTTAATAATATAGTTGTAACGTAATTGTTAAATAAGAATTAACCGATCAATACTTATTTTAGTATTATTTTAATCAAATATGGACACTTAGACATAGTAAAAAAGTTGAACACCTATTATGGAAAGCTTCAAAATGCTAGTCATCAAACACAAAAGAGTGACAAGCCAAGTATTTTTGTGAGTAAGAACTAAGAAGGAAATGAGTGTCGGATTTGTGACATTATCCCACATAGGTGAAAGAACGAACATGTAAGAGATTTATAAACAAGATTATGAATTTATTGACAAGACGTCTGTTAGGAGCGGGGCACCTTACATGTCTTTGTTATAAACTCTTCAATGTGTGATACTTTTTGTTAGTCTTTTTCAAATAAAACCCAACACTAATCATCGTTATTTTTTGTTAATCTTTTTCAAATAAAACCTAACACCTAATCGTCATATTAATTTATTTTTAAAGTTTATATCACTATGTTTTTCAATGTGAATATAGCCAATCTTTGTAGGATTGGACCAAGCATGTAACTATAAGATAGTATCAAATCTAACGTCTATATATCTTATCTTGCTTTTTGTCGCTCACTAAATGTAACTATAAGCTGAAGTTGTAGCTCATCACCAAAAAACCATTTGAAATAATAAAAATAACATAAAACTAATTAAAAAAGGACCAATTATCTAATGAGTAATGACACGCTAAAGTATCCTTGTCAATAAGAAGGAAATGGGTTTGTCCCACATTGGTGAACAAACAAACTTGAAAGAAATTTATAAACAAGGATATCAAATCACCATTAAAGTTTTGTTCTTACAAAATTCAAATTTTAGTACATTAGAAATTTATTTACACATCGTGATGTACTTTTGGTGGATTAAAAATAATGATGCATATTCATCGTTGAAATATTTGTGTTTATGCTCTACTATATTTCATTTTACAGTGGCGTTTGTTATTTAGTATATGTTTGAAAGATGATAGATAATACTACTTATTACCGTTCAAAAAAAGATAATACTACTTATTTGTGTTGTTATATTTGGACGTCATAATTATTTTTCGATTAACAGTGGTTGCGATTAAATTAAAACGAAAGTGAACTTTAATGTTCTTCAACTAAATGATAAAGGTGCCTTTGAAGACTATGCATGTAATCTCGCCAAAACTACATTGACAATTTTCATTCTGTAAGTTATTGTTAGAAAAGTGGTTTCCGTTGTGATGATAATATTAGAATTTATTAGATAATCCATTTAGTGTTTATGAGTAAAGTTAAAATAAAAAGACAAATATCCGTGAAAAAAATAAAAATATATATATATTTTTTTTAAATCACCAAAAATTCCAAAATAATTTCACAAGATCCGGTATGTTGGTGCATAAAACTTTTGTGAAAACATTTGTTATAATTTTGAGTTTTGATACGTTTTTTTAATGCACAAAAAACAATTTTTGATGCGCAAAAAAATTTTGATGCACAAAATTTTCAACTTGTTTTAGTTAGATGCGCAATTTTATTTTAATGAAAAAAGTCAAAAGAAGTTGGGTGCAAAAACCAATTTTATTGATATCCGTAAATTTATTGTCAAAAAGAACATAATAAAGTAAAATACATGATTCACCGAAAAATTTTATTTCAAAATACCCTTCGACGCAACGCGTGGGTACCCCTGCTAGTAAGTTTCAAAAATTAACCCCCATGTGACATTAAGGATACTTTGACAGCATTTAAGAGTCGGCCTTAAGACTACCAAAGTATCATTTTTGCTACATTTTAAAGGTAATTTAACTATGCCACTACGATCTAGTTTATAACCATATTAAAGTTCAACTTCTCCACCGATGTGGGAGGTCAAACTCTGGTTTATTTTTTTTCAATGAGAGGTTCCATTAAAACATTCATTTTCCAATTGATGTACCACTTGAGTGAATATTTTGTGTCATGCATAGACGTTGCAATCTGATCAACCCGTATCAATGTATCACCATGAATTGAGTGATTCACATCCCTCTCCGTTAAATATCTCCACTTGATCAATTTGGTGACCAATATACATCAAGTCTGTAAACTACGTAATCGTCAACATGGATTACATGTGATCCAACGAGCTATCTTCATAGCCACAAGTTGAGATTATGACCTCTAATGAATGAAGATTTGACAAACATAAGTTGTTCATGACTAGGATTCCTAAAAATGTAGTGTGAGCTTAAATGCTAATAATAGGAGGTTGACATGTCATTCTTATGTAGTTTATTGGTTGTTCTAGTTGTTGGTAGCCGGTTGTTTGTTTATTGTATGTCATAAATGATCTAGTGATACTTCAAGTGGTTGCTTAAGGTAAATGTGGTAATTCAGCCACATTTCATTGTACTCGTCTAATTTTTTTAGAGTAATATATTTTACCGGATGATGGCCTTTACAAAAAAAAAAAAAAATGTTAAGAGGTCATCATAATTGAAAAGTGAAAAGTGAGTAATGATAAAGGTTTGTTCATAGGTCTTGTTATTTGCCCTCTGGACATTTGATTGAAAACATGCATGGTAGTGAATCTTCAAGGGAACTTATCGTGCCAAAATGTCATGCACAACCATATATATCCATACTCAAGCAGTGAATTGAAATTTACAACTTGCAAATTTTCATGTTTATGTTATTCTTTTCCCTATCTATTTTACTGTATATGTCATTTGATACGGGAATTTCCAGCAGAAGGTGAATGGTTTTTCTAGTGAGCAAGTTGTTATTAGGGTTTAGGCAAAATGAGAAGAAGACAATAACTACTCCGTACTATGCAACCTAATGCCCTGATCACCAACCAAAAGTCTAACACGTAAAAGCTCTGTTGAAGTTGAATTAACACACCATCAGCCCCCCATCAGATATAGAACTGTGCACAAGCTATAAAAGTGACTAATGATGTAGGATTTTGCTTTTGAATTATTCATTTTCTTACTATATTGCATGAAAATATGAAAGACAAGAAAACGCTCTATAAAGTGTTCTCGAAAATTTGTATGTTGGGCATGCTGTATTTCAGAGCGCTTCTAGGTATTAGCAATAATTAGTGTTTAGCGTTTGAAAAGCTAAGTGCAACATTGGGTGCGTTGATTAACCTGACGAACCTAATATATATATAAGTGTTAAAAGCTCGACAATAACTCAAGTTGAGCCTATATAAACTCGAGCTCAGCTCGATAAACATTTCGAGCTCGTTTGATTGGCTTGAGCTTGAACTCGAGACTCGATAAAGCTCAAAGCGATCGAGCTTGAGTCGAGTTAGAGCTCGACTTACTCAATAAAAATTTGACTCGTTTAAACCTTTAATTACGGGCAATAATAATCACACTTAGTGGCCACCTGCTTATTCTGGCAATAACAAGTGATCCACAAGTGAGGTACATGGCATCATGTTTACCTTTATTCTAATCTCGCATGCTTCAAACCTAAGAAAAGCCAAACAAATGACCTAATCAAACAACTTCAAATACTAAAGGATATACCCCAAACGTTGTTTATACTTGATAAGATTATATTGTTAGATGATGGGATTGAAACGCCCCAAACCAATTTTTATTTTATTTATTTGTTGAATTTTTTCAAAAATCTGGCCTTATAGGGTGAACCCTATACGCCGTCTAGACATTGTGACGCAGTTTGCTACATTTTTCGAAAAAGAAAATTGAACGCCTCGATAATTCACGAAACTTTGCAGACATAGTTCATGCATCGTATATATCATAATTATACTAGCCGGGTACTCGCGCGATGCGGCGGCGGGTACCCTGTAATTAAAATTTTAGCAAGCAATGTTTTTTAGCTATATGCGTTTTGTAACAATAACTTTACAAATAGCGGGATTTTAAGTAAAAACAAACTATTTCGTACAAAAATAGTAGGGTGAACAAGCGATACTTTAGAAATATAAAACGATACACAAAAATATTGTGAAGATAGTTAGATAAGCCCAACATCAATTAATTAACAAAATTTTCGGATTTAGCCCATACTAATTAAAAATTCGCAGCCCAACTTTAAAAAAAATCCGGCAAGCCCATCATTATTATCCAATGTCCAATCCAAATCCACAACAAACCCTACACCCTTTAGAATATAAGTTCTTCACTACCCTAATTTAGTGAAACCCTAAAAACACATCACATATTCAAACGCCCCCATCTAACAGTTTCTCTCCATCTAAAAAAAACTTGCACTCACCAAACTCAACTTGATATCTCCTTCTCCAAAATAATATGCCTATTCAAACTTTCCAACCTTTTAACTCATTAACACATGAAAACAACACATCAAATAAATCCACCATTATATCTCCATGGCAGTCACACACCTAAATAGCTTGTCTTCCTACAAAAAACGCAACATCACAATAACATTTCTTCCATCTCCTTATCACAAACGCAACATAAACCTTCTTTATTTAATTTCAAACGTAACTGAAGCACATTATGTTCGTCAAGATCTCATTAAAGAGGTCTTGGTTTATTTGTTGTCCTTTTATACTTTCAACATTTATGATGGTTTACTCGTATACTCTTGTTTTAACAAACAAATTTATGAGTATAAAAGAGAAGACTGAGATTTTTCTTTCGTTGTAATTTCCGAGTCTTGCTTGTTTGATAAGGAGTAGTTATTGTGTTGTGTTGATTGGTGGTTCTTTCTTTATTTTCATTCCGTGGCTTAAGGGTGTATGTGGGACAGTAGGATGTTGATGTTTGTTGATGTCTTTCTGCTACTAAACCCAACACCAAAGACGAATACTTTAGATCTTTTTCTTAACTTTTTTTTGGCTTCAAGATCTTAGATCTTGGTGTCGAACACAGGTAGTTTTTTTTGTTGTGTCTTGTACGAATGAAACAAAGAGTATATAACAACTTTGTTATTGATTTTTGAAATCAGATATGGTTCCCAACGAGCATATTTCCAGAGAAAGTGAAGATTGAAGATAAGAAAGTGAAGATGGTTTTGTTTTTTTAGTTGTAAGAGTGGTGTAATTTATATGAATATTAGAGGGGTAGTTACAAGTTTATAGTTAATAGAATTGAATGAAATTTAATTTGTTTGATTGTTATAAGTTTATAGAATTGAAGATATTTAATTTTCTAGGCTGTTACAAGTTTATATAATTTAAGACATTTAATTTTTTTCTTCAAACTTAATTATGTGTATGATACAAGCTTTGTAAAAAACTTCTTTCTATTATAAGTAATTTGTTGAATCTGAATTTTTAAGCCTTCTATTAATAGCATGTCCTAAATGTTTTATATAGTAGTATAGATACAAACTTGACATTAATAACGCACGATGCTAACTATACCAAATTGCGGGTGTTGTTCTAAACACCCATTTATATACATCAAAACAACATTTGTATATAACTCTTTTGCATACACTAAAATGTGTCAGTTTTACTTCTAGACACATAGAATGTCCGAAAGAACTACACTTTACGAAAGACCATAACTTGACCAAAATAACTGGAGGCCTAACTTGCTTCAAAGATGGTGCTAAGAGTTCAATTGTCTACTATGCATAAAATGGGGCAAGTAACTCTACTTCAAGCTTCAATCCTCAAGGCCAATTTCCATGACCTTACCTCACAGGTCATGCAATAGAACGTCTCTCAAAATCTTTCAAACCCGCTATAGTTTGCTATAGTTTACAATATGGGGTATCGCATTTACCCTTTTTTGTAATCACACATGCTTCAAGCTTTAGAAAAACCAAACACTTGACCCAATCAAACATGCAAGTTCAAATAGTATAGTACACTCAAAATAAAATCACAAGATATTTCATCATGTAATATATCATAATCCATATGTATATAAGTTTTAAGGAGGTCTACTGTGAAAATAGGAAGCAAGCACAAGGAAGTCGCCCAAACTAGCTACTAGTATAATATAAGAATTTACATTTTTTAAGCTTAAATTAGCAAATGACACGACATGTCGATTCAACAAAAAAATGCTTATAGTAATACGTATTTGATTTTTGTTTATTCGAATGATCTATGTATCCAACATTTAAGTAAAAGATTTGAATTTATTGCCTCTAGGCTCTAACTTACCCCCCTTCATCCTACAACTCATTGATATCACTTTTGATGTGTATTAATTAAGACTGTAAAAATGGCCTAGTTGTCCTTTTTGTGTAACAAAATTTGCATAACGAGTTAATGAAGCAAGTGTAGCTTACATAAAGTATATGAACAAATCAACACCCACCAACCCTTTCCTTTTGCTGACCATGTTCATTAATTCGCATTTCAATTGCTATAAATTAAAGCAAGTATTACTAGTAGATAATATGGAAATGTTCATAATACATGGTCATTTAATTTGAGCCATTATATTTAAGCCAGGGTACGTGATAAAAGTCATAAAACAAACTTGGATACTAGGATCGGCGATCTTGCTACAACCACACGGGTGAAATTGTTGAGTTTATGATATATAAAATACAATAAAACATAAAGACATCAAGAGTACACAGCGGAAGACTTAAAGATCATAACAAATAAATTAATTAACTGAAAGTATGCGTAACGTACCTCTTGCGAATATCAAATCCCTTGAGCAAAACAAAGAAGTACTAATTGTTGTAAGAATAATGTCTTACAACCACGTTCTTGTACACACGTACTATTAGCGATTCGATGCGAATGCTAGTTCTAGATCACAATAGAATAACCAAACACCTTTGTTATGCTCTAGGTCACTCGTAAATCCCTTACAATGGGGATTCACTCGTCGACCAAGAATAAGAGGGAAGAAAAGAAGAAGTTTGGCCTTCTAATGAAATCAAGTGTACCAAAGGATGAATACATGGGGATGTATTTATAGCCTTATGGTAGATGTCAAGTTTACTATGGTTTCCGATGTGGGATTCCATAGTTTCGGTAAAAACAAGCCCAAAAGAGGTTCCTAAACCGTCTTTTGGCTTGTTTACTTTTCTTCATATCCCGTTGACATTTAACGACCGATAGTCACTTTCGATAAGTTCTTATCGCTCGTTTAGTCGTTTATTGTGAATTTAATAATTAAACATAATATTTTATATTAATTATTAAAACATCGAGTCTCATACGTAAAGTGTGCAATCCCGTGGTCACGAGTTCGAATCCGGACATTTACCTATTGTAAATATATACATTTCCAACAGCTCCCACTTGGATATGTTTACAAAACGTGAAATGACATTGGTTAGCGTCTAGCAACACGCCAATGCCCCCGGTACAACTCGTGTATGGTTTTCTGGAGAAAAACCAAGTTTGATGATTCATCATCATATTCATCCTTTTGTTTCTAATACCATGTTAATAAGAATATGGATCTCACTCATTTCTTAATTAACTATTTTGTTTCTCGCTTTATGTGATTGATTAAGATTACCAATTCTTCTGAACATATTCCGAAGACCTTGGGCATGGCCATGCAAACATCTTAACAACCCTACGAGGGCCCAGAGTATTATACTTCAAAATGAATTTGAAGGAAACAAATCCCATTTTGACTACAAGCGAGATTCATAAATTTCGCAACACTTCGAAAACAACCCTTATAACTACCGATTCGTATAGCGTTAGATTGCTTCACAAAATGCACTACATCCATGACATATCTCTTGTATCTCAAGTCAGAGGATAAATATCCATGATATACTTAATGACAAAGATCCATAAAGTATCATCATGTGGGTGGGATAAGTCCTATACTCAATTCATTGAATATCATCTGAAATTAGTCATGCTACGCATCAATATACTTTCAAGTATATTCTAACTAATACTCAGATTTGTCTTAATTCAATATCATTCCCATGTTATTGATTGACAACGGACTATTTAGAATAACTTAAGTTATTCATGGATTTAAACATGCAAACATAGGACACAATATTATAAATGAAATTAAACGATACCGTACTTTAATTCATTATAAATAATAATTGTTTAACATCCTTTATCCAAATACTAAATAGATCAATGCATGATAATACTAGTTAATGAATTTTGCCACAAGTCATGAGAATCATACTTGTTGACAAGGCATAATTTCAATTAACTTTGATCTATAGGAATTTTGAGAATACTTATTTCAAAAATTCAATAAGTGAATTTCTTGTATATGTTTACACATATCTTGATATTGTCATATCATTCCATAAGGTGCGTGATAAACCGAACCACCCTTTTATGACAATCATCTTTCAAAACTTTAAAGTTTTAAAGTATTCTTTTCTTTAATGTATAATGCAACTATGCTCCTAGTTGAGCATAACTAGTCAACATGGTCATCATCAAGGATACCATGACTAGAATTGAGTGTCATCTCAATTATACCGGCATCATTGTGTACAACAATATGCTCTTTAAACGTCCGTAAACTTGAGCGGTTATAGTGTAATGTTGGTGCCTACCAAACTCAAGTTTGTTGGCAATGACAATTATGAAATAATTGCCATATTTCCATCCATAGAATCTAGGAGCATCTCCGCATCGTGAAATGTGATTCTAAATCCAAACATATTCATTTTAAAATATTTATTACACTAACAACTTTCAATGTTGTCAAATCATCTTGTAATCAAGCATGACACAACAATCTTATACACAACATGATGTTCATGATGAATCTTCAAGTTAAACTTTAAGATCTCATCTATCTTGTCAAAGATATGTATTCATCATGTTCTATTAGACTCATTTATTTACCGCATATGTTTATAATAATAAACATATTTTCAAGGTTATATATCTTATTTTCAAATCTTACAAACGAAGTTCATTCCCAACTAAAACTTAATTTAGGTGGAATGTAGTTGCCCATACAACATATAAGATTTAAAATAATACTCCCACTAGCTTTTAGGAATACTTATGAGCTATCTTATTTTAATTATTAAATCAAACATGGATTTAATATTAAACATAAGAAACATCTCTTAGATGCTTGCATATATCCATTCATGGATTCTTGCAGTTTGTACATATCCAAGGATTATTTGAATTCATAAAACTTCTTTGTATTACTCATCGTCCTCGCAAAAGTAATTCCACAACAAAGAGTTATGACATTCATTGTCAAAATTTCATATCAATGAAACTAAGTATGACAATTATAATCTTTATACTTCTATTTAATGTATCTAGTAAAGAATATTCAATCATAGTTAATTGCTTAAATATGATTAATATTATTATCACTAGACATACATTAAATATGTGTAATATTGTCCATATGATTTCTACATAAAGATTTAAACCACTAGGGTTTCCATCCTTTGAAGAAACTCATATTCATTATTAAGATAAACCAAGTATCTAAAGTTGATTATCTTTATGGATGAGATCTCAACATTCATAGTATGATTGATTTACCACAATTCAACATTTGATAAATTCATCATTATGATTAACAAGCTTACCATGATCCTCAGTAACTCATATTCCTCAAGCATATTAAATATCCGAGATATCCTTACGAATCTATGAATGACAATTCCATCATATTAAGGTCTATCATTTTCATGTTTAGCCTCATTATGATATTTGCTAGTGTATTTTAGAAGATTATGTATTTTGTAATTCAATCTTTCAAGATCTAAAAAAATTCCACTTGCCTTTTAAAAATTTAAAGATTACCTTTAAATAGTTTATCAAGTAGAGCAACAATACATTGTTCTCTTTTGGGATACTACAAAAACATTGATGTTCCTAACATTAGTTTGTTACAACTCACTCTATAAGTAGTTTAACAAATTTAGAACTTCATTTATAAGATTTAATGTGATTCATCACATTCCATAAACAAATGGTGTCTTATCAATCTTCTAGGTTGGAGTCTTATTGAGTATATTCAATCTATACTCAATCTTCTAACCTTGATAACATGTGGAAGAAACTATAGTTATCTTGAATCAAACATGCCAATAGATTTTGATTCTTCTAACTGAACATACCATAAAACTATGGTATTTCATTAGAATTAATATTGTAAGAAAATCTAACAATATTTTAGATAACCATCTACTCTATGGCTTACCTATTTACCAACAAAGTAAAACTTAATGGTACAATAGAATTACCAAATCAATTGCATGCATTATAACACAAGTATTTTGACCAAGTCAAAAGACATATCAGTTATAATCCCACTATACGTTATAAGTCATTGATCAACTCATTGACTTCATGCAAATGTCTTAAAACATAGCAAGTTAACGTCTTACTTTATATTGTAAGTCTTGTTTAAAAGACTTTATGTTTGTGACTTTACAAAATCATAAACATTTATAATTAAAGTAATTATGAACACCACCTCAGGTTTCAATTAATATTTCAAGTTAATAATTACTACATATATTTAAGTCATTCAACGAATACTCAAATTCAAAGTAGTATTAGATTACTTCATTTAATTATGTCATTCCATGAAATGTTCCATGTAAGAAACTGCAGAATCATCCATGCTCGTTCTCACGACACATGGATATTTTACCTTGGGCTACAATCTAGTTCACGTTCTCACGTAACATAAATTGTAACTACAAGTGTTTCTTAAATATTGAATGACATAAATATTTAAAATAAAGTAGTCTTTGTTATCATCTTGACACATGTTCTTAATAGGGCAATCATACATATTTAAATGCATACTTCCTATTAGAACGTTATTATCTTACTTTACAGTCAAGAGAATCCTTTTAAATCATATTAATATGTGTTGTACCTTGCACACAATAAGATTTCTCCCACTTGTGCATGGAACAACATCATGTAGCATATAAACAACACGATACACGTTCGTTTATTTGATTAATATGATTTGTGTCATAGATATAACTAGTAGATATAGGACTATATTGATTTGTAAGGAAACGCACATGACAATCCTTAAAAAACATAAGTGCCTACAATTGGAAAGTAATTATCTTTGAAGATAATCTGGGTTACTACACAGGAAATAAGGCTTGTAGCTCCCACTGAATTAGAAATCAATAAAACAACTTCTTATTCAAGAATGCAACACAAATGCTCCCACCGAATCGACAACATTGTAAGTGTTGCATAACCGATGAAAACAACTTGCTTGCTTTTTACTTTCCTACACCTTTAAAGAACCATACGTAATCATTACTAAGGTACTAAAAGGTGTATTCTACTCTATGAATGATGGGTTATCCATCAATGTTATTAACTTGAAAAATTGGGTATGCAATTTCTTCCTTAATGAGTCTACCATGCCCATACTGGTATGTAGCACCTTTAAAGGTTAAAGCAAAACAACTAGATTAAATATGCTAGTTTGCCTTTTACCAATTTTTGCGGTAATTAGTCTAGCTTCTAATTTAGTAACTCATATACATGTTTTCCAGTTAACCAACATTCATGTTTGTTACAAAAGGATTCATTCACCTAATGAAGGTAATGAAATCTTTATGGAAAATATGACGTGCAATTCATTGCTATGAGTTACATTTAGAATTTAGACAATTCAAATGTTCCTATTATACCTTTCTCATTCATGAAAAGGAATAGGATTGAGTCTAATTCTTCTCCCATGGAAAAGAGACTTCGTTTGTCTTTTCAGTAAATTATTCTCGATCAAACATTTGTTTGAAAGCAGAATGGAGCAATTTATTGATCAAAGACTAAACTTTGTTTACGGTTAAATGTTGCAATTATACATTCAAAAGAATTACAAAATTCAATTTTAGTATTTTCGATAATTAACCTTTTTCAAGAAAATTAATTACCCATGGTTCATAAGCATATAACCATTTAATTTTCACTGAAAAACTAGGATCCAAATTGTCATAATCTCATCACATCAGTTGATCTGCTAGTAATGAACCTTATACAAAATGGTAGAGCTTTTGCTCAATTGCCAATTTCAATTGCAATTCCTAGATTTATGGGATTTACATATAGCCAATTTCAATTGCCATGTAAACATGTTTTATCCCATCTTATGCCTTGAGTTGCCGCTCACTACAAAACTCAATTAAGTTGTCCAACTTAAGAAACTGCAAAATCGTCCATGCCCGTTCTCACGACACGTGGACATTTTACCCTTTGATTACGATCTAAGTCACGATCTCACGCAAATAAAAGGTAATCTTAGGTGTTTCCGTTTCGTTGGATGGCATATAACTTAAATTAAAGGGTAATAGTTTTGATGTAAAATCAAATATGTACAAAGATGTCATGCATTCATCTTCGTAACATAGTTTTATTAAAACATTTATATCTTGTTTTAATGTTTAAGTTTTTCATCATCAAACTTTAATTGAGGTATTGGTTTCACCAATCAAGGAATTTAGTGTTAATTATCATCCATTATACCGTACTTTTGCATAAGTGTAAACACTTAGTGTTTCGGATAATTACCACCAAGTGGCGCATGGAATTAAAACTAATTCGCCCTTAAGATGAGCTTGCACATTTAATGGCTTACTAAGTAGCTCCACTCGAACTTCTGAGGGGAGAGGACTGTGCACGCGCTAAAGCACAACCTTAGACATCCTTTCGGTGTGATGCATGCGCACTTCTTTAAACCCCTTTTATTAGTTCATTCTCATGGGTGAGCTGTTCGGTCATTTGTACCAAAGTCATCATCAATTAAACGATTATGATTACTATTCTTAAAATACATGTTTCACCATTGTTTAGGTCGGTTTATTTTTCTTGTAAAATACCCTTGTTACACATAACAAACAAGCAAGTATTTAAAAAATAAACAAATAAACAATGAAAGCATAACAAATAAAAGTCATGCATATCAAATAGCCACATGCAAACGGTTTTGATAAATCTTATTAATAACCAATTCTAGATCATCAATATGCATATATTTAATTAAGACTTCCACCGTTTTCATCTATGTACAAGGTGAACCACATGCATCGATTCATCGATTATGTAAGTCAAAACTAAATATATACCACATAGCACATAATTGATTAAATTAATAATGATTGAGGTATTCCCAATTTAAGATCTATCATAATTTAATGTATATCACTTAAAACATGAAAGACATACAATAAAAAACAGATCCATGATAAAACATGCAGATAATTATCATGGATATAAATTACACTTAACAATTAATGCAATTAAATCAAAGTTACGCATATACACATAAAGTTGTATGCATCTTAGGGTTTCTAATCCAATTAAAACAATAGTTTACAAAATCCTAATTAGGGCACCAAAAAATGCCCCCCCTCAAAATTAGGGTTTAGGTTTTGCAAACCCTAGATCTAAGCATACAAATAATAACACATTCATGTTTATTTTAATTATGTGTTTCATTAATTAATTACTTGTTATACAAGGCTCGTGATGCCACCGTTGAGTTTATGATATATAAAATACAATAAAACATAAAGACATCAAGAGTACACAATGGAAGACTTAAAGATCATAACAAATAAATTAATTAAGCGAAAGTATGCGTAACGTACCTCTTGCGAATATCAAATCCTTGAGCAAAACAAAGAAGTACTAATTGGTGTAAGAATAATGTCTTACAACCACGTTCTTGTACACACGCATACTATTAGCGATTCGATGCGAATGCTAGTTCTAGATCACAATAGAATAACCAAACACCTTTGTTATGCTCTAGGTCACCGTAAATCCCTTACAATGGGGATTCACTCGTCGACCAAGAATAAGAGGAAGAAAAGAAGAAGTTTGGCCTTCTAATGAAATCAAGTGTACCAAAGGATGAATACATGGGGATGTATTTATAGCCTTATGGTAGATGTCATGTTTACTATGGTTTCGATGTGGGATTCCATAGTTTCGGCCAAAACAAGCCCAAAAGAGGGTTCCTAAAACCGTCTCTTGGCTTGTTTACTTTTCTTCATATCCGTTGACATTTAACGATCGATAGTCACTTTCGATAAGTTCTTATCGCCGTTTAGTCGTTTATTGTGAATTTAATAATTAAACATAATATTTTATATTAATTATTAAAACATCGAGTCTCATACGTAAAGTGTGCAATCCCGTGGTCACGAGTTCGAATCCGGACATTTACCTATTGTAAATATATACATTTCCAACAGAAATAATTGAAGTGCGCCATTCAAGGACGATGATTCAAAGGCAAGCAAAAATACACTAGTCCATCATTCCACAATTCAGAATGCTTGTAATAAACTCCGTAACAGCCAATAACAAAAGAATTGCTCACACAAGATCATCATGTACCGTGACATCGTGTAACTGTTATACGTATATTACATCAACAAGTTCTAATCATTGAAGGCCAAGATAAAATACATACAAATGGTGCCGGAATCACATGGAAAAAAGAGTAACTAAACTCACAAATTACTCGTGTTCTATCCCTTGGTATGTGGGATTCCTCAACTTCTAACTAAAGTATGCAAGTACAAACAAGCTATTTACTTTATAAGTAGCACATGATCCAAACTGTTTATTTGCGTAAAATCTAAGTTGCACCTGAATAAGAAATCCCAAACACCCTTCAAACTTTTTTCAAATTTTGCATATATGTAACGTGTGGATGTGGAATTTCAAAGTGATTAGCGTGACACATAACAAATATTGGTTTTAAGTCGTTGTTTATGGATTGGATGAAAATTCAAATAGTAGCAGCTTTTTCATGCAAAGTATATAATCACGTCACTACTTTACTTCTATTTTACGACACTTTCATAGAAGATTACTCATTTATTAAGTGATGTTGTTCATGAAGATGATTAAAGCATACTTGTGTTCTGTCTAATTCGATACTTTTTAATGACCAAAAACGACCCCTTTGACCTGATAAGTCAAACGTAGACTTTTTTGGATGAGAGAAGGTATAAAGCTATTTTTGTTTGATTATTTATTGTGCATGTGATGGATAGACTTTGATACAAGGTGTTTTAGAAACTAGAAATGTGTTGTTTCAAAGAGAGAAAACAAAGGTCTATGCTCGGCCTTTAGTTGTTGGCTTTGCAACCGATCACCTAGAAGATCTCAATATCTCATATGTTTTGCTCATGCTTTTGGATCTCCTCATTTAAGGTACAAAAACATGTTTACATGTAAACCCATACTTAAAACTCCAAAAATGTGATGATGATGATGTCTTTATGTAAAAGTTGATCAATGAACTGTAGCTACCGTTTGTTCAAATAAGTAGTTTTTATATCTAATCTGTCATCTAAACATATCACAGCTCATCATTTTCTTATTCTCTTTTCTAGTATATGCTTATTTTGTAGGTAGAAAAGTTGAAGGACTGATTCTAGTCAAAGTAATACTTATCTAAGCTTAGAGTGTTGATAGGATTGCTTATAGATACTTCTTCAAATTACAAGGTCTAAAGATGAAAGATTTCGGCTATATATTCATCACATCTGCTAGGGTTTCAGTATCTTGATTCAACACTTTCTCTCTCAAAGCTATTATTCTCTTCACTCTTTCATACGTATTGTTTTCATCATCTTGATTAGTCTTTTACTTTGTTATCGTTTGCTTATTATCATTCAGATAGTAATCTGATCTTGTAAACTTTTCTATATTGATAGTTGCAGTTATATCTTTGATACCATCGTACATGGTATCAGAGCCTTAGGCTGTTGATTATTATCGATTTGAGTTTCTAGGGTTTTCTAGAAATTTGGGGATTTTGGATACGTGATCTTTCCGGTGGTAATTGATTGTGTTCTGGGACTTCTGTGGTGGCTAATTTGATTGATATGGTATATTTGAGTTGTAATTGGAAAAATTAGGGTTTCTACTTGAAACCCTAATTTTTGCTAATTTGGGGCTTTTGTTCTTGGAGCTCTTTCTGGTTTATTTGGTCATAATCAGCTCTAGACTAAGTGAATATAGGATGATTGTGATTGGTTCTTGGTTATTTCCGTTGCTTATTGCACTGTAAGTTTCTTTCATTAAGGTTAAAGGTGTTTGAGCTATGTGGGTGCAAATGGATAAACTAACATCTTGATCTGCCACCATCTGAGTGGTACGAATACCTGCTCTGGTTTACCCCAGTCCACAGGCTTGATACTTGTTGTATTTTGGGTGTGAGTTTTTCTTACCGTTCTTTTATTTTGTTCTTTATTTTTCTGTTTAGATTAAAGGTGGATAGGTTAGTATAGTTTGGAGATTGATTTGGGAATTGGTGGTTATTTGTGTTTGAAGGATTTTGGAGATATTTTTTTCTTATATGTTCTGTGTTTGTTATTTGTTTGTTTATTATTAGCTTATTGTGTTTTCATCACTGCTAAGTATGAATGTCGAGGTGGAGGCGACTTCAAATTTTATCTTATATTTCAATTTAATTTTGTTGTAAGAAAACATCATTAAAATTAATGGAGCTTTTTAAGCTGAGCTCGAAACAAACCAACTGTTTCTCAAACCAAGCTTGAACTTATCTCATATAGACACGCCAAACTTGAGAATAAATATCTTCGAGTCAAATCGAGCTCTTACAAATTCAATTCGATTACAGTCAGCTACAATAGTTTGTAGTAGATTAGTTTTTTGCAAAATTATACTTACAATTCAACTTATTTATAAGAGTCGTCAACATTTAAGTTAATTAATTTGTACTCATGCTAAAAAGGAAACGTAGGGGTACTTTATGGTGCCAAGAATTGGCGACGTTATAATATGGAGACGTCGAGGACATTTGACGTATTTATTTCAAAGAAAGTACTCTACGAGTGATTTTGGTATAATCATTGACAAGAGTGTAATTTAATCTTCAACTTATTTATAAAAGTTATCAAATTTTAAGTTAAATGTACTCTTGTTAAGTAAACAAAAGGAAATGTAGGGGTAATTGTAATGAGCATAGCTACATATATACACCACATAACATGAAGAAGTCAAGAACGTTTGGCGTATTTACAAAAAAAAGGACTTTACGAGTGATTTTGGTACAATCAAGGACAAATCAAAATTCACGTTAGTTAACTTGTACTCTTTCTAAGTAAAAGGGTATAAAAAGGGAAAAAAAATAAATTTCCTAAGTAAAATAATAATAATAATAATAAATAAAATAAAATAAAATAAAATGTAAAGGTCTACGGTGTGAGCATATTTATTTAAAAAAAAAAAGAAGGACTCTACGAGTGATTTAAGTACAATCATGGACAAATCAAAATTTATATTAGTTAACTTATACTCTTTCAATTCTAAGTAAAAAAAAAAGAAATTGCTAAGTAAAAAAAGGAAATATAATAGTGATTTTGGTACAATTAAGAATAAATCAAAATTTATGTTAGTTAACTTATACTCTACTTAAGTAAAAAGTAAAAAAAACAAAATTGATAAGTAAAAAGAGGTGTAAAATTTTTTTATGTGATTTCCTTAGTAAAAAAAAAAAAAAAAAGAAAAAAGAAAAAAAAAGAAAAAGAAAAAAGAAATTGCTAAGTAAACAAAGAAAATGTAATAGTGATTTTGGTACAATTAAGAACAAATCAAAATTTATGTTACTTAACTTACAGTTTCTTAAGTAAAAAGTGAAAAAACAAAATTGGTAAGTAAAAAAAGTAAAAAGAGGTATAAGGGCCTCCGGTGTGAACCTAGCCACATATGTACACACCATAAAACCCTTATATCACATAATATGGCTTTAACCTTATGTGGGACATAGATTGCACTAACACTGTATATTACAAATTCTAGTTTTGCTTAAAGAAATAATTTCATTTGTGTAATTATAATTTGTGATTTTGTTATTAAAGCATATATGAGTTATTATTTAAATGAACACAAAATAGGTTATGCATTAGGATTTACAGAGATGTCAAGTAGAAGAACAAACTTTAATCTATTTACATATAATGTAAAGTATTTCCAGTTACACTTTACTCTTTATAAGTCATTTGAGTGCAAAAATAGAAACATATTTTTATTCAAATGTTCATGCCAAAAAGTGTTTGAACTACACAAAGTAGCGATAATGTATATATATGTATATTCTTAACAATTCAACACTGAGTTAAATAATTGTCATAAAAAATATATCTAAACATGTGGTTCAATCTTTCCTCAATGTCGGAGAGTGATTTCACCAAACATTACAAGTCTCTAGATTGTAAAGAAATGATTTCATTTTTTTAAATAATAATTTGCGATTTCAGTCATTGTTTATAGGGCAAAAAGCACGAAAATG
This sequence comes from Chrysanthemum lavandulifolium, assembly GCA_022545495.1. Lineage (NCBI taxonomy): Eukaryota > Viridiplantae > Streptophyta > Magnoliopsida > Asterales > Asteraceae > Chrysanthemum > Chrysanthemum lavandulifolium. Next base: position 261,366,862 of record CM040243.1, on the reverse strand, counting down.
TAACTAACTTGTCACTTTTTTACTTTGATGTGTAGCCTTTTTATTTCTTCTCATTCTATATATCATACTTCCGAATTTTTTATTGTGTGTATCCTATGTCCATTTTGCTAATCGGAGTGTTGATAGATAAGAAGGGTAAAATTGTTACAAAATAAATATAATAGACGAAATTCAAAAGTATGTTGTATACAATATGAAAAAATAAAGATGGCTACACAAAAAAGCAAAAGATTGTCAATTTTGTTATATTTTCGTGTCATTTACCCTTATTTATTTGAGTCGCATAACATAAAACACAAAACTAGTCTAATGAGGCTTCAACCTTCAAACACAAAATTAGTATGTGTAAAGTGTGAAGGAAATACATGTAATTGTTATAATGTCAATTAAAAATAGACTAATTTGCATGTCTACATGATTAGATATCTATTATAAAGTACCAATGATGCTTTAGTCCATTGGTAAGAGTTCTTGGGCTTGGGTCAATAGACCCGGGTTCAAACCTCTTCCATGGTACTAAAGATCTTTTGGTACCATACCCACCGCAAATGCTCAGATTGACTGATCATCGAGGGGCTTTTGGAGAAAATGGCCAGGGTTTAAAACCCACCTCCTGATAAGTACAGTCACTGGGACAGGTGCTCATTGCTTGGGGGAGGGTCCGGTTGGCATCCATAGGATGCATGGGACTAGGGTGATCCCACCGATCTTCACCTTTTAGAGAGATATCTATTATAAAGTTGTGCGCTTTTTCTTGGGACATATTTTTGTTGTTTGGTTGTTGATATGTTTAATTTTCTTCTCTTTATTGTGGTTTGTCATGTGCATGTATTATCGATCAAAATACTTTCTTTAATATTGAACTGGCTTGGTTTGATGACCTCTAATCTAATATTTCTAAATGAAATAAGTAACTGAGTGCTTGAAGGCAAACACTTATTACCGGATCCACCACAGTAAATGGCCCCATATCTCGTAGCAACTACTAGAGTTTTGTGAGGGTGAGCAAGTGGTGATATAGATCTTACAGCATACATATCTCATCAACTCAACGACTTGTATATCAAAAAAGTTAAAATTGCCTCTTGCTTAACCATGACAACTTACTGTCCGACTGATATTCGCACCCCATGAGCTTTTTTGAGGGAGATGAAGATGACATTTCTGGGCTCTGTTGATCTTGAAAACTTATGCAAAGTCCCACTATAGAATACACACTACAACAAAATACCGGCATATTCACACTTATTAGAGCATGTCGCTACATTTTATAGTGTGAAGAATAAAAAAGTTCACACTAGTATGCGGGTGAACCAATTGAGTGTAGCAAATATTTTCATACTTTTATGTGTGATGCTTTATGAATATTTTCACACTTTTAAGTGTGAAGGTTTTAAAACAATTCTTCACACTTTTAAGTGTGATGATTTTTATTTTGAAATAATTCTTCACACTTCTAAGTGTGATGATTTTGATTTTGAAATAATTCTTCACACTTTTAGGTGTTAAATTGAAATTCTTCACACTTTTTAGGTGTGAGGATTTTGAAACAAGTACTCACACTCTTAAGTGTGAATATCTTTAAAAAAAAGCTTACATTTTATAAAGTGCGAAGAAAAAAACGTGTAAAAATGACATATTTGTTGTAGTGACAACTAGGTGATGTGACTCACATCCTATGATAAGAGTCTTAACATTTGACTGTAACAAGTCCACTGAACAAACTTTAGTTTGTTGCATGCTTTTCATATGACTCGATGTTCGTTTTAGCTGTAATATCCAGCATGCGAAGCAAACTACTATTACAGTTACCAGGTCCATCATGGAGTGACACCCACTTGGTTCCATCCCATTATAGATTCCATAAAACATTGAACCGACAAGCCAAACCCCTTTGACCCGAACTCTAAATTTTGACCCTTTTTAACTTGTTAATACATCTACCTTCACCAAATGATACATGGCCAATTACGAGTGTATGTATGGGCTGATCATAAAAAGCCTTTGGTTCGTAATATTGCTTGGGACTATGATGTTGTCATCACGACTTTCAGTCGGCTAAATGCTGAATGGAGCCCAAAAAAGAGAAGTGTTTTGATGCAAGTTCATTGGCTCAGAGTTGTGTTTGATAAAGGTCACACCCTTGGTCCAAGTTTGAATTTGACAAACAAATTACAGTCAAGGAGGACTCTTTTTGTATCTATTAACAAACATAGGATGGGTCTTGAATATATGAACATATATTAACAAATAGTTCTACGTTTAGATTTGCATAATATCACTATTTATCAACATTTAGTAAATAAATATTGTTGCATAATATGACTATTTATCAACATTTAGTTAAAATATTAGAGATGCTAATTGTCAAATTTATATGAATGATAAATAGTTTTAAATCCCAATTCAGTTTGAGATCCCATTTTTGAATGTTACAACTTTTTTTAAGACCCATTTAATTTATGTTTATTGTCAATATTTTTACAAAATTCTATGTCTTGTACATCAACCGGTTAAACTGGTTCCGGCAAAAAAAAAACGGGTCATATTAAACCGGGTTTTTAATTCTCGAAACTCAATTAGACCCGCCGGTTTTAAATAACCCGGGTCAACCCGGTCGAGTTTGGTTTTTGCACGTCTTTTTATAAATAAAACAAGTTAATCATATATATTTGCGACGTAATTTTTTTTACACGTTATCTTTGTCATTAAATGTGTTTCTAGGCACAATATATGGATTAGTCATGATTTATATATATATACTTCTTTTTTGTATTGTTGAAAAAAAAATAGGCTTTTTTTATATAAAAAATCGGGTTGACTCGGTGGTCGAACCGGTAACCCGGTGATTCGACTGGGTCGATTAAAGACCCAGTTTTCAAGACATTGGATAAGTGTCTAAAATCTTAAATAAATTTCTACTTTGAAATTGTTGAATACAAAGTGTATACAGTAAAAGAAAAAAAAAGTATGACAACAGAAAAAGTAAATAAAAGGATGGCTAAATAGGAATTTTGTTTTTGAAAATATGGACGTCACACTGATCGATAAAATCTTGAAAGCACCAACCTTCAAAACTATACGACTCAAATGTAAATTCAAAATTCAAACTTTACATAACCATATAAAAACTAACCATGTGAGCGCTAAAGAACACAAAAATTGTAACAGTAAAATCTTAGTGGCAAAGATCAAATAAGTGAGACGTACACACAAAAAGATAAGATTACCGAATTGTATCCACATCAAACGGCTGTCCTACTTCATGTCAAAAGTTGTGAATACAAACAAAAAAAAGTAAACATACACACACAAAAATGACGTGCGCGAACACACGAACAACAATTACCTTAAAAACGCAAAAATATTTATGTAAATTATTAGTTTGTTAAAATTGTATCAACTAACTTAGGAGAACAAGCATAATATATGTTAAATTTTCACGAAAGAAAATCGCAACTAAATAAGTTTAGATAATAAAACCAAAAAGTAAAATACTTTTAACGCCAATCGTGAATTTGTCAACACATGGAAATTTAACTATAACCCAATACCACAAATAGTAAAATTGTCTCTATTATGTCATTGTCACTTTATACGAGTAGTCATTTATTACAATATTAATCGATAAATGTGACTGAAAACATTTGTTTAAAAAACACGTACACATAAATGGATCCTATTAGATTTGGTTGAAAAGTAAACATAATCGCCGTAATGCAACCATGACATCAGTAAAACGATTCTTCGGAAATAATTCATGATGCTACTGATACGATTTGTCGAAAATAAACATCCATAGTTTAAACTTTGTCAACAACCAGACATCGCTGCTGCTAGGAGGAACTGGTAAAACATCCATCGGGAAGAATTTATGAGATTTGTTGATGGTGATTATCCGGATGTGTTTTGTATTGATGGACCTGGAGGAACAGTAAAACATTCTTGTATAAAGCGTTACTTGCCACTGTTCGTTCTCATGGTCTTATTGTGTTGTATGGGGAGATCTAGGTATTGTATCCTAGTGACGGTCTTGTGGTTCTCCGTTTGGGGAAGACTCGCAAGAGAACTCGGAACAATATGTGTTTATATATTGATGTTTATGTTTATATGTTTGTGATTCCTTATGTGCATAAAATGTTACTTGCTTTTGACACCTAATTGTATGTAATATGGAATAATACATATCGTAACCATAACATCAATATTGGTCTTTATTTACACGCCTAAATATCATGCTCATTGTGACCTGCTATTTGATTCGTGGAAAATCATTTTTGTTAAATAAAGTGACCTAATATACCGAAACACGTTTTCAAGAATTTAAAAACTTGACGCTATGGACACTTGGGATGTACGGCTCACCCACTAGAACAAACTATAAAGGGGGTTTAAAGATGTTTGCATGTTCATGCCCAAGGTCTTCTGGAATATGTTCAGAAGAATTGGTAATCTTGATCTATCATATAAAGCGAGAAACATAATAGTTAATTAAGAAATGAGTGAGATCCTATTCTTATAAACATGGTATTAGAAACAAAAGGATGAATATAATGATGAATCATCAAAGTGGTTTTTCTCCATAAAACCATACACGAGTTGTACCGAGGGCATTGGCGTGTTGCTAGACGCTAACCAATGTCATTACACGTTTTGTAAACATATCCAAGTGGGAGCTGTTGGAATATGTATATATTTATAAAACCGTGAATGTCCGGATTCAAACTCGTGACCACGGTATTGCAAACATTAGCGAATGATAATTAAAGTTACAATTAATGTTAAAGATTACGATTAATTATTACACAAAACCCGACTAACAATCGTTAAGTATTTAACGGAAATGACTAACGACCGTTAAATGTAAAAAGGAGAGAATATATAGTGAATAACTTAAAAATGGAAAAGATTCGGGTTCCCCTTTTTTCCTCTAAGGTGGCCGCCATAGGGGGCTTTCCCAAGCCCAAACCCTAACTTTTTCTACAAGTTATTCTACCACTATATATACAAGGTCTAGGTTAAAGGTTTCAGGTTAAATTTTGTGCATTGAATTAACCCTAGATCTTTCTCTCTCCCTCTTTTGCATTATTCTTCTGAATCCCCCCTTCAAGGGTGTTTTAGTTTTGTTTTTTCCATAAAACAAGGGCTTGTGTTAGATCTAGCAATTGGTTTGAGTTGTAAAACGGTAAGAGACAACTCTTTAAACCACTTCATCTTCTTTGTTCAAGAGATCTAACCAAATTGCAAGAGGTATGTTATGCATTTATTTTCAGTTAGTTGATTACTATTATGTTCTAAGTCTTTCGATGTGTACTCTGTAATGTCTACATGTTATTATTTGTATATCATGTATCTTAACCTCAACAACTTTTTGTTCAACTAGGAGTCTAGGAATGTGTTTCGTTTATCGATTTTAATCTGTTCAAACGTATTGGACTTCGAACTTGGAAAGTTTGCATCTTCAGTTGGATATGTATGTTATTATGCTTAGGAATGGTTCATCGCTTCATTGTTATTTTGTTTTCGTTTCATTTCATACAATCTTTCGTAACCTGCTTTTAGTTAAAGTAATGGGGTGTTTGTTTCAACTTACATAGTCGGCTTATGGCTTTTTTGATTTTGGGCTTATGTTTCATAAGCTCACTTTTTGTGGCTTATTTTGAAACTTTTCGGCTTATATAAGTTTATTATGTCATAATGAACTTATATAAGCCGAAAAGTTTCAAAATAAGCCACAAAAAGTGAGCTTATGAAACATAAGCTCAAAACCAAATAAGCAAAAAGCCGGCCATACAAGCCAAAACAAACACCCCCTAATTACTATTGTCTTATCTTTTATCAAGAGTAGTTAGACGAGATTACTCTGTGTAATTGCTCACCGTTTCAAGTTTATGCATGTTCTAATGAATATTAGTATACCGGATAGGTTTGGGTACTATGAACAGAACAAAACAACTTATCATCTTCGTGTTTGCCTATTTTTTTGTATAACGAGTTTCTAAACCACTCCTATTGCTTACACACTCGTACCTTTCAATGACATTTTAGAAAGAAGAAGCTACACATCAGCATCAATTTATTCTCCATGCGGCTTTGGATGTTGTTCAGGATCTTGCATAAGTGCTATGTAAGACTCATAATCACTCTCACTGTCACTCGGAATCCTGGGAAAGTTTCTTTAATTATGGTTTATTTTGTTTCTGGTTCTAGGTTTTTGAAAGCAATTGACAGGTTCAATGATTTGGTGGTGTCAGTATATGTGACAGCTGGTCATATCCTTCTTGTAGTAATTTTTTTGTTAGTTAGCCGAACATTGCATTACTCGAAGAACACACTGCTTACTCTTTGGAATGAGTTTTCAGTTTGTTTTAATGCTAATTAGCTAGAAAACTTTCATAGCTGGTATAATCAGTGAATTTGTATTGGCATATTTTCATTTATTTTCCTTAACTCAAGCTGTACATACACGATTGATGCTGCTTCTGAAAGGTTTTAATGGATATTTAAATATATGTATGTCCGGATTCGAACTCGAGACTTTGGGATTGCACACATTACGTATGAGAATTGATGTTAATAATTAATATGTTATTATTAATTATTAGTCACGAAATAAAACATAACGATAGTTAAATAATTAACGAGGTTTTGACTAACGGTCGTTAAATATAAACTATAAGGACTAGAAATGAAATTACAAGTCGGGAAAGTTCTAGAATCCCCTTGGGATTACCTTTGGCCGATCGGTTGGGTTTCCAAACCCTAACCCTCTCAAACTTGGTCACCAAGTTAAGTTACCTATAAATACAATCCTTTGTATTCATTCACAACTTAATCTTGGATCACCAATAACCTAATTTCTCCTCTCCCCTCTCCCTCTTTGTGTGGCCGATCGAAACACCCAAACCCCAAGGGTTTTCGATTTTGCTTAACTCAAAGATACAAGTGTTTGGTTTTATTTGTGATTCAAGAAACTAGCTTTTCACATCAAATCGCTATTAGTACGTGTGTACAAGAACGAAGGACAAGCACGCTTGAGCTTGTATTATCTTGGTGGTCGATTCTTGTGTGGGTCGAATATATAAACCCTAATTATTAGGGTTTTGGGTTTTGTTCTTGTTCAATCATCGTTTGATTCTTGAATTGCTAAAAGGTACGCATTTTCTTGTTCGGTTAATTATTTACATATATTATTCATATTTACTTCCGCTGCATGCTTTGATGATGTTATTTGATTTATATATAATTGTTATGAGTATTAAAATTCCAACAGTGGCATCACGAGCCGTTAATATGATGTAATTAATTACCGAAACACATAAAAATTGGATCTTTATGATTATATGCATGCTTTTTATGGTTTCTAGGGTTTAGAATTCGAAACCCTAATTTTTTATATATAGGGTCGATTACCCTTTATTTATTTATTTAATTAGGGTCGATTACCCTTTATTTATATATAGGGTCGATTACCCTTTATTTTTTATATATAGGGTCGATTACCCTTTATTTATTTATTTAATTAGGGTCGATTACCCTTTCTTTATTTATTTAATTAGGTTTTATGGATATTTAAATATATGTATGTCCGGATTCGAACTCGAGACTTCGGGATTGCACACATTACATATGAGAATTGATGTTAATAATTAATATGTTATTATTAATTATTAGTCACGAAATAAAACATAACGATAGTTAAATAATTAACGAGGTTTGGTTAACGGTCGTTAAATATAAACTATAAGGACTAGAGATGAAATTACAAAGTCGGGAAAGTTCTAGAATCCCTTTGGGATTATGTTTGGCCGATCGGTTGGGTTCCAAACCCAATACCACTCAAACTTGGTCACCAAGTTAAGTTACCTATAAATACAATCCCTTGTATTCATTCACAACTTAATCTTGGATCACCAATAACCTAATTTCTCCTCTCCTCTCTCCCTCTTTGTGTGGCCGGTCGAAACACCCAAACCCCAAGGGTTTTCAATTTTGCTTAACCCAAAGATACAAGTGTTTGGTTTTATTTGTGATTCAAGAAACTAGCTTTTCACATCAAATCGCTATTAGTACGTGTGTACAAGAACGAAGGACAAGCACGCTTGAGCTAGTGTTTTCTTGGTGGTCGATTTTGTGTGGGTCGATTATATAAACCCTAATTATTAGGGTTTTGGGTTTTTGTTCTTGTTCAATCATCGTTTGATTCTTGAATTGCTAAAAGGTACGCACTTTTTTGTTCGGTTAATTATTTACATATATTATTCCTATTTACTTCTGCTGCATGCTTTGATGATGTTATTTGATTTATATATAATTGTTATGAGTATTAAATTCCAACAGTGGCATCAAGAGCCGTTAATATGATGTAATTAATTATCGAAACACATAAAATTGGATCTTTATGATCATATGCATGCTTTTATGGTTTCTAGGGTTTTGAATTGAAACCCTAATTTTTTATATAGGGTCGATTACCTTTATTTATTTAATTAGGTTTTAATTTTGTAAAACTTTTAGAAACCCTAGGATTGCATGCTAATTTTATGTGGTTAATTAATGAATAATTGTTATGTGCCATGTAATATGCGTATCTTGGGTGATAATTGTTATGCGGGATCCATGGTGGAACATGCATGTTTTGCCATGGAGTATTGTTTATTGTTTATTGATTAATTGTTAAGGGATACACACATGTAGGGCTGAGCATCGGGTCGTAGCCCGACCCGTCCCGACCGACCCGACGATACCGACTCCGATTATAGTCGGAAGTTATACCCGAGTCCCGACCGATTGTGTCGGTTGATTATCGGGTCCCAATCGGGCTTGTCGGTTTCGGTTGGTAATACAAGGGCCTAGCCGAGTTAAAGGAGCACCAACAGATCCATTTCCACCCAAAGATCCACTTCCAATTCCAGTTTATACAAAACAAATATCACAAAACAAATAAATGATGCTACCAAGACAACGATATCACAAAACAATAAACTTATATCACAAAACAAATGATATCACAAAACAAATTCCAATTCAAGATCCACTTCCAATTCCAATTCCGGTTTATGCTACTATCGATATCACAAAACAAATGATGCTATCGAAGACACCGATGTTGCTTCCGGTTTATACACAACAAATTATGCTACAAGACACCGATGTCTTGAATAAGCTCTTGTGTTCTTGAGTTGACCTTGGTCTTTGTGTTTATGAGATGAGTTTTTGTTTGAGAGAATGAGAGATCGTATTTTGTGTGTGAGAACGAAAAAAGGCGGATATTTTGACTAATACCTAATAATTAATCGGGCCTCTTTTTAGGCGGCTTCATTCGGGTTGAGTCGGTTTCAGCCCGACCCGACACGACACCGATACAATGCAAAATAACAACCGACTCCCGACCCGCTTAGTATCGCTCGGCTCGGGCCTGTCGGTTCGGGTTTCTCGGTCCTTGTCGGTTTGGCGGTTTTGCTCACCCACACACATGTTCTTTTATTTAATAATTATTGAATTGGGAAGACCTCAATTATAACTAATAAAATTCGTTATGTGCTAATTGGTATACTATTAACTTTGGCTTACGAATCGACTTGTCGATGTATGTGGCTCATCTTCTTGCGAGATGAAAGTCCTAGTTAATGTATGCATTTATTTCTGACTAGAATTGTTATTAGAGTTTATTGAAATAATTATGCATGTGGCTAATTGATTATACATATGTTAAAATTGTTTAGTTATATGTTTATATTATTTGAGTGTGTTTAATTTTATTAAAATGCTTTTTGTTTATATATTGTTTGACATGTTAGTAAGCAAAAGGGTTTTTATGAATAGAAAATTAAATGGACTAAATAATGGCGAAACCGATTTGTTATCTAAGAATTATTCTTGAACTTTTAATCGATTGATGCGATTGTACTAAATGGTTAGAACGGCTCACCCACTAGAACAAACTATAAAGGGTTGTTTAAGAAGTGCGCACATTCGACCGAATGGATGTCTAAGGTTATGCTTCAGCTTACGGTCCTCCGCCTGTGAGTTCGATTGGAGCTACCTAGTATAACCATTCTATGTACGAAGCATCTTAGTGCAAAGTTGTAAGTTTCTCAATGCATCGATTAAAACTTTGTAGAATTCAATCTTAGCAATTAAAATCTAATGTAAGTTTTTTGAAAATTTTATGTTATAAAGTTGTATGCATGCTACTTTATACATAAGTTTTGATTACGTCAAAAATTGTACCCTTTAAATTTAAGTTTATGTCATCTAATGATATGAAACACTTGAAGTTGTAATTTAGTTATGTGAGACCTTGATCTAGATTACAATAACGAGGTGAATTATTTTGTTGTGTGAGACCTCGACTTTATGATTTGCGTTTCTAAATTAGACAACTTAATTAAGTTATTTAGTGAGACCTATGACTTAAGGCATAAGATGGGATAAAACATGCTTACGTTTTGCATTAATTGTTTTGGCAAAATTGTAAATCCCATAATTTTGGAATTGAAAACTTGTTTGTCAATTATCGCTTTTCAACGATTACCTATTCTATACTTTCACCACTAGCGATCAACCGATGTGGTGGAACTATGATAATGAGGATCCAAAATTCAAGGAAAATACTATGGTTAATATGAATATTGACCAAAGGGTATTTTATTTTCTTGAATGTTTACTTATCGAAAGTACTAACTTTTGAACTTTTATTTCGTAGAAATGGCTCGTTGAATCTATCGCACTAGCCTCGTCGCTCAAATCTATGTTTGATCGAGAGAAATTGACCGGTAGCGCAATTTCAATGATTGGTATCGGCAACTCGAATTGTCTTGAGGTTGCCAAAAGACTCAATTATTTGACACGCCTTGTCCTCTCGAACTCGCGGTGATGCTCATCTTTGAAGCACGAGCCGCATGGCAATCTGAGTATGACAAGTATAATGAGGTCGCTCGCATTATGCTCGGGAGTATGAACTCAAGCTTGCAAAATCAATTTGAGAATTACTTCCTAATCTCATGCTTGGAAGAATTACAAAGGTTGTTTGAAAAGCTCGTGATCAGAGTCAGTATGACTTGATTAATGCTCTTCATAGTTGCAAGCAAGGAGAAGGGAAACCCGTAGCGCTAACGCCTAGAAATGATGAGTTACATGGACCATTTGGGCGTCTTAACTATGTCTACCCTAATGACATACAAATTGGCTCGATCAATGATCCCTTAACAAGGAATTTTATGGTTTCGATGCAATTATAATATGCATTGCACGGGAAGAGAGTCAGTGAGGTACATGCAATGCTCATTGATTACGAGAAAGGTTTGCCCAAGAAGACCTCTACACCTGCGGTTTTGACCATCCAGAAGGGTAGAATTTCTAAGCCTAATAAGCCGCTAGCGAACAAGAAAGGGAAAGGTAAGGGTAAAGTTGATAAGGGAAAACAAGTTATGACTTATCAACAAGAACCCAAGAAGTACCCTCCCAAGAAGCGTGAGAATCCGAAGAAGGATATGGCTTGTCATCACTACACCGAGGTTGGACACTGGAAGAGGAATTGTCCACTATACCTTGATGAGTTGCGCAATAAGAGGTATAAAAATATCGGCACCGGCGATGCATTGTGTACTCTTTTGATGATAGAATTATTTGCTTTTCCTCATAAAATAAATTCGGGTATATGATATGGATGTGGTATTCACATATGTAATACACGCGAGGACTTAGAGGAGCAAGGAAGCTTGCCTATGGACGACAATACCTGCGTGGGTAATGGAGCACATGAAGTCGTTGAAGCTATAGGCACGTTTGATTTAGTTTTACCTTCGGGTTTAGTCTTGTCATTAAACGATTGTCATTACGCACCTTCCATTGTTAGGGGTGTCATTTCGCTTCCTTGTTAAAAGATATTGGTTTCGCTCATACATTTACCGATTATGGAATTTCGTTTCTTTAATTGATGTTTTTACTTTAATGTTATTCCAATAAATGGTGTGTTTGAAATTGATTTGCATGATAATGTGATTGATAAAATAATTCGTATTTAGCATCAATAATAAAAGAATCAAAGGTGATTTGGATTCTTCATTTCTTTGGCATTGTAGACTTGCTCATATAGGCAAGAAACGCATGCAACAAATTGCAACACGATGGGCTTTTGCAAGACATCAATGATGAATCATTTGATAAATGCGAATCTTGCATATCCGGGAAGATGACCAAGAAACCTTTACAAATAGTTTAGAAAGGGCTTCGATCTTCTTGGTGTGATAAATACCGACGTATGTGGACCACTAAGACATGTGTCAAGAAAGGGTGCTAGCTACTTCTTAACCTTTATCGATGATTTCGATCGTTATGGTTATGTTTATTTACTTAAACATAAACATGAAGTCTTTGAAACATTTAAGGTTTTAAGAGTGAAGTAGAACCGCAACTAGGAAAGAAGATTAAAGCTCTTCGATCCGATAGAGGTGGTGAATATTTAAGCCAAGAGTTTAAAGATTATCTAGTCGAGTGTGGTATTGTCCAAGAACTCACATCTCCATATACTCCACAACAAAATGGTGTATCTCGAGAGAAGAAATCGATAATCGCTAGACATGGTACGATCGATGTTTAATCTTACAACTCTTCCCTTATCCTTTTCGGATTATGCTTTGAAACCGCCGTCGCATATTGAATATGGTTCCAACAAAGAAGGTTGATAAGACTCCTTATGAAGTGTGGTATGGGAAACCTCGAACTTGTCTTACTTAAAGGTCGGGGTTGTGAGGCGTTTGTTAAACGTGACTCTGGCGATGAGTCGCAACAAAGATCCGTTAAGTGTGTCATTGTAGGATACCCAAAGGAAACTATGGGTTACTACTTCTACTTTCCACCGAAAACAAAGTAATTGTTGCTAGGTATGGAGACTTTCTTGAAAAGGATCTCATATCTCATGAATTCGGTGGGAGAGTTTATGATCCGGAAGATGATCAAGAAGATACAACACCTTCTCGAAAACACTAGCCAACCTCAAGTAGAACACGAAAGTCCAGGCGTTCCACCGCGATTGAAGTGGTTCCCATTCGTAGATCCGCAAGGGCTACGCGTGCACTGAGCGCCTATGTCTCAACGTAGAAGGCGAGGAAAATTTGTTGGGGATCTTGGTGAACTCGCTAACTATAAAGTCGCCATGATGAGTCCCGAAAAGGAAAAATGGCGAGTTGCAATGAATGGGGAAATGCAATCCATGAAGATAACGAAGTTCGGATAGAGGTTGACTTACCTCCAAATGCTAAGGTAGTTGGAAGTAAGTGGCTCTTTAAGATAAAGACTGACATGGATGGCAATGCATACACCTATAAAGCTCGTCTTGTAGCCCAAGGGTATACTCAAACCTATGGGATAGACTACGAGGAGACATTTTCTCCTGTAGCAGACATTAGAGCTATTAGGACTCTTATAGCCATAGTGCGTACTATGACTATGAGATATGGCAAATGGATGTCAAACCGCCTTCTTAAACGGTCGCCTAGATGAGGACATCTATATGGCGCACTCAAGGGTTTGTGAATCCAAAGTTTCCGAAAGCGTGTATGCAAACTTCAAAGATCCATTTATGGATTGAAGCAAGCATCAAGGCAATGGAACAAGAAGTTTGATGAAGAAATCAAGAAATTTGGTTTCACTCAAAATCTTGATGAGCCATGTGTGTATCACAAAGCTAGTGGGAGTAATGTTATTTTCCTTGTCTTATATGTCGATGACATATTAATCATGGGAAAAGACATTCCAAGTATGCAAGATGTAAAGTCTTATCTTGGAGAGTGTTTTTCTATGAAGGACTTAGGGGATGCAGCATTTATTCTGGGAATCAAGATCTACCGAGATAGATCAAGGCGGTTAATTGGATTTAGCGACTTGGTGGTATAGCGAATTAGGTGTTAGCGACTTGGTGCATTATCTTCTAGCGACTTGGGTGATTTTTACGGTTTTCTCCTGATTTAGTAAAATCCCGTGAAAGTATCCATTTCCCGGTTTAATCATAGAGTTATAAAATCCCGTATAATCTGTTAACATGTCTACCAACGTTCCTACTATCATCTCCATCGCTGTCGAGGATGTTCAAGCGGTGGTTCAGATACTCGTCCACCCATGCTTGATGAATCGACTACGATTCTTGGGCTCAACGAATCGATTGTCTTGTCTTGGAAAGGAAAATGGTGTCAACATTCTCAAATCCATTGATGAAGGACCGTATCGAGTTGAGACGACTAGAGATGTACTTGATATCGTCAAGATGGAACTCGATTTACGGAATGGACGGACCAAAGATGTATGATGAGCTTGATGATAAGGAGAAAAGAGATTCGATGTCGATATCGTGGCTTCTAACATTGTTCTTCAAGGTCTTCCTAAAGACATCTACAAGTCGATCAATCACAACACCAAGCAAAGGCGTTATGGGATAATGTCAAGATGCTTCTCTCGGGTTCGAATTAACTATGGAAGACAGAGAATCACAACTCTATGACTAATTTGAAAACTTCAAGATGAAACCGGATGAGAGTGTCTATGAGTACTATGAGATTTCATAAGTTGGTGAATGATATGAGGAACATCGAATGACTATGCCTAACATTCACCGAACTCAAAATTTGTGAACAACATGAATCCCGAATGGCACAAGTTTGTCACCCGTGAAGCTCACTAAAGGATTGAAGAATACAAACTATGAGCAACTCTATGCCTTCCTCCTTCGTAATGAGAGACATGCTATGTTTGAAAAATGATTCTTAATCAGTTCAAAACCAACCGTGGAGAGACAAGCTCGCCTAATGACTCAACCGCCTTCTACTCAAACATCGGAATCACAACCAAAGCCCGACAAGTCATACCCATGGGTAATGGTAATCACAAACTCATTCCCGATCCTATGTTCAAACAAGTCGATGTCGATGCACACGTGGGTAACATCATTAATCAACTAGCTCTTCCGATTATTCAAAACATGAATTCTCTCCCACAAACCAACAACAACCTCGTAACAACATCTAACCCACACAATCAAGCTCTTTGTTAAAGATGGGAGGATCGTAGTGCAACCAGTTCAAGAAAGACAAGATGATCGGGGAAGAGGTGAAGCCGGTAGAGGTTATGTTGGTAATCGAATCGAGGAAGGAATGGTAATCAAGGTCAAGCTAAGCCGATCAAATATTATAACCGTGGTGGTGAGGGACACATTGCAAGGAACCGCACATCTCCAAAGCGTCCACGAATGCCGATTACTTTAGAGATAAGATGTTGCTTGTACAAGCTCGGGATAATGGTGCCGCTTTGGATGAAGAGGAATTGTTGTTTCTAGTCGACGGCAATGCCAAGACCTATGATGCAGATGTGGATGAGCAACTTATTCAGAGATAGGTCACAATCATCGAATGCCTTTCAAGTCGCTGATTGTGATGCATACGACTGATGTGGATGATGGACCCATCGCACACACAATTTTTATGGCTAGCATTTCTCCAATGGTTTCTCCCAAGGTCTCTTCCTCACCACAAGTGGCCCATCCAAAGACAAACTCATCTCGAGGTATTAAAACTATACGATGATGTCGATGTGCAAAAGATGCATGACAAAGTACAACCAATCGAAACTATTGAATCAAATATTGAAAATATGGGTAATATCAATGTTGTCCCATATGATCAATGTGTGAAACAAAGGAAAGTGAAGTTGTACCAAGTAATGCATCTTACGTAGTCAACAATGATTATGTTTTTGATGAATACACCGCATGTGCCCCAATGATTCGTAATTTCAACTAAATACCTATAAAGAACGTGTTGCTATTTATGAACAACGTGCAAAATTTGAGTTGACCACACGTGAGGTGAAATGGATAACCAAGTGCGTACAATCATTAGAAAAGTAATTTTAGAGAAGAAGTATTAAACAAGAATTAAATTCCTTGCAAGAAAAACTTTCTAAACCGCTAAGCAAAAACAAGAACTTCAAGAAAATGTGAAAATGCTTAAGCAAGAATTTAATGCAAAGGAATCAAAAGTCTTGAGAGATTTTTCCAATCAAAACTTTGAAAAACAAACTTGAAAACAAGTTGTACATACAAGGAACACCATTCGATCGCTCACATGATCACTAAGCATAGAGTTCTAAGCGATAAGCATAGTGTTCCCATTATTGATAAACCCAACCCCGAGTACGGGAAGATAGCAAAAGCGACTCAAAGTGTGATCTATGATGGCAATGAGATTCTTAAACCTAGACAAAACCTAGTTGCTTTGAGTGCACAGAGGAAGATAAGAAATTAGATGAAATTACTAGGAGAAGATGAATAAGAAACTAAATGATCCTAAAAGCAAAGAGAATAAAGTAATTATCACTCCTCATGACTACAAAAGGAGAATTGATCTCCACGAACATGTTTAAGCCTCAAACATGTTGACTCCCGAACAAGTGTTCGGAAAATGGACTTAGATAAGCGTAGCGTAAAATATTGTTGAAACAAATCCTCCCTTAGGAAAATGCCTAAAGCAACGTGTATCCTCCCAATACGCCAATGCATCTAGTTCCTAGAACGATTGCTACTAAAAGCAAGATCTTAATCATCAATATGTTATTTTTCAACTATTTGTTGATTTTGAGAAAACTTGTAAGAAAAGGATCACACCCACTGGGATTATCAAGGGAAAGGGTTTTGAAAAACAAAAGACCGCTATTTAACTCGAGGTCATGCCTTTCTTTAAACTTCTAAAAGATCACTTTGAGAGTCTTAAAATGGGATACATACCGATATTAAGGGAATGGAAAAGAATTTGATGCAATGATAGTCAAGTCGGTGACTATGAGCGAACACTAAAATATAATGAGATTGAGAGGAAGAACTTGCATACACTAAATGAGAACCGATTTCGAATGTATTGCTCAAGATGTGTTTTCATCGCTACAAATTGTTCTATTAATGCTTCTCAATTTCATGAATTATCCGTTTCTCGAAAGTCTCCCATGATCGAGTCATTGAGCTTGAAAAACTAATTACGAACTAAACGAGAAAATTGAACCGGATGATCACGACAATTTGGTTAAACATTTTCTAAACTAGAAGTTGAGCATTTTAATTTACAACTAAAATATCAACATCTTAAAGAAAATGTCAAAACTTCAAATATCAAGACATCCTCGATGCTTCGAGTTTGATGCGCTTTTCAAATTAACAAACGTGATGAATGATTCAAGCTCATTGCAACACGATCGTAAAGTTGAAAGCCCAAATCTCTCAATTAAAGGGTCAAACGAACAATATGACAGGCTCCCAAATGCCTCCTCCTTTAGATTCTCAGAATTCTCAAACGTTTCATCTTCAAAACCTAGTAAATGCATTACAAAAGGAAAACGAAAGTTTTCTAGAAGAAAATGAAAAGGTTAAACGTTATTTCAATAAGTTATTTGAATCAATAAAGGTCACTCGTAACAAAAATAACGAACAAATAGCTTCATTGCAAAAGGAAATTGAGAATCTAAAGAGTCAGGTAAAAGGGAAAATGCCAATGACCAATGGGGAGAATGGTGCATCAAAGGTTCACTCTTATAATAAATATGCTTTGTCTGTGAAATATGTCCCTCCTCATCTCAGGAACAACAAACTTGCTATTCAAACATACTTCTCATCCCTTAAGGATTGCCTAGAATGTCTGCGTGAGATTGTTGAAGAGGATAAGTTAGAGAAACCTCATAATTATACAATTGGACATGCATGCTTATATGCCAAACGATCTCAAGAAATCTTAGAATGCTTGATCATAATATGCCCAAAGTCCTTAGGTGAGAGAGTTAATCCTTTGATCCCATGTTCGATGCCTAATGCCAAGTATGATATTCATTCGATGCCCAATGTCTTGAATGTGCCTTTAAGTAGTTCAGATTCCAGATCTGTCAATGCTATGAAAGAGAACTCAAGTGTGCCTTCTAGGAGTACAAATCCCAGCACTTCTAGTTTTAAGAAAGTGAACCTTAGTGTGCCTGCATGTAGTTCGAGATCCCAAAGACATCTAAACAGTGATGCAAAGAATAGTAAAACCAACTAATGTTCCCATTCACTCTACAAGAGTAATCGGTGACATTAAAAGGACCAGTCAAAGTCTCAAGACAATAGAAGGAATGATAGGACCTCGCAAGCTAAGAATGTGCAATTGGAAAAGAGTAGAAGAACAATCTAGGAACTTTAAGCTTGAATCGAATAAAACGAATCGTGTTGATTCTAGTATTAGCCATAGGCGCATCGTAATTAATTCAATTCGATACTATTTGCAAACCTTGTATTGATGTCCGCTTGAATTTCATTTCTAATCATGAATGTGGTGTTAATGTTTTGCCTAATGATGTTAATTGTCCGATTAATGTTGTTAGTGGTAAAATTCATGCTAA
Organism: Chrysanthemum lavandulifolium; assembly: GCA_022545495.1. NCBI lineage: Eukaryota > Viridiplantae > Streptophyta > Magnoliopsida > Asterales > Asteraceae > Chrysanthemum > Chrysanthemum lavandulifolium. The sequence continues at coordinate 261,348,451 of CM040243.1, read as the reverse complement.
AAAGGCTAAAAGGCAAAACGAAAGAAAGTTAGAAAACAAAGGAAACCCGGGAAGAACATTTAGTAAGATGGGCTATTATTGGATACCATTGGTCATAAGAATAATCGACAATGCCCACTAGAAAATGGATGCCACCGGTAGAACTATTCCCTTAAGAAGTGAGCACACCGTGAGCAAGCTAATATCTGTACACTAGTACCGCATCTATTCACAATGATTCCAAAGGTGCCTTAATTTCGAGATGAATGCTTCTTTTTTCGATGTGGTTGTTCCAACCATTGTTACTAACCAAATGGAACCCATTCTTGCATGGGATCCCAATTATCCGATTATCCATTCTTGTCTCGTGTTCAACCGCAGATCGTTCAAATCGCTCGTGGTACCGGACTCAGTCGCTCCAAGCATATGATTGGCGACCGGTCACGGCTCATGAACTTCGTGAGCAAATTCATCGGACGATTAGATTCGGGAATGATCATTTCGGTGCTATTATGGGTTATGGAGACTATGTTGTTGGCAAAAGTGTTATCTCCGTGGTTTACTATGTAGAAGGTCTTGGTCAAAACTTGTTCTCTGTTGGTCAATTTTGCGATTCTGATCTAGAAGTAGCCTTCAGAAAACATACCTGCTTCGTTAGAGAACTTGATGGTAAGGAACTTTTAAGAGGTTCTCGTGGTTCAAATCTATACACCATCGCTATCGAAGATATGATGAAGTCTTCTCCAATTTGCTTGCTGTCAAAAGCCTCAAAAACAAAGTCATGGTTATGGCTTCATCGTCTCAATCACCTGAACTTTGGCACCATCAATGATCTCACCAGAAAGGACTTAGTTGTAGGTTTACCTAGACTCAAGTACGAAAAGGATCATCTTTGTTCAGCATGTCAATTGGGAAAAAGCAAGAAGTATGCCCATAAACCCAAACCTACTAACTCTATCACAGAAGTTCTTCATATGATTCATATGGATTTATGTGGACCAATGAGGGTGCAGAATATCTTTGGGAAGAAATATATGTTAGTTGTGGTTAATGATTACCTAGATTCACCGGGTCAAGTTCTTAAGGACAAAGGATGAAACTCCCGATATCATCATCAAACTCATCAAACAATTGCAGTTCGACTTAACAAAACCATCGAATTATCGAGCAGATAATGGAACCGAGTTTGTCAACAAACAACTTAGTGAATTTTATGAAAGCGTTGGAATCGACCATCAAAGAAGTGTTCCACGAACTCCTCAACGTAACGGTGTAGTTGAAAGACTAAATTGAACTCTTGTAGAAGCCGCTAGAACAATGCCGATTTACTCAAAGGTTCCAATGTTTCTCGGTCAAGCTATTGCCACCGCATGCTACACACAAAGTTGGTCCCCGATTCACACCTGCTCATGGAAAAACTCCATATGAACTTGTCCACAACAGAAAACCTAATCTCTTTCCTTCGTGTGTTTGGTGCATTATGTTATCCAACTAATGAGGGTCAAGACTTAGGCAAACTTAGAGCTAAAGGACATTGGAGTATTTGTAGGGTATGCACCAAACAAAAGGGATACCGAATCTACAACAAAAGAACCCGAAATATCATGGAAACAATTCACGTTACGTTTGATGAGTCGACCGGTCAAATGGCTCCCGGACACCCAGTTCAGACCCGCACTTCAAAACAGTCCCATTGGTTCATCCTTGTTCCAAACTCTTCTCAAGAAACTCCATATGTACCTCCATTTGAAGATGATTTAAAGAAATTGTTTGATCCTATGTTTGATGAAATTTATGACCCAAGTACTAATGAGGTGTCGATTCCTACAACAGAGGTCGCTCATATTCACGTGAATGAAGTCAATCCTCGGCCTCAATATCTTTAAGTCAAGATGCACCGCCGCCGATCCTTGCCTCATCAACAAATCATCATTCTTCAAATGTACATAATGGAACTGTTTCGCATCAATGATGAAGTTAATCCTTTGCTACTCCTAAAGATGCTCCATTTGAAAACATATTTGCTCTCGAATCATCATCGAACCATCTTCTTCGGAGACATCGACTGCTACCTCGGTCCCTCAACAACCGCCACATGAACACCTCGAAAATGGACTCACGATCATCCATTAGACAACATCATAGGAAATCCTTCTCGTCCGGTATCCACTGTAAACGACTTGCATCGATGCCTTATGGTGCTTCTTTAACTCTGTACTCTCAAAGATCGAACCTAAAGATGTTAAAACTGCTATGAATGAAGACAATGGTTCAATGCCATGCAAGATGAAATTCATGAGTTTGATCGATTAGATGTATGGGAATTAGTACCAGCCTCGATTGTGCTATAATCATTGCTCTTAAGTGGATCTTCAAAGTGAAGCTTGATGAGCATGTTGATGTTTTGAAAAATAAGGCTAGGTTAGTAGCTAAAGGTTATCGTCAAGAAGAAGGTATTGACTTTGAAGAATCTTTTGCTCCAGTTGCTCGAATCGAGGCAATCAGAATCTTATTGGCTAATGCTGCTAGTAAGAACATGGTTGTCATCGATGGATGTGAAGACGGCATTTCGAACGGAGACCTTAAAGAAGTCGCTCACGCCACCAACCTGAAGGATTTGTAAATCAAGAGCATCCTACTCACGTTTATCGCTTGAAGAAGGCTCTTTACGGTTTAAAGCAAGCTCCAAGGGCATGGTATGATCTGTTGTCAAAGTTTCTTCTATCAACCGGATTTAGCAAAGGAGCGCTTGATCCAACATTGTTTACCAGAAGTCGCAAACATTTAATTAATGTTCAAATTTATGTTGATGATATTATTTTTGCCTCGATGCACCCAATGGAATGTGATCGTTTTCAAATGAAATGAGTTCAAAATTTCAAATGTCAATGATGGGACAAATGTCATTTTTCTTGGGATTACAAATTTCGCAAAGTCCCGAAGGAATTTTCATAAATCAATCTAAATATGCAACCGAGATCTTAAAGAAATTTGGATTTGATTCAAGTGACCTGTTGACACTCCTATGATTGATCGAACCAAACTAGATGAGGACCACTCGTGGATCATGATTGACCAAACAAAATATCGTAGTATGATTGGATCCTCGATGTACCTCACGCCTAGTAGACCGACATATTGTTCATTTGTTTGCATGTGTGCTAGATACCGTGCTAAGCCTACTAAAAGCACCTTGAAGCGCTTAAACGGGTCTTCGGTATCTCCAAGGAACCATCAATATGGGTCTTTGGTACCAAGGACACCGGCATGTCACTAACGACCTATATGCGATGCCGATCATGCAGGTGTCAAGATACTCGTCAAGTACATCCGGAGGTGCTCGGTTTTGGGTGATAAGCTTGTGAGTTCGTCTTCAAAGAAGCAAATGAGTACTTCTATTTTCTACAGAGGTTGAATACATAGCCATGTCATCTTGTTGTGCTCAAATCTTATGGATGAGATCTCAATATATCGACTATGGCTTTGAATTCAACAAAATCCTTTGTCTTGTGATAATAAAAGTGCTATTGCTCTCTTATGCAACAACGCTCAACACTCAAGAGCAAAGCATATCGACATTCGACATCATTTCATCGGGAACAAGTGGAAAAGATGTAGTGGAACTCTATTTTGTGAGGTCTCGAATATCGCTAGCGTACATCTTCACCAAAGCTCTTCCAAGAGAACGTTTTGAGTTTATTCTTCCACGCCTTGGCTTGAAAAGCCTTCAACCGTAAACACTCAAACGCCTTCGGAGGAAGATGAGGAGTAAAGGTCTATCTTCATCTATCTCTTGTATATATCTATTCGAAAAACAAAATACAAAATTATAAAACCTTCAAAAATCAAATAGAAAATATAAAACCTTCAAATCCATAAAATCAAAAATTGAAAAATCTTCAAAAAAAAAAATATTGTCAATTTGTTATGCTTTTTCTCGGTTCGACAATATCTCATCGTCTTTGTCTTTGTCATTCAAAGAATGACACGGACTTTAGATGTTGTTCAATTCTTAAAAAAAAAAAAAAAAATTATTTTGGGAGAAAGAGAAACAATGGTTTATTGTCATTTCAGCAAGAACCCGCTTTTCAAAGAAAGAACAGAGCCATACTTTATCATGTTTTCAAAATTTCATGCTCGATTCTATAAACATTTATCTGCTTGAAAACTAATCGCTTTGAAAAATAACTCGGTCTCTATTTTTAATAATCATCGGGACTTATTTGTCAAAATCTCTATCTCTCAATCAACAACCCATGTCATTGATTGAGGGGAGAATGATTTCAATTAAATTAAAAGTTATTTGTCATTCAATTGTTTTCAAAAGATATTCATGCATGTTTAATCAATGGAGTTTAAAATCTTAATATCCGATTCTTGTCACTAAAATGTTTTCATAATCAAGTCACGTTCTCCTTAAAAGCTTTCAAAATCAATTTAATTACAGAGATCACAAATCTCAAATGATTTGATAATTGTGATCGGGGAGAATTTGTGATTTAAATTGAATTTAAACCGATAATTCGGTAAATGGTTTTATAAGGAGGTACAAGCTCTCCTTCCCATATGTGACCAACGATTTCAAATTTTCCATGCACATGTTGAGGGGGAGCATCTATCTTAAACCACGATGATTTGAAACGTGATCATTTATCTCAATGTGCAGGTTCCTCCAGTATGTGCAAAACCCTCTTTCAAACTTAGAAGCACATATTGAGGGGGAGCAAAATCATGAAATCTCATCCTTCCCCAAAATGCTTTATCTACTTGATTCGATTTGGGAAGTGATGTTGATATCTTTTAGAAAATGGTATTCAAAGAAGTTAATTCTTCCTCTTGCCTCCATGTGCAAAACGATTTCAAACATTTGATGCACATGTTGAGGGGAGCACTTGTTCTAAAAATATCAAAAACAATTCAGGTACAAAATGTCTTGATAATATATCACAAGTATCTGGATTGATTTTCAAATGATTTTCAATTAGTTCCAATGGCAGATGAACAATACCATACAGACCGACCAACGTTACTTTATGTACGGTGATATAAAGATGATAAGGTTAGGTATGTGTTCCCATGATCCGCCAGAACCGGAAGGATCTACCCAGGGACTATCCACTAGTTAGTGTAGAGTTCTTAGGTATGATGATAAAAGGAGAAAAATGAGATATGGGAAGAGTGCGGAATGAGACCGAGCTAGTAATTGGAATAAACCCAACAAGATTCTAGCTATGAAGTCTCGGTAAGCATCAAGGGTTGAATAATTAAAAGAATTGAATGAGAAAAGGGTGAAAACAAATAGCCTCCATATATTCAACCTTAGGGCAGACACGGGTTCAATTCATATGCTACCGATGGTAACATCGGTATTGAAGACAAGACGTCATGGACCCAAATGACGACCGCACTTCAACTTTCCAAACCACTCAAGTTCCTCTTAAAAGGACTTGTTTCATTCTCACGGGAACCGACATTATCTATCGACTTTCTCTTAGAGATTGTTGATATTGAAGAAGGAGACCCTCTCCCTAGTCTCCCAGACGGGATCCAAATATGCACAAATTGAGTCTAGAGCCACGAGATCATCAATAAATCTTATTAGGACACTTTCAATGAAGACTCTCTGCTTCACACAATGTGGAAGAGAGATTATATCTTGAGTCCCACGATTATCCTTGTGGTTTTGCGTAACATCCGAGTGATATGTGAACATATTCACGGTGAAGATGGAAAACCTTCGAGCCAACATCAAACAAGCTCTCGGTAGGTGGCATGTGAGATCTATTATATAGATCAACCATGTGACAACCGAATGAAACAATGGGGCGATTCAATCTCTTGAATAAATCTCGGTTCAGTTATGGATTGACGGATACCTTTGAAAACCGGTCTTTGTGCTTAATAACTCTTTTCTTTAGCACATCGACCGTGTACTAATTTTTCAAATCAAAAGGTGTTTTTATGATTGATAATTGATTTTCAATAAAACCTTCGTTGTATTGCAAAAACAATTTTATTGAGCAATACACGATTGTTTTTCAAATCTCTTTTCATTAATCGGTGGACTTAAATTACCGTCCACTCACTCCGTGTTGTCTTCTTTGAGACGTTCGGTTTGAGAACAACTAGAGCACCGCGAAACCCTATCAAGGAAATTCTTCGAATTATACCGATCACAAAAGACATGTATCGATCAACGGGAACCGTGGGCCGTGTACCTCAATTCAACTAAAGTGGTCAAAGACACTTTTGTACGCTTTATTGCTAATCTGTTGTATGCAGTACGCCCGATGTTTGCAAATGATCGTAATGAAGCGGTCAATCCATAGCCGCATGCTCACATAATACATTCATCTCTCAAGAAATCATGATAAGTGCATCAATGACTCGATATTTTTACTCCATGCTTCGACACGCTGCGCCAATATCATGAATCAACGAAAGCTTAGTTACTCGATGAGATGATATCATGATCCGTAATGTGAGCATGTCGGTCCGAATGTCACAACATCACAAAATTCCAATACCACAATGGATGTCTTGGAGATTTTGATAGGCGATGATCTCAAAAGTCGGCTCAAAACTATTATCAAGTGGATCAAGAATAGACCTCCACTTGGATTAACCAAACATGCAATGAGAAGAATCAATGACTACGAGCTTTAGAGCAAAGTACTACATCAAGAATGCAAGAACAATTTTTAATGTAATATCTGTTTGTATTCAATGTAATTTTAGTACATGATTGAGGTGACCTCCTTGGGAGATTGTTAGGAATTAGAAATTCCGGTATTAAAGAGTCGCCACCTCAAGTATATGTAATCGTTAGAAAGCTTGTAGTCGTAGTTATTTCAAGCTAAGTAGTAGTTAGTTAAGTAACACCGTGAAGGACGGACGGGTCTTTACCCACCGTATGCCCGATCCACACCTGTTGTGTGGCTTTATGTAAGACTATAAATACTCTCTACCTCCCAAGGTAGAGAGTTGGAGCTCACAATAATATCTTTCACTTTCTCTCACTAAGTTCCCTAAACCTCTAACTTTCTCTCTCTAGAATTCCACTTATATGCCTACTTAGTGTTATGGTTTGATGTGTATGTGAAATCCAATATCTTTCAAAATATTATCGGGAGTACATCATAAATAACTAAATAAGTATGAATGCGGAGTTCAAGTTTTATCTCAAATTTCAATTTAATTTTCTTAAAAGAAAACATCATTAAAAATTACTCGAGTTTTACGAGGCGAGCTAGAAACGAACCAACTATTTCTCTAACCAAACTTGAGCTTCTCCATAAAGACATGCAAAACTTTAGTTCAAAAATTAAGCCACATTTTACTATCAAAGTTAGAGATGCAAATGTAGGAAGTAGAAAATGTTTTTTCAATTTAACTTTTTAGAGTTACATAGTTCCTGACTTGATATTTTGAGTCGGCTAATCGCACCATAATAATCATTTGTTTTCGGTAAAACAACATAAAAAATAGGAACATGGATCAATAGTCAAATAAAATACGGAAGTTTTTTTTTAATTTTTTTTCCTTTTTCTCTTTGAGTTACATATCAAAAGCCACAGAAATCGTTTTGAATAAAACCAGCAAATTACCAATTTTGACTTGAACCTGCTTTCTACATTAATCAAGCATCACATTTCTGCCACCTCTATCTAATGCGATGGAATAAAAATGAAACCAAATGTACCTGTCACGATGGCAATATATTGAAGCAAAGCTAAAGGATGGTAAAAGGTCCGCCAAGGTGCAATAATCAAGAATAGCATCACGAGCAAGAAAGCACCGGAGCTAGTTCATGCTAACATTTGTGCTCTTGTGAGAACAAAATTAATGTTGGTAACAAGGATCAAGTAGCAAGTGCCGAGGATCAGCGATAAGCTTAATAAAGTGGATGACCGAGTAAGACCGACAAGTGTGTTAAATTATCCGATTTCTATGAAGTCCTAATGAGTCTACATAGTACATCGAGCCATACCGCTTAGGCGGATTGGGTATGTTGTTGTTGTATAGTACATCGAGCATCAAACGGATGCACTAACGTGTTTTAAACGGATGCACTAAGGTACATTAAATGGATGCACTAACGTGTTTTAAATGGATGTACTAACGCACTATCAAGGTTTGAAGAGCTAATTAACTATGAGCATCAAAAGTGCCCCATGTAGCCGTAACACATTTTTTGGATACACTAACTATTCGAGTGATGCCCTAATCATACTAACAGATGCACTAAAAATACAAATTGATGCCCTACTACTTATCAATTTGAAAGTCACCCAAATTGTATTTTAAATATTTACATCTTCTTATATCATTCACTCAAAATAAGAGACCTCTTACTGTAATAGCTTCATAATTCGTAAATATAATTAATGGATCAAGTATTCATAAAAAAAAGGCAAATAAATGTGTAAGGGTATTCATGGATTGGGTTGACCCGCAAACTATTAGTTTCTAGTTTATATATAAAAAAAGGTGATTCGTTACATACAATTAGAGGTTGTTAGCATTAAAGCTATAACATTGAAAAATATCTAATTAGGAGGTTGTTAGCATTAACATTTAACTTTAATAGCTTTCAACCCAATATACATGGTCGACCCATTGATCAATTAGTATTAAACCAAAATCAAATTGACCCGCTCAAAAGTTAATGGGTCAAACATTTCACGTTGTTCGATCATTATATGTACTATAAGTAAAGTAATTACCTTATGATCATCCGCAAGTTTCATAACGAACATAGTTGGTTCTTCAGGCATCAAGATACGACCACTACCTGGACGTGTGTCACGGGGCCCACCTTTCCCGCCCATTACAACCATTGAGGCGTGGTAGCAACCCCGATCCGAATAGAAGATGTTGAACGGGATCCGATGGTTGCGCGCAACCGATAACCAAGATTCGCGATATTACAAGAGGTTTAGACAAGAAGAAATAACAAAATTTATCGTTCTTTGACTTTCTTGTTATGAGTTTTGCAATCACTTTTCATGAAAAAAAGTAATTTCGCAGATCGCTTTAAGCAAACTTGACCTCAAAAGTCAACTAACAAGAGATAGTATGTTTGGTAAGTCGTTTATTTTATTTGAAAACCAAAAGTCGATAAGCATGCCAATAGCGTTCCTTACATGGATTATAATCACTTAATTGTTGGCGAGTGGCATAATCGTTTAGTCCAAAAGCACATAAGATACTAATGAAAGATAGAAATCAAGACAGAGTGAGCATTGCAACAATTTTTTCCTTCATGGTTCGGACTAACATGGATAACTATTTTTTCTCAAATGGCTTAGACCGATATGGACACGCTAAGTAGATATAAACAGACAAGGTTTGAACCGTAGTCACGTGTTCATTTTGTATATCTAATGTTTATGATAAAATTTTAGTCTTCTATTATTGGGGTCTTAGACTCGTGTGTGCATATACTAATACCCATGGTTTATGACAAATTATTATTTCCGCACCTATCTTAGTCAAGACAAGGTGATTTAGTATCTATAGTGCAAGAAAGGAGAAATTCAATCGACTATACATGAAAACAAAATTCTATAAGAAAGATGGGATAGTATCAATCAAAATATTATCACATGCAACCAAAACAAAATTCTATAAGAAAGATGGTGTATTAGAACAACTTACTTCACTCAAGCAAAATTAAGTCCCATTCTCAAATTTTACCTCCATCTTGACCGATTAAGTTGTATATTGATTGTTGAATACTTCCAAACCAACGATATATTAAACAAAGCAACCAAATAGCAATTAGCAACCTGTATAGTCAAAGTAACTTGGGTTTTAGACATAAAAGAAACTGCCACCGAAAGTGATTATCGAATTATTTAACCTCCAACAGAAAATCGGCTTCATGTATTTTGGCAACTGATAATCATTTTATAATGAGCGCTTTAGTGAAATGCAACAAGCTAATTGTAAAGGGTATATTATGGTTATCTATTTAAGCTTAATTTATATATTACTTTCTCAAATTGACTATAACAACTCAAGCAGCAAAATCATATCCAAACACTATCCCCTGCAGACTTGCACCAGATTAATAAGCTGATTAAGTTGTATATTGATTGTTGAATATCAACATAATCACTTCCAAACCACTGATCCGAACATCCTCTTAAAATTGTTGGACTCTAACATTAAATAACTAAAGAGCCGGATCCTATTCATGAATTTAAAAGACAGCACTTTATCACTCGAAATGGAAGTATAACCTTTTTATTTGTGGGTTCACCTTCTGTTAACAGATGCACAAATCTTTTAACAGATGCACTAAAACATATATAACAGATGCAAAAATCTTTTAACAGATGCACTAATACATATATAACAGATGCACAAATCTTTTAACAGATGCACTAATACATATATAACAGATGCACTAATATATATATTACTGATGACACCAATGGTCCTTAACTCCTTATTGCTACAATAACCATACAACAAAAATTAAAACTTGTAAATCATTAAAAACATAGAAATAAGTAATGTTTAACCAGCATATAAGAAAGAGCAATAACCCAAAATGATATTTGATGAGTTTCACGGGTAATAAAGTGCTATCTAGAAATGTGATTTGAACTTGGCAAGGAGAAAGTGAATGATTACTTGAAGTCAAACGTGTGAATTCAAAAATTCATTCCCGTGCGTAAGATCCTTGATGAGTGTCACGCAAATTGATACATAGAAAAAATCAAGAAAAATGAGCGACAAAAACCATTTAGAAGATTCCATTGTAAGAACCGAAACTATATTACAAAAACTGCTTTTCCCACTGCGTTTGGAACAAGCTGCGATCCAACAACATCTTTCTTGCCCGATCCATCTCCACCCATCGCATAACCCTTTGTTTCACCCTAAATAAAAAGATACCACTACATCAGCTATTTTACCACTTAACACATAGCTCCATAAATCATAGTGGTTAGCTTTGAAGCGAATTTAGTAATAAGTGTCAGAAATAAATCTGGTACCTCTAACTGCAATGATCAGTATCCACGTACGCATCCAACAGCAAAGCAGATGGCAGAGCAGATCGAGTTAGAAAATAGCAGATAGATTACAAAACAAAGACAAGCAATCAATTTACCGAACAATTTTCTTTTCTTAACATTCAAGTTTATGTTCCTTGCATAATAATTAAATATTATTTAGTAGTTTGATGTTTAGAACCAAACACTAGTAACTTACACCTCACGGGAAGATAAATATTTAGCCCACCGCGATCCTCACCAACCCTCACCACTGTTCAGAACCGTTTCATGTCTTGAGTTAATCATTCTACACAACCAACATTGACCTGTCTCCAAACATTATCCTAGGGTTATGTTATCTACATAGATATGAATCAAGTAGAATACTCCTAGACTATAGTCTTCACACCAAGCAAATATTATTTTAAACATACAAACGGATGCACTAAACGTACACATTAATTCCTTAATACGTCTAACGTTGCACTATTCTTACTCACTAATGCCCTAATCATACTCATTGATGCTCTAATATGTTCAACGATGCACTATACGTACAAACATATGCTCGAGGTACGTCCAGTGATGCACCAAATTACAAACGGATGCACTAAACATATACACTTGTGTCTTAACAACATGTCTAACGATGCACTAATCGTACTCATGGATGCCTTAATATGTCATATGATTCAACAATAATACAAATTATGATTTGTATACACATATATGCCCTAAAATGTCAAAATAATTCAAAAATACTCATTATCATCTGTTTACACAATGATGCCCTAACTAATTCAACAAAATCACAATAATCACGTGTTTACACATTAATGCCCTAAAATAAGTTTTTCCTTACGGTTGTTTGAGTTAATATATATTAATTGTTAAAATAATTAATCAATCAACAAAACTAGTGCACTTACTGTATATGTATTTCCAGCGGTGTCATCGGCGATAGACCATTCGTGAGAGCAAATAAAGGTGGCCGGTAATTGATGTCGGTAATTTGATGGAGGTTGCTACCGTTCAATGGTTGTAATGACGGTGGCGATCTACGGTGGTGATTCCCGGTGATTATGGTGGCGATGGAGTGGGAGGTAACTGATGGAGTGTGTGTGTAATAATGGAGTGTGTGTGATTGTATCTTAGTAGATAACGATTCACGTTTTATTTTTTTCCTTTTTTTTCTTTTTTAACCCTGAACTTTTTAATATTATCAAAATCTACCCTGTAACTTTTTTTCTCGCTTTTCTATCAAATTATATTTTTCTAGAACGGACTATATATATATATATATATATATATATATATATATATATATATATATATATATATATATATATATATATATATATATATATATATATATATATATATATATATATGTATATATCCTTTTAGTTGTTATTGTTACATATCATTCCTTTATACTATTTATACTAATCTAAAATAGTTTATCCATTTATGAATTCATGAGCTTACGTATCTTTGTCTTGCATTTACAATCGATCAAGAACGATTCATCTTATAATCTTTAGTTATCTTAGGCCTTAACTGTTTCAAAGTGTGTAGCATGACTTTCCATGATTACCACTATGTAAAGCTCTTAAGTCTTATGAACTGCTTTTAAGGATCCGAAAATCCAATTCGTTATTACTAATACCAGTGATTACATAAGATCGAGCATGTTTTAGTTTAGCTCAATAGTTAAACATTATTATGTAAGTGAACATAAGCAAACAGTTTTGTTATGATAGTCTTTTATATCTGATAAGACAACATGTTTGACGTCAAAGATAATGTATCTACGATGAACCATGCTATAATAATATCAATTTAGAAATCAAAACGTGAATGTGATTCAAGGTTACCTCGTAGCCAAACGAGGATAGATCGAGATCGAAATCGAACCCGAGAACACGATCACGAACACAAGATCCAACGAAACACGATCGAACCCGAAAACACAACTCGACCTTTAGGGAAGGAACGAAAAGATGTGAAAGACACTAAAAACTCAGCCAATCAACATGCCTATAAACCCTTATATAAACTATATACGGCTATAATAAAATTAGTGATTACCTAAGTTTGACACGAAACACCAACTCGAGCCTATCGATTTCCGACTGGAACTCAACATAGAATACCCTCATTCACCCGGAGGTTAGTGGCAGCTTTTTCTCTTAATAGCAAATCGCTTTAGCTTTTAGGGTTTCTATTGTTTGTGAATAAAACGCAGGCTCAAAATAGTTATATGCAATTGTTATTAGATTATATTGGCAGGGATATAAAGTATAAAATAATTTCCGTAATCCCCTCAAAGAAGTTATTGTTAATCTTTTATATATATTATCTATACTACATTATAAAGGATTTGGGACTTTCTAGAAAAGGAAGTCTTAAAATTTTAAGACCAAAAACATTACTAAAAAAGGAAAATTAGAAAATTAATGTCAAATATGAAAATTTAAGTCTCATTTAAACTATATAGTAACCCCTTCAATAATTATATATTTTAATGCTAAAATTTTAAAAATAAAAGTGCTAATTATTTACATTATTAATAATTTAGATGTTCTACTTTAAAAAACATATATCTATTACGTTATAAAGTATATGAGACATGCTAAATAAAAAATGTTTAAAATAAAAAACATTTGCTCGCTACAAAAAGTCATCGGGTACCCGCCGCCGCCGCATTGCACGGGTATCATTCTAGTATAATAAAAGAATTACATCATTTCGGAGTATTTTTGCAAAACACTTGTTATTGAAAAAAAATTAAACCAATAGGAGAGCTCGAATTTGCCACATAGGCAAAATCGAGCAATATGATTGGTCAATAGAAAGTCAAAATTAAATTGGTTTTGGTCAAACTTAATAATTTTGGTTGAGAAATTTGGTTAAGAAAAAAAATGCATAAAAATATAGGTGTCAAATTAATGAAAACATAAACTTAAAAAAAGAGGGAGTAATTAATAAAACATTAGTGGTTGAATTTAAATAAAATATATAGAGCTAAGTGTAAAATTACAAGTTTCCATGTTTTTTAATAACTTTAGAAAAAAAAAACAAATAACCCCTTACACTTTATAACCCCTATACTTTATAATATTAGTAACGGGAATATAAATATCAAATGGTAAGCACGAGTTACTGTGATATGAAAATAAATATACGGGTTTCTACTTATAACAACGACTCGTGAATTATTATTTAAAATTTATATATGGATATCCATAAAAACATTTTAAAAACTTTACGGAGCATATTTTAACTTCATCAATGCTCATTATGTGCTACTAAACTCGCACAATTTATACAACATGATATCAATAGTTAAAGTTAAACAACAACATCAACCTCAACCTCAACATGTCTGTCAGTTAAAAACGTTTTACAAAGCTAATTATTAAAAAAAAAAACACACATGGGTTAGATAGTCATTGGTTAATTTAGAAAGTGTTTTCTTTAAATTATAAAAAATGCGCGCATCACAATCCTTATTTCATAACAATCACCTCCTAAAAAAAAAAAACCCGTAATAGTTGGCCATTGTAAAGAAATAAAAGTATGTACATGAGAATTATTAAGCAAGAATATATAGTTTTTAATCAAGTTATTACGTTACTATACTGCGATAATGTTATTGAGTTGGTAATCACGGATGTGAGATACAACCATTTTTCTATACTTATGATTTATGTGTTAACCTCTTTTTGCTTCGAATAGAATCCGAAAGAGACTTCCTTATCTAGTGATAGTTTTTAGAAATTTTTTATGGTTTATGGTTTAACTATTTTGTTATACACTTGATATTAACTTTTAGTAATATATATATATATATATATATATATATATATATATATATATATATATATATATATATATATATATATATATAATGTTTTATTGAAAAGTTCTACGCTTAATATTTGTGTTTTTACTATAAACACACTAAGCTATGATAGAATTAGTTGTGAGTTCAGGGTTTTTTTACTAAGCTTCTCAAAAAAGCTTATAGCTTTATCATAAACTTATTGTGTTATGGTAATTGAATAAGCCAATAAGCACATTTAATAAGCATACCAAACACCCCTTTAGTGATAATTTGAAGCTTTCTTATTAGATGTTATGACTAACTTTGTTGTTATCCTCACTATAATGCAACATGTTAGTGGTTTTCGCAGTTTTATGATCTTATCGCACATACTAAAGTGTAATGCAATTTTTTGTGTACGTTTTTTAGAAGAGGATTAAGTATCAACACATGATTGTCGTGGAAGGATTTTCTCACGCTCTATGAATGTATCAAAGATGTGATAATTTATTGCCAAAGATGTGTTTTATATATAGGAATTTTATGGTAGGAATGTTCGAATATGTGAGTCGGATACGCATGTTATACGGTTAGAAATACGTGAGTTTATTGGGGCACACACGTAAGCAAAATCGTGAGATGTGATTGGTTAATAAAAGTCAAAATTAAATTGATTTTGGTCAACCTTTAAAGCTGGACACAGTTGTGACCCACGTCACCGGGTGCCACATCAGCTTTCTTGACAAAATAACTTTGAAATGACCAATGTGGGGTGTAGGTCGAGGATCGATCGAGGCAACCCAAAAACGAAAATCGGTCGTTTTTTCAACCGATATTTACACACACTTTCCTTTCAATTTTTACTTTTTTTATTATTTTTTTTAACTTGGTCATCGACTGTGGCAACTTGGTCGTGTCTGGTCATCGGAGAGAATTCATTATTTCGTCACGTAAGCAAAATCGTGTGATGTGATTGGTTAATAAAAGTCAAAATTAAATTGATTTTGGTCAAACTTTAATAAATTTGGTGAAAATTTTTGGTTGATAGAAAAAACACATAAAAATATAGGTGTCAAATTTGCGAAAACAAAAACTTAAAAAAGATGAGGTAATTAATAAAACTTTAGTGGTTGAATTTTTAAAAATTATATAGAGTTTAGTGTAATATTATAAGCCTCTATGTTTTTTAATAACTTTTGATTATAAACAAATACCCCCTTATACTTTATACCCTTTATACTTTATATCTTAAAAAATACAATATATATGTTGTTTTAAAATAACAACATATAAATTTGCATAAGATTATAAGTATCAATTTTTTTACTTTTTACGTTCAATAAGGACCCACTTATTTCATTTTTAAAAGTTTAACTTATGTGGACACGAGTTTACATTTAAATACGGCTAAATTACTCAAAGCGAGAATATAATTATCAAATTATAAGCACGGGTTACTTTAATATAAAATAAATAAACACGATTATACTTATAATAATATTTGTAAAAACAAAAACTTAAAAAATATGAGGTAATTAATAAAACTTTAGTGGTTGAATTAATAAAAATTATATAAGGTTAAGTGTAATATTATAAGTTTTCATGTTTTATAATAACTTTAGAAATTAAACAAATTCACCTTTATACTTTATACCCCATATACTTTATATATTAAAAATATAATATATATGTTGTTTTAAAATTACAACATATAAATATGCATAGGATTATAAATATCAAAATATTTCTTTTACTATATAAGTTCAGTAAGGACTCATTTATTTTATTTTAAAAGTATGATTATGTGGACACGAATTTGAATATTAAATACGGCTAAATTTTTGAAAACGAAAATATAATTATCAAATTGTAAGTATTGGTTACTGTAATATGAAAAAAAATATATACGTGATTGTACTTATAACAACAAATCATGTAATTCTTATTTATTTATATAAGAATATGTAGAAAAACATTTTTTTAAAACTTTAAGGAATATATTTTGAATGATCGTGAATATTATGTTGTTTAATGATTTGGGTGGTCTAGGATTATGATTA
Source organism: Chrysanthemum lavandulifolium (assembly GCA_022545495.1). NCBI lineage: Eukaryota > Viridiplantae > Streptophyta > Magnoliopsida > Asterales > Asteraceae > Chrysanthemum > Chrysanthemum lavandulifolium. Next base: position 261,331,574 of record CM040243.1, on the reverse strand, counting down.
AATAAGAAAGCCATTTTAGAGAGATGAAGAGAGTTGAGAGGAGGTTCTTGAAAGAGAGTTGCTTAAACAAATGTAAGGTTAGATTCAAAGAAGCCACACCCCTTCCATGGATGGAAGGGGTATTTATAGTTACAAAGCTAACGTCCTCCTGACGGATTGTGGATCAGGCATACAGTGGGTAAAGACCCGTCCTTCCTCCACGGTGTTACAATAAACTATACTACGCTACAAACTAACTAATTAACTACAAAACAACGTAAATAACGACACGTCTACGAGCTAACATATGCTAGACCATAATTGGGGTGATCGGCACATTAACATGGAATTTTCTAATTCCTAACAATCTCCCCCTAAGGGAGGTCACCCCATGATTTACATTTTGAATCCTAGCATTCTATTCTTGACTTCGTTCTTGAGCTCGTAGACTTCAATTCTTCAAATATGCAATCTTGTGCATTTGTAGCGATTCTTCAAAGTCCGCATTGATTTGTACTTTAAGTGGAGGCCTTTAACTGATCCACATCTTTGATGATCTTTGAGCTTTCTTCGAGATCATCAGCCATAGTAAATCTCTGGATCACCCTTTATTGTGTTGCCATCATGTGAAGTTGTGACTTTTGGACCGACATGCTCACACTTTTGAATCATGACATCTTTCCATCAGAGTAGCGGAAGCCTTACTGGTTCATGATATTTTGCAGCAAGCGTAAACATAGTATAAAATATCGAGCCGAGTTATGTAGATATGCACGGTCATGATTTCTTCAAATTAAGTATGGATGCTTTGTGAGCATGCGGCTTTGGATTGACCACTCAATTCCGATCACCGCAACCGTCCAAATGTACCGCAAACAAAGTTAGAATAAACACACGAAAGTGTCTTTGATCACTTTCGTCGAATTAAGGTACACGCCCACGGTTCCCGCTGATCAAGACAAGCATTGCCTGTGATCGTATAATTCGAGGAATCTCCTTGATGGGGTTTCGCATTCGCTCTAGTCGTTCTCAAACCGAACGCCTCAAAGAAGACAACACGGAGTGAGTGAACCAAATAATCGAGATTCACCGATTGATGAAAATGATTTGAAAACAATCGTGTATTGCTTGAAGAAAGAGTTTTGCAATACGACAAAGGTTTTATGAGAAAGATCAATTTTCAATCATATATACTTTTTATATTTGAAGAGAGTACACATTCGATGTGCTAGATACAAGAAGAGATTCGCACATCGAACGGTTTTTCCAAAAGTATTTTTCAACCAGAGATACTTTTTGTGTTTGAAAATGAATACACATTCGACGTGCAAGAGAAAAGAAGGTTTGCACATCGAACGGTTTTTCCAAAAGTATTCATCAATTCCATTCCTGGACCAAGGTTGATTCAATAATGAATCGCACCATCGTTTCTATCCAGTTGTCACAAGCTTGATCTTACGAGAAGATCTCACATGTCACCCACCAAGAGCTTGTTTGATGTTGGCTCTAGAAGGATTTCCATCTTCATTGTGAATATTTTAACATATCACTCGGATGTTCCGCAATACCACAAGGATAATGCGTAGGACTCTTAATATATACTTACTTTCCACATTGTGTGAAACAACAAGTCTTCAAGAATTTAGTGTCCTAATGAGATGTTGTGGATGATCTCTTGGCTCTAGACTCAATAGTGCACATTTGATTTCCTATGTCGGAGACTAGGGAGAGGGTCTCCTTCTTCAATATCAACAATCTCTAAGAGAAATTCGATAGATTATGTCGATTTCCCGTGAGAATGAAACAAGCCCTTTTAAGAGGAACTTGAGTAGCTTGGGAAGGTTAGTGCAAGCGTCCTTTGGGTCCATGACGCCTTGTCTTCAATACCGTGTTACCTTAGTAACCACCAAGAGCATATGTATTGAACCCGTGTCCGCCCTAAGGTTGAATTATTGGAGGCTATTTCTTTTCACCCATTTTACATTCCAATTCTTTTTCATTCTTCAACCCCTCAAGATGCTTACCGAGACTTCATAACTAGAACCTTGTTGGGTTTATTCCAAGACTAGCTCTGTCTCATCCGCACTCTTCCCATTTCTCATTTTCTCCTTTTTCATCATACCTAAGGACTCTACACTATCTAGTGGATTGTCCTCGGTAGATCCCTCCGGTTCGCGGATCGTGGGAACAAATACCTAACCTAACCATCCTTATAACACCATGCATAAAGTAAATTGGTCGGTCTTTTGGTACAGTTCATTCTTCCTTTAAACCAATTGAAAATCATTTGGAAAACAATCAAGGTACTTGTGATACGAGATCAAAGCATTTTGTACCTTAATAGTTTTGATCATTTAGAAAAACCTCCCCCTCAACATGTGCATATGATTTAGAAATTGTTTAGCACATGGAGGCAAGAGGACTTTGAAATATTTTCTTTGATCACAATTTTCATACGAAAAAGCCATTTGATTTTCATGGTAAAATTCTCCCCCTCAATATGTGCATAGGATAAGTGAAATCATTTTATCACATAGAGGAAAGAGTTCTTTTGAAACACATCCACGATCACAAAAACCATTAAGAAAACCATTTGAAAACACAATCAAGGTACTTTATGTTAAAACATAAAAGCCTTTGTACCTCGATAGTTTATTTTCTTTTAAAATGCTCCCCTCAATATGTGCTTCGAGATTCGAAAGCGCTTAGCACACAAGGAGAGCAGCATGTACATTTGAATAAAAACGATCACCTTTATCAAATTTCATTATTAAATCACAAATTCTCCCCGATCAAAAATATCAAACCCTTTGAGATGTTGGATCCCAAGTGATTTGATAAGGTTTAGAAAACATGGGAGAAAATGTGCACGATTTAAACACTCATCTAGTTTTTGGATAAATGCTCCCCCTCAACATGTGCATTATGTATATTGAAATCGTTTGGCACATGGAGGCAGGAGTGCCTTTGAAGGACTAAAATCAATTCCATTAAAACAGATTTGAGATTTAAATCACTATCTCTCACCCGATCAAAGATTTCAAACCATTTGAGATTAGTGATCCCAAAAGATTTAAATAATTTAGAAAATTTTGGGGAAAGACGTGGCAAGATTTGATTTTGAAAAATGACAGATAAGGCCATTTTAAGACATTAAAGATTGTTAGTATCAGGTATGATTAATTTAAGAGATCTTTAAGTAAAATAAAACAATTTCACAATCAAACAAGAACAGAAAAAAATTTCATTTTGACAGATCTTTGAGTTTTAAAGAAAATCATACCATTACATAACATTAAATCTTTAGATCACCACATTTTGTACAAACGGACTCTTTTGAAGATATATTGTTTGAAAATAATTTATTTTTAAATCACTCTCCCCCTCAATCGATGACCAAGTCGATAATTGAGTGACATAGGTTTTGATAAAAGAAGTCCAATGATTTTCAAATTTTAGTCCAATTTATTTTCAAAACAATATTTTCCATTTTCAAAACAATATTATTCAAAGTTTTAGAAAATGGTATCATCACTATTATCCCCGCACAAAAATACGTTAGGTGGATGAGAAGCTTCCGTTTTTGTTTGTCAGTAGGGTTTGGAGGAAAACCATCTGGCGATGCGGTGAGACTTCTTCTTACGCTGCATTTTGAATGCCAACCGAGGTCAAATTAAGCTCCGTTTCTTCAATCACTTAAGAAAACCATCTGCGATGCGGTGAGACCTCTTACGTTGCATTTATGCCAACTCTCCATAGAAGTCCAATTAAGCTCCGTTTCTTCATTTGTCAACCCAAGATATAGTTACCCTTTCCTTTCGCATCCAATCATCTTCAATTTTGGGATCCGGATCGGAACATTCTTTTATACCAATATATCTCGCATACGTTAGTGAACACACATACAAATATATGGTAGTCGACATCACCCAAACAATATTCGACAAATAAAAGTCAATGCAACATATCAATCAGATCATATAAATGTATGGGAATATTGTGATCATCAAACTCTAATCATCTAATCCTAGCAATCATATCCTAGGCACCTAGTCCTTCAACATAAGTTAACATCATTTTTAATTAAGCATATTAGGATAACTAAGAAAGCCCGTTAAATGATGTAGATTTGAAAAACATTATCCCCCTCAATCCATGACTCATTTTATGAAAAGTTTAAAAGCGATGAAGTCATTTATTGAGTTTTCAATTTACAAAACTCGAATCGATTGTTTTAAAACAACTCATTTACCAACAATTTTGAAAACAACAAATATTTTTCTGAAGAATTTTAGACGGAAAAACATTTGTGTAGGAACAGCAGTCCTTCGACACACTTTCCTTGTTTTGTTTTTTGGATAAGTGCACGAAATATTTTGAAAATAGGTTTAGCGCAACACTTTCCTTCCTTTAAAAGAACGGGTTGCTATCTGAAATAATAGCAAGCCATAATTTTGAAGAACGGGTTACAGTCTGAAGTAACTGCAAGCCATATTTTGAGACATGTATAGAAAGAAATATTTACTCCTCCTCGCCGAACTTCATCTATGGTCCCGTGCCATTATTGAATGACATTTCTAAGACCTTAGATGTTATCGATACCGAAGACATGTCTTGAGAAAACAATATTTTGGTATTTTCAAATTTTATTTTATTTTTATTTTTATGGGTTTTTGTAGATTTTATGATTTTCTATTTTCTTTTGTTGGTTTTATATTTTTGTATTTGGTTTTTGATAGATAATTACAAAGATAGAGTAGATGATATAATTTAAGAAGATGATGATACGAGTACCGAGATAAGGATATCGAGCAGCACATCGTAGAAGATACAATTCGTCATTTCTTAAACTTCCACAACCAAAGCTTCCAAGGGCTCTTGAATTGAAAGAAATAGAACCATATGAAAGTGAGACTTTGGCAGCTTCCCCCCAAACCGAAAATCCTTTAGCTGAGCAGATTTAAAGCTTTCTTTCAAGCTTCCATTAGCCAGGTGCACCAAGAAGCACACCATTATCATTGATCCTGCTGCTCCTTTTAAGAATAATCACCGTGATTCTTCGTTCGAGGCTATATCATCCAATAGAACAACAACAACGTATCATCCCACATATGAATAATCTTCTCATATTTCTTTTCTATTGATGTCTGAAGTGATCCATTCCAAAAGGTTTCAAGAGAACAATTCCCCCAAGTAGTTGAATTGATGCAGTCAGTATCTTTGTATAACGCTCAAGAACTCTCCCGCATACACATCATGAGGGTAATGAAGAACACCTTCCCTATGTTCACATCTTTCGTCCCTGATGAATGTGTATGAAGCTCAAGAACCCGAAGTACACCAATATCCAAGAACTCTCCCCGAATACACATCATGCCCGGACAGAAAACACCTCCCCAATGTTTGTGGTAAACAATGGCTTTCTTCCCTGATGATCGTGTATGAAGCTCAAGGACCCGAAGTACATACATTCCCCAAAGAGAGAACAACCGATAACATTGAAGAAGCGGATCAATCATCGATTATCTGCGGATGACAATCTGCGGATGTCAACTCCGAATAAGTGATTATATCTCGAATCATCGATTAAGCCCTCAAGTGAGACAACCGAGCGCCCAATGTACACAATTTCTCTCCCCTGACGATTGCGATAACATCGAGATCATCACACACTTGTGTACCTCTTATATCTTCAGAAACTTTCTCTAACATCTCTTCCCCCACATAGTTGGAATAAGAACACTAAACGCCTTGATGAGTAAGACCTTGAGTTTCTCTACGGTTATGACATTTATTTTCCCAGGATATCTTCAATCACTTAGAAGAATTAAGTTCATCAAGTTTACTCGCCATGAGTCAAACCTTGAGTTTCTTTGAGGTAATAACATTTGTCTTCCCGGGATATCTTCAATTACTTATAAGTATTAAGTTCATCAAGTTTACTCGCGTTTAGATGATTGTCTCCTTTCCCCTTGCTGGTTTTGACACTTCAGAATCAGCAACTCTTTGTAAGCCCAAATACTTGAAATCTGCTGAGAAGATCGCTTGAAGTCTTTGTGAGAATCAACTTGCTGAAGAAAGTGAGCAAGTCTAATTGGGGATTAAATTTGACCTTTCACCCTCCCCCAATTAGTGCTCTCCCCTAAACTGACAGTCTTTATGATGAATGCCCAGAATAAGAAGAAGTCTTTAGATCGTTAAATGCAATTCGTCTTTAGTCTTCTAACATGTAGCGTAGAATGTAGAACCGATGTAGACTCGACCTTCTTCAAGATTGTCCAGTTGGGAATAAATAGTTAACATCTTCAACTCACACCAAAAACATCCCACCAAAAAGCATCCCAATTAACTTACATCTTGCAAATCCCTTAACTAGAATCCATCCCAATCAAACAAGAACGAAAGATGTTCATCAAGGAAATCAACAATTAGGCGCAGCGAACACACGAAATGGTAACACCAAACTACTAATCACATCAAACAAGAACAGAGAGATTGTTCGAATCATCATGTTGATGTGTACGTGAAGCATTAACCGAAGCACTTTGTCGATAAACTCATCAGTTCGAGTGAAGATGTCAACTAACGGCTCTTAGAAGAACAACTCCATGTAAAGATGAACCAATAAGAAGAAGACCGGTTCTTACATGAGTTTGGAGCCGTTTGACCATATATTCTCAAATATCAATCAGCCATGCAGTAATTTCACACTTCTTCTCCCCCTCAAGAATTGCATACGGAGTTTCCATTCTTGATTAAATAAGTGAAAATCATCCGAATGTTCTATTCACACTTCTTTTCCGCAAAATCAGCACATGATGTCGCCATCTTCATTATAATCGAGTAAGTGGAATGAGAAAACAATCAGTGGTAGCCCGGTTCACTTGATGACTCAAGCGCGTGGAAAAAGTATGAAGCATGTTGATGAGAATGGTCATAAATGAGAAGATTTCTCTTCGTAAGATAAAGTGCACTAAAGCGTACACTTTTCTTTTCTTTAAGGTACGAGGCTTGAACTGTTGTGTTCAAACATCATTAGAAGATTTCTCTTCTTTCGAAGATAAAGCGCACTGAAACGTACACTTTTTTTTCTTTAGAGTACGAGGCATGAACTGAAGTGTTCATACGTCATAAGAAGATTTCTCTTCTTCAGAAGATAATGCGCACTGAGACGTACACTTTTCTTTTCTTTTAGAGAACGAGGCTTGAACTGTTGTGTTCAAACGTCATAAGAAGATTTCTCTTCTTCAGAAGATAAAGCGCACTGAAACGTACACTTTTCTTTTCTTTTAGTGAACGAGGCTTGAACTGTTGTGTTCAAACGTCATTATGATGAAGTATGAGGCCTGAACTGATGTGAACAGACGTCATAAATCTCTCTCTTTTCATCTATTCTTGGCAAACTTGTAATCACCCCATTATCATTCAGTAGGCTCTTTGTTGTGACAGCTGATGGAGAAAACCCGATATAATGAATTTGACCCTGAAGTAAACTACCCCGAACTCGTGACTTAAATTTGCACATATGTAACAAAGAGCGGTGCCGAGACTTCATCCACCATTGAATCTCTAAGTACTCTATACTCTTCATCCAACCAACCATCAAGTAATAGACGTACATCACCTCTTGAGAATCCACAATTCAATGTGACACTGAGCACTACAACGTAACTCCTTAAAGTGATAGTTATTTTGTGGTGGTATGAGCCCAATTCCCCCAAGTGGTAAAAGAAAAGGTAAAAGACACACAACAATAACTAGATTTCCAAGTCTTCGTTTTTAATAATAAGCTCGAATAAGGATCATGAAGAATCTTCATCCAACCATCCCCGATATCTTCAGATACTAAGTACACTCGCCCGTGATATTTCACTTCAGCCTCAAATAAACAATAGTGAATTAACTCGTTGTCACTTCTTGGTTAAAAGCTCAAATCTAGCCTCCTTTGACATTTTAAGTGAACTATGATAATGGTTTCATCTCGACCATGGTTAAAAGCACATAACCTCGTAAAACCATGTAATAACCAAACTGCCATGACGAATATCCAAACACACATCCAATTCATGAAGTACACCTTTTATCCCTTCTTGAAGTAGAAACCGTAGCACTAGCATCAGAAAGGATCCCGATCTACACTTTCCTTTCTCCAGGATGGTTCCATCATCACGGGATTTTACAATTCTATGGTTTAAACCGAGAAATAGTTTCTTTCACGGGATTTTACAAAACCAAGAATAAACCGTAAGAAAGATCCGGAAATGCACGTTACTTTAACCGGGATGTTTTCATTGTCACGGGATTTTACAAGTCTATGATTTAAACCGAAAAATAGATTCTTTCGCGGGATTTTACAAAATCAAGACTAGACCGTAAACAATGTTAGTTTGAACGTGTTATGACAACATTGGTTTTGGTGAATATATGCTTTAGGGAACATGCAGCGGTTCATCAACGGTTCAATATCCAACATCATCAAAACACCAACCATCCAATAAACACTATGGTGAATGCATCAATCACGCATTTTGTCGGCTATTGTAGTGACCACATGGAGAAATAGACCCGATATGCCAAACTTGAACAAGACGTAACATTCCGGATTTGTTACTTAAGCTTGCACTAATCCTTGTGAAGAAGAAACGGTGTACCCAAATGTACAAAACCTCTTGACATATCCACAATGCGTGAGACATCAAGTGATAGCTACATTGTGGGTTAATCGAGAAAGAATCACAACCGTAACTAAATAGCCAAGTCTTTATCACACACTATAACTGCCCAAATAAGTCATCTTCGCGGAAGGTTAGAAAGAAAGAAGACGTAATAAGTGATCGAGCCCGGAAAAACCTCACATCCAATCCAAATAAGAAATATCGTTCAAACAACCCCGTAGACAACCTTGTTCAATTATCAAGTCAACCTTGACAATATTTTACGTGAATATGTATACCCTAGAGTATCAAACCACATAGCACAATTAGACACATCTTCAAATCTCATCGATAAATCTCATATCCCATTCCATACATAAGCACTAAGTAAGATTAATCCATTCCACTCTTTGCACATCTCGTCAACCAAAGTGATCCGAATATTTCCCAATCTCAATAGCTCAAATCCAAATCCGGTTAACAGTCGTGATAATAAGTTATTGTACAAAACTCGGCTAGCAAAACTGATCACAAATGTGATACCAATTCTTATCACAACATGTGTCAAGACAAAGTCCATTCAATAATTATCATTAGCTCGATTATTAAGTCGAATCGTGTCTCAATACACAAAATTATATAATGGCCCTATCAAACCACACAATGTGATATTCGGTTAGCTCAAGCCCAAATCCAATTGAAATACATGAACAGTTTATATCACGGCCCATAAGACAAGATACCTGATCCAAGTCCTCGTTATCACAAAAAAAACAACCCATCTGGATATTCAGTCGGCCCATTGAAACATATACCCGATCCAAGATATTAACACTAATTTACGGGTATAAAAACACCCTTAACCACACAAACAAACCCTAATCCTAGATCAAAACTCTGTCCGCCCCCATCTATTACCAAACCCTAAATCTCACTCACCTTAACCTTAATCAAAAAAACAATCCACCTCTCTCATTCACAAATCTGCTTCTCTAAAACATCAAGCCTCTTTTCAAGATCTTTGAATCGTGATGATAACTTCCATTTCGCCACAAAGATGGCTTGAGATGAGGATCAACGCCACAGGGATGGTTTATAATCAAATGAGTTGGCTTTGACATGGCTTCAAAGTTAAACCAAGGTAGGTTAATCATTAATCCCTTTCAGTGATGTTTTCCTTTTTGTATACAACGAATCAAGAGTTAAGAAGATAACTTGATAGTTATATTTCTTTTCTTTTAATTCGGATAAAACACATAAAGATCAATGATGATAATTGTTTCTTCTTATGCCTTTGGCTTGATGTATCTTTGAGAAATCCAAAAAAAACAAATCTGAGATCTTTTTCCATTTACATTTCATAATACCATATGATTTATGGATCTGTGAAGAGAAAACTTTCATTTCAATGACTCTTAAGGTCTTGAATTGGTCGTTTGTTATGGACGAAAGAAAGGACTCTGAGATTGAGTTAGGTTTTAAGTATATCATTAAGTAATGAGTTTTGATCTATGATGCATGTTTATTTCGTGAATAAGGACTGTCAGAAGTCATATAATAGTGAATCACGAAATAAGAGGCTGAGATTATTTGTTTTTGTTAAGAGTCTTTGAACATGAACCTATGATGTATTATTGACACTGAGGTCGTGAATCCATTTGGCTTTGATCAGTGATTTGTTTTTGAAAGTGTTTGGAACGAAAGGGAAGATTGTGACTCGGTTTATGCAAAAATTGTAGTGAAACAGATGTGATATAGAATATGGTTTTTAGGAAGTGGTCATGGTCAAATCTCTACATCTACCTTTCTTTGTCAGTCAACACTCGGTACTTTAAATATGGAGTCAAGTCGCATATGTTATCCACATAACTCGCTTTCAAGAAAGCAAGTAGACAACTCGCTTGTAATTTTTTGACTCAACTCGCATCAGCAGCAACTCGCTCAAAAGCAAGTGCAATTATACCAAATGCGAGTTAAGTAACTCGCATTGACTGGACCAGAAACCCAACTCGCATCTTTCTCAACTCGCATAGCATATTCAATGAATCTGGACACGGTGGCAACTCGCATAATACACATTGAATCTGGACAGTTTGTAAAGACAAACCGCATAGTAGCATAATCATACCAACTCGCATCATACCAACTCGCAACAGATCAACTCGCATCAGATCAACACTGAATCACGACAGTTTGTAAAGACAAAACTGACAACTCGCACGTATGAAAACCAGTCAACTCGCATTTTAGAACATTTACATGAGCAGATTCATAACTTGACAACCAAACACAGATTAATCAGTACATAACACAACAGTTTTAACAACTCATGAAACTGGATTCAAATGACAACAAGATATCAAAACTGCATAACCATCATCAAGAGAAATAACCAAAAACCCTTCGTATCAACCACATCCACATACACACAAACCGTATATCAAAAAAAACATGTAAAACCATACGAATCACCAAGACAACAAAACCTCGGCTCTGGTACCAATTGAAGGATCGTGAATATTATGTTGTTTAATGATTCGGGTGGTCTAGGATTGTGATTAAATAAGAAAGCCATTTTAGAGAGATGAAGAGAGTTGAGAGGAGGTTCTTAAAGAGAGTTGCTTAAACAAATGTAAGGTTAGATTCAAAAAGCCACACCCTTCCATGGATGGAAGGGGTATTTATAGTTACAAAGCTAACGTCCTCCGACGGATCGTGGATCGTGCATACGGTGGGTAAAGACCCGTCCTTCCTCCACGGTGTTACACTAAACTATATTGTGCTACAAACTAACTAATTAACTACAAAACAACGTAAATAATGACACGTCTACGAGCTAACATATGCTAGACCATAATTAGGGTGACCGACACTTTAACATGGAATTTTCTAATTCCTAACATATTTTAACTTCATCGACGCTAATTATGTGTTACTAAACTCGCATCTTGTGTACAGCATAACATCAATAGTGAAATTTAAATAGCAACATCAACATATATGTCTGCTAAATATAGTTAAATCTTGAGTTATCTAAGAGAAATTTTTACAAAGTTTTATTTTAACAAATTCTAATGGATATTAATATATAATGGAAAACTCGTGCATAAGTATATAATTATATGTAATTACATTTAAACACAAAATATTCATTATTAATACAAAATAATTTTTTTTGTCAAAACCCCGTGCGTGCACGGGTATTATAACTAGTTATTGCCTAAATAATAATAATAACCCAATTACGAGTCATTCTGACATGTGCGTTGCACACGAGCTTATCTAAATGTGGAATGCGTAATGCTTAAGTTAGTATAAATTGCTTTAGTTGTGGGTATTTAATTGGACTTTGCAATTATGTACTAAATAATGATTATTTAAATAGTCTGTTCAATTGCACTTTTTAAATTTGCAAAGGTTACATAATCGAATATTTGCCTATTTATTTGACATTTTTATCATGCTTAGGTGTGAAAACATTTGTATTTTAATATAATGGCAAAATTTCAAATGCTAGAGAACCTGATTACTCTTTCTGGTTCTTCTAAATTGAATGATCCCATGCATATGTGGTTTATTCAATAGGTTGCGAAGATGATGCGTTGTCTAAATTGCTTGTTGCTAATTGTGAGCATTTGAGGAGGGTAATGGCAAGAAACCGAGATATGATTGCGAACATGGAAGCCCTAGGTAATGATGTGGTAGCTTTGGATGTGGTTGAAGCGCTAAGGAAAACTCAGAGAGACATCGGAGTTACTTCATAAGTTAGCAAACCGGTTTTGCAAAGAAAGGTGGTGCTCGTGTCGAAGAAGGATATGCTATGAAGATGAATGAATATAATTAGATGTTTGTTTATTATCATTTTTTAAAAATAACCTTAAATAAGCCTTTAATTGAAATAAACGTGCGATGCATACATGTTGTATTGAAGGGTTCATAGTGTACTGTTTGTGTAATTTGTCAGGTTCTCAGTATGATTTCGACGCCCATATAGATCAATCTGTAACTCGTGCTTTCTCGTGCCAATTTTTTTCCTTGTTGAAATAATTTTGTTATTTATACGTCATATAGAATAATTTATATGTTATGTAGTAAGTTAATAATTTTAATGTTTTATTTTGCTCGAAAAAGTTTGCAATTTGTATTTGTGATCACCGGATGAAGGATGTTGTTGACGTTATTTAATTACTTTTAATTGAGTTTCATTGAAATAATGTAGATGATATTAATGTTTATCGTGATAGCAATACGTATTTGGTTATTGAGCGTATTAGATTGATAAAAACCATGATAATGATACATAGATAGATATACATACATTTGTTAATGAATTAGGTTCAAGGAAATATTATGTACGATCATAATAGACAAACTTTGAGGGCTACTTTTGTTATATTGCAAAGTTTAGTTGTAATTTTAGGCATTCTCAAGTTGGAGGGTTTTATGTTGTATTTGTCAAATTTATGTTAATTACGGATTTGATGTTTATGCATAGGAAGATGAACGAACCGCATTGCAATTAATACTCGAGTTAATATTTGAAATGATTAAGTTTATTCGGTTAGAATATATTATGTTAGTGATTCATTTTTATTAGTATTATTATCTTTTTTTCAACATAACATCATTTGTGACCTAACCACCATCAAATCATATGAAAAATGTCTCAAACACCATTAATCAATGAGCTCAAAGATGTCTCATGGATCACATCGCCTACAAAATGCTTCAAGTTTTTATTCAATCAAGAGATTGCGAAGATGAGGTATGGTTATGTGGCTAGGGAAACGAAGGAATGAGTGGTTAGATGGGTTAATAAGCACATGGAGAGAATGAATGAGGTTTTGTCTCTGAACTTTGATGAAGAAGAAGCTGCTGATGAGATGTATGAGGGTCTTCATGAAGTTCAAGTGATGGAGCATCGGTTGTTGGAGTCCCTTGCACTCATGTTGGTAGAGGTGCGTGCTATTATCACCAAAAAGCAGGAGCATATCACCATCATAGAGAAGTATGATTAGGTTTGGGTGGGTTTGGGTCTTTAGGCTATTTTGTGTTGCTCAATGGTGTAGGTAGGTTGTTGGGTTTAGCTGTGTTTTCCTTGGTCTTGGTTGATGTCATGATGGAAACCTAAGATGTAATTAGGTTCGTTAATAATGAATAAAATTTCAAGTTTAAGGTCCCAATATTGTTTTAATTTTTTTATTTATATAATGTATTTATAAGCATTTGATTGACTTTATCTCTCACACACAGGAATAAAACACACATACAAAACGTATGTTGGTGAAATAAGTTTTTAGAGCGAATTTTGGGGTTTCAGTTTGAAGTAATATAAATGAAATCAAACAATAAGGAATCAAAATAAACGTTATCATTAAGGGAATGATTGCATCAGGTATTATTTCATCAATTATATGTCCATTAATTTATCAAACTGATTCTCATACTTGTGATTGATTAGATATATTCTTATTAAAAAAAATACCTTACTTGGTTATGGTTTGTAGTATGGTTTGATCATACTCCTAATTTTTCTGTCCTAATTGTTAGTGAAATGATATTTAAAACTGATTCATGAGTGGAAGATACGGATGTATTGCTTTGATAATAGTGAAATGAAGATGTTTTTAATTTTATATATGTTTTGGTGAGATTGAATTTGATATATACGGTGTTCGGAAATTATTCATGATTGTAGGATAGGGGGCTATTGATAATAATGAACAAGTCTTCATTTTTTCGATAGATTAGGTTAGTTGGTTATTAGCTTGCAACGGAATAGGTCATTGATGTTTAAGAATCTATGCAAAATTCTAGTATGCATAAGTGACAATTTTTGGTTGTATGCCTATGGTCGCTATTTTTACGCCTAAACTGTGATACATTTTCCAAATAGATAATATTGATCATCAACGACATCGCATGTTTATAGCGAATGAATGTCAACACAATTATATGCAAAGTGGTAAATCTCTTCAAGTCAATCATGTTTCATTGTGGTCGCCATCCGTTGGCGACACATGAATATATATTTTCTGTGAGAAGATATAATCATTGGTCCCTAGCAGACGCCCGTCCCAATGAACCATGATTGGCTTGAAGATGTTTAGCATCTCTGTATATAGTCGTAGTAGAATGGGCTGGAACTTGATATCGAAAAGTAATACTTTGAATGAGAGTGGCACAAAGTTGCAATTATTTTATGCTTTTTCTCATCATATCTTGCATCTCCATTATCAACTTATAATGGAAAATTTTAACTTAAACACTTATAGTTTAGTTTATTCGCATAACTATATGCTAATATTAACGTAGATGGGACTTCGATATCCATCTCAAATACCTTGTGCTATCTAAATAGGCTCGTGTAAAGTTATGCACCGACATTTTGCTAGGCCGTTAAGATATCAAAAGAAATTAAAGGGAAAATCGAGTGTCTAGATACGCTTCAACGTATGTCAAAATTTACAAATGTAATATGTGGTGATCTTTAGGTAGCGGTGTTTCAATTATTAAGCTCAAAACATTATTTGTTTATGAACCGAAAGGTTACGTGCAGTAGCGTTTGGGTATGTTTTTTGATTCATGTATGTGATGCCGACCTTAAATAGCCATTGTCGTAGTAAATAACACACAACTGCTTATCTTGTTAGAAATAAGTAACTTTATAGTTTAGAATGGAATAAGTTTAAAACTTAAACATCTAAAGTTGAGTTATCACTACTCTTGTTCCGCGTAGTGTTTACAATAGCCGTCTTGATTTCATCGAGAGTTGCGTTATTGTTAAGAGACCGAGATTGCACCGAGTATCCACGTTTGTTGTTGTTTTATTTATTAATGATAATATCAACGCCATAGCTTTCCTTTTTCGAGCTTTGAAATTGATTTGTCTCCTCCTTTTAGTGTCTAACGCAAGTTGTAAATGTGGCTTTTCTTTATCTCCGCTTTTCTTCCTTGAGTGATTGTAATATGTCTTGGATGTACTCATTGACTTGTGCACCTCCATTTTCAACCTATAAAGTCAACAAAAGTTGTAAGTAATATGGTAGCCTCTAATCTTCCAACTTTATTATTAGAAGCTGTATCATGTATAATGCAATCAAGTATACAAATAACATGTTAGTTTAAATTTAATTCTAACCTCAATACAGTCGATCAATGCTTTTATACTCTTAAGCTTATGATGTGGCCAACGTTGAATTCCCAAATCTCTACATTGCCTTTTCAAAATAGTTAATCCAACGTTAAGCTATTTTGTAGCTACATTTATTGGCTTGTCAAAGTATTCGGCTATCACCTCCCTGGTAAACGCCATTTTTTAAAGCTGGATAGTGTATACGTATGTGTTATTCTATACGTGGATGAATCATAGTGAGAGTCTTAACGATAAAGTAGTTATAGTCTAGGCTCTTAAATGCAACCTAGGGTGGAGGATAGCAAGTATTTCCAAGCATGTAAAACGAAATCAAGTATAAAGTAATCAAGTATAATGCAACCAAGGTAACTTATATTAGCATCACCGGATAGTTGAGTTTCTAGATATTTATACATTATGAGTACAGAGTACATTGTTTATGCATGAAAATTGTGTAAAAGTATTTACTTGTTTAATTTAGTCGAAATTAGTAATTAATAAAAATTTGGTGAATAGTTGCAATTACAACAAAAATCTTGTAACTTCCTAAAACTCATTAACTAAATTTACTTATGAGAAGTTTAATTGTTACTTTTGTAATTTCGCAATATGATGTCTTTAGATATTCCTAAATAAATCGCCGGTTTTGAGTTAAGCGATAGGCACTTAAAATGAGCAAAGCAATATGGTCTCGATTAATATAGTGATGGTCTAAACTAATCAATACATATAGAGTATGCAAAATTATTTTAAATATAAAAGTAAAGGAATTTGCATATGAATTTCAATGACATTATTGCATCCTGAAAAAGCTTTAGCACTACAAATTTTATAAGTTACACATGTAGTTTTTAGGAATACTTGTCTATTCAACATTTGTATGTGATATAGCTTTAGAACTGAACATGTTGTTTTAATTGTAGGAAAATGTTTATGTTGGATAGTTATAATTTAAGAGATAAAGAATTTCATCATGAATGAATTAGAAAGTTTGCAATTGTTTGAATAGATACAAATGCATAATAGTGTTACTCTAAATTAGGTTTTTAAAACCCTCCTTGAAACAATATTGCGTGTTCATTGCAGTAAGTCTTTTGTCTCGTGTCCAGTAATTATGATTCTCAGACACTCTGTCCTTGTGATTCTAGAGAGTACAACATATATTTGGCCATGGCTGAACACAGGTTTTGGAAATTAAACACCAACATATTTTATTGATTGAAACAGGCTCTTGCTAATGGTCATCGCGTAACATTGTTTTACAGGAAACTGTCTGTGTTTCATTATAAATGTCCACTTTAACTATGTGGAAGTGAGTATTATCCTAGGTATAAGGACAGTATATCCTAGCATGTGTATCACACTAATCTCGTGCCACGCGAAATGCCTAGGAAAAAGCGCTTGTCTGATTTAACTTTCTCATGAGGCTACCAACTGTTGCCACAACAATCTTGTCACCCATGTCTTATTAGGTGTAAGTTTTGGCCGTTAATTCTGAACGTATATGGACCCCTACATGAGTTAACTGAGTTATCTATTTTTTTTCCAACTTAAAGCAAAACATACTGTTGTATACTCTAACATGTTCTCTAAATTTTGATCTAAGCCAATTGGTATAATCAAGGAAGTTTTATAATGGGACTGATGCATCATTGAATTTTGGAATGAGGACTTGACTATCTTGGCAAGAAAAGGGACAATGTTGGATTTCTATACATGTGTGCCTTATTAGTTCTCTCTTCATACAACATCATAGCGTCACAGTTATGGCATTGTGATGTTGGCGGGATAATATAATAAGTTATCTCTGAAACTACTTTACAGTTATATATATTAAGAGGCTTTGACATATTTGCTTGAATGGTAGGATTAATTACCTCTAGAGGTTCCAATATAATATCTGCTGTTGGAATCTGGACATTCAAACTGCATCCTGAACACTTATTTGTGGATAACTTTAGGTATACTGGATACAGCTACTGGGCCTTTAAGCTTAAGTCGTTTCCGGTTTGTTTATGTGGTTGCCGATTCTGAACTAACATTTACAATTCCTTAATATAACTGAAATGATAATTCGATGTATGAATATATAGGGATGCATATCTTAATCTGCTTCATAGGCAGTTATGTTTTCTAATTTAAGCCCACCATCAAGTCTAACTACATATTGGACAGAGATGGGATATTCTTGGGATTGGTATTTGATTATGTAAGTTAGACATTCACATACATCATGATGCAGAAACAATTTTTATATAATCAAACATATTACATACTGACTTACCATGATGCATTGTTAGTCATAGAGATGGTTGTTTGACTATGTCAATAAGGTTGTAACTCACACTATATATATTTGAACATGAGTTAAATGAAGAGGCTCAATAGTCTACCTTTTGGGATATTGTGCTCTAAATGTAGCATTGATTGATAATTGAAAATGGGAAAAGTAGCATAGCCATTCATTAGGTAATAAGAGAAAATACACCATTGGTTATTAGATGAATAACACTAAAGGATTCTAGAGCCTAACAACGGCTGACATTGATCATCCTCCTTTTTTATTTGTTACTCCATACTTGTAGATACTTTTAATCTTCATGCTTCATGGCATGCTCCGGTCATCCTCCATTTGATTTTCTGAGACCATTTGCACCACATACTTTTATAGGAAACTGTTTACATTCGATCTTGAATGGCGATATATTCATGTTTAACATGAAAGTACATCTTGATATTAAAACTATGTCTCCTAGATTTGGACCACTGATGATTTATGCTTCAATTACATATCTTCCTAGCCTCTTGACAATAAGATGGGTTCCCATATACCGGCCTCCATTTGGATTCACATTTCTTATGAGTACGACTCGTACATTTATTTTCAACCTTAGAACATGAGCTGGCGTATAGGGTCTATCAATAGTATTTGACATAGTGTTGAATTGTTTTGGAATGTAAGCATCAATCTAATATTTATATTATGAAATAGAAGTGTTTTTAAACTGAAGCATTTATTGATAAGCAACTGAATAGACATGAACATGTATTCAATAGCTATAACATAAATATCTTTGGGTTTCTTTGTTCCCTTGTTGTGGCAGAATTGATATCTCCCCAAATTAAGAATTTAGGTGGTATACAATATACAAAAAAAATATGTAGTAATTTGAGTAGCTGAATTTGTAGTTGTTAGGTTTATATTTCAGTAATAACATTGAATTTTGGAAGGAGGACTTGACTATCTTGGCCAGAAAGGGACAATGTTGGATTTCTATACTTGTGTGCCTTATTAGTTCTCTCTTCATCAACATCATAGCGTCACAGTTCTGGCATTGCGACGTTCGCGGGACAATATTATGGTAAGAGACATGTACTCACTATTCACAATGAAATAATAACAATAAACCAATCGGTAAACATGGTTATGTTGATGCCTTCCTTTTGAAGTAGTGCTGGCAAAATTTTTGAATCACGCAATGTTATTGCATTTTGGTGGGTAGGTGGCTTCACATGGGGCAAAGTAGTGACAATTCAAGAAGTTCTTGATTTCACCAATTCAGAATGCTGTTCAATTCAAAGATACACCAATTCGGGATCAATTCAACTATAATGACCCATATTATAACAACTTTAATATCGATTATTAATGAAAACCTTCACTTCATAGGTCTTTGTTTTTTCTGCTTTGCTACAAAGCTCTTATTCATTTGATGTTTATTTTGCAGCCGATGTCGAATCAGTATCCCTGACAAATCAGTGGAATTATTTCAGTAATAATAAACATTTGTTGTAATTTGGTAGATGTGTTTGCATAAGAATCCTTTGGGTACGTTAGTGTTCCTAGCTTTCCACTTATTTTTAGCAATTTAACACAATATCAAAGTATTGGGCAAATTTAATATAGGTTCCTACTTCTTTTTAACCCTTCTCCTAGAAGATCTCCCTTTGATGTCTTCAGTTTGCTCATCTGTGGGGTGTTCTCGCAAGTCAATAAAGAGCCTACATATGTAAAAAGTGTAATAATTACAGAAGCAACATAGTGGTTAAGTAATTCATATTTTACAATGTCAAATATACATTTCTTGATATTCTTCCTAACAGCTGCCCCATCTTTGATATGTTATATCTTCTCTTTATCCGACCCTGAATCTTCAATAACATACCTAACATACAAAAACACTACTTCTCATGATAGGTTATACTTTAATTGAAAAATAAAATTATGCCATACAAACCTTCATGTCTTCTTCCGCTCATCTATTTCAGTTTCTGAATCCTCAAGCTCACCCTTTTAATAGCTAACAATTAATGAGATTTGTTTGGTTAAATTATAAACTTTTGTTAAATGTTAATAGATACACCATTGACTAACCTCTCGTGTTGTTTTTCTTCAGCTGGCTTTGGTGGAGTAGAGAGAGATGGATCATCAGATAATTTCTTCAAATGGCGCTTTTCCACAGAAGAAGTTTCAGCCACATTTATTCCCTCTATTTTAGTTTCCGGCATATTGGGTAGAGCCCTTAAATTATACAGACAATAATGAGAGGTTAAGTAGCTTATGGTAAAACATTTGTGCACATCAAAGTATGTTAGGTGCCTTACTCTTTTTGGTTGTTTTTAGAAACTGATGTCGGAGTAGGAGCTTCCATCAGAGAACTTTGTTCCACTGTGGTGCAGTGATTCATTAGGAAAGAGATCTATTATAGAAGTGTAGAATTATATGGGTAACTCAAACGTATTAGGTTTGAGTCCCGTGATCGTTCCAGACGAGGGATGAATGGAGTTTTCAACTCTCGTCGCGATTATTGTGATTTGAATGGTATTCTACACTACGAAGCAAGGGAAAGTAAAGGAAAGCAATAATAACAACTAAATCTATGATGTAAATAAGTAAATGCATCAAATACGTTTGGAACGATCACGGGACTCAAACCTAATACCTTGTGGTACGATCACAATAAAAAGACTTTGAAACGTCAAAAATGGACTTATAATTTGGGACGGAGATCGCGACGAGTTGAAAACTCCATTCATCCCTTGTCGGAGCGATCAAGGGACTCAAACCTAATACGTTTGAGTTACCCATATAATTCTACACTTCTATAATTGATCTCTTTCCTAATGAATCACTCCACCACAGTGGAACAAAGTTCTCTGATGGAAGCTCCTACTCCGACATCGATTTCTAAAAACAACCAAAAAGAGTAAGGCACCTAACATATTGTTGATGTGCACAAATGTTTTACCATAAGCTACTTAACCTCTCATTGTTGTCTGTATAATTTAAGGGCTCTACCCGATATGCCGGAAACTAAAATAGAGGGAATAAATGTGGCTGAAACTTCTTCTATGGAAAAGCGCCATTTGAAAAAATTATATGATGATCCATCTCTCTCTATTCCACCAAAGCCAGCTAAAGAAAAACAACACGAGAGGTTGGTCAATGGTGTATCTATTAACATTTAACGAAAGTTTATAATTTAACCAAACAAATCTCATTAATTTTTAGCTATTAAAAGGGTGAGCTTGAGGATTCAGAAACTGAAATAGATGAGCGGAAGAAGACACGAAGGTTTGTATGGCATAATTTTGTTTTTCAATTAAAGTATAACCTATCATGAGAAGTAGTGTTTTAGTATGTTAGGTATGTTATTGAAGATTCAGGGTCGGATAAAGAGAAGATAGAACATATCAAAGATGGGCAGCTGTTAGGAAGAATATCAAAAAAGTGTTAATATACACAAAAGTTACTAAAGTTTATGGAAAATTTGTCCTAAATCACTTATGTTTTTTTGTTGTTATTCAGGTTACTCAAGTTAACGGGTTTATTATATGGGTTACTCAACGTTTAAAAAAGTGACATTCTTGTTACTACGAGGGTGGGCAACCGGATAATTTATCGGTTCCCTTGTCCACGTCATCACTATAGTTTGAGATGTTACAAGAAAGTTACTATAGTTCACGGGGTTTATTAAATAGGTTACCGAACTTTAAAAAAAACGTTTCTATCCGTTTTTATACATTTATGTATGTTTTATCTATTTTCATTTTTTTACGTTTTTCTCCAATTTCGTACATTTTTTATACGTATTTATACGTTGTGTATGTTTTCTTTGTTGTCGTTCTTTTTTACGTTTTTCTTCATTTTCGTACGTTTTTGTATATTTCCGTATGTTTGTTTACGTTTCAATCCGTTTTATACGTTTGTGTATACATTTCTCTCGTTGTCGTACCTTTTTACGCTTTTGTAAATTTTGTATATATGTTTGTCCATTTTAAACGCGTTTTGTATGTATTTATCCGTTTTTATATGTGTGTGTACGTTTTTCTCTATACCTATTTACGTTTTCATACATTACTGTATGGTTTTGTACATTTTCATACATTATCTTACGTTTTTGTACGTTTTCATACTATTTTTACGTTATTCTACACCCTTGTATGTTTTATACGTTTTTATGTTTTATATGTTTTATCCGCTTTTATACGTTTGCATGTTTTGTATGTTTTTATGTTCTATACGTTTTATCTTCTTTAATATGTTTGTATGTTTTATATGTTTTTACGTATAAAAATATAAGAAACATATAACAATGTCCAAAAACATATAATAACATCCAAAAATGTATAATAACGTATGAAAACATATCAAAACAAAAAATTACTTCCAAAAAATTCTAGGAGCATCCAATTATGTATAAAAAAAACATACAAATGTGTTGAAAATTGTAAAAAAAAAACGTGTAAAAACAGAAAAAAATGTAAAAGAATGTAAACGTATAATAACGAACAAAACGTTGTTGTAAAAAAAACATATAAAAGTATACACAATTTTAGCAACTTATTTGTATATTAACTTAAATGTAAAAGAATGTAAACGTATAATAACTTAAATGAACATTTTGGCAAACGCTAGTAACTTATTTGTATATTAACTCATTTTTTTAATATAAATGAAATCTAAAATATTTGCCACGGAGTATTAGTACCGGTAATTCTAGGTTACCAAAACAAGAGTATCAAATATAACCGGTCACAATAAGTTGAGTAACCTGAATAGCAACA
This sequence comes from Chrysanthemum lavandulifolium, assembly GCA_022545495.1. Taxonomy (NCBI): domain Eukaryota; kingdom Viridiplantae; phylum Streptophyta; class Magnoliopsida; order Asterales; family Asteraceae; genus Chrysanthemum; species Chrysanthemum lavandulifolium. The sequence continues at coordinate 261,308,738 of CM040243.1, read as the reverse complement.
AAAAAACTTTAGTGACTTAGGACAAATTTCCCGTAAACTTTAGTAACTTTTGTGTATATTAACCCTATCAAGAAATGTATATTTGACATTGTAAAATATGAATTACTTAACCGCTATGTTGCTGCTGTAATTATTACAATTTTTACGGATGTAGGCTCTTTATTGACTTGCCAGAACACCCCACAGATGAGCAAACTGAAGACATCAAAGGGAGATCTTCTAGGAGAAGGGTTAAAAAGAAGTAGGAACCTATATTAAATTTTCCCAATACTTTGATATTGTGTTACATCTTAGGCGATGATTTTCCCATTGATTTGTCAAGGATATCGATCCAAAGATCGGTACGCAAAATAAACATCAAACGAATAAGAGCTTTGTAGCGAGAACGGAAAACAAGCACCTATGAAGTGAAGGTTTTCATTAATAATCGGTTAGTAAAGTTGTAATAAGATGGGTCATTATAGTTGAATTGATCCTGAATTGGTGTATCTTTTAATTGAACACGTTAATGTCAGTTTCATCGTCTGCATGAAGAGTTAATAAAAGTGAACATTATGTAATAGACCTTTGTTTACCCCAATATTGATTTATTATTCATGATGACTAGATGCGGGTTCAAAATATGTACAATATGATGTTTTTGCTATTTATTACTACGTATCATATGTATAACCCAAAAGTATATTGATAAAAATAAGTGGAAAGCTAGGAACACTAACGCACCCAAAGGATTCTTATGCAAATACCTCTACCAAATTACAACAAATGTTTATTATTCGAAATAGTTCCACCGATTTGTCGGGATCTTGATTCGGCATCGGCTCAAGATAAACATCAAACGAATAAGAGCTTTGTAGGAGCAGCAGAAAACAAAGACCTATGAAGTGAAGGTTTTCATTAATAATCAGATATTAAAGTTGTAATAATATGGGTCATTATAGTTGAATTGATCCTGAATTGGTGTATCTTTGAATTGAACACGCATTCCTGAATTGGTGAAATCAAGAAATTCTTGAATTCTCGCTACTTTGCCCCATGTGAAGCCACCTACCCAACCAAAATGCAATAACATTGCGTGATTCGAAATTTTGCCAAGACTACTTCAAAAGGAAGGCATCAACATAACCATGTTTACCGATTGGTTTATTGTTATTATTTCTTTGTGAATAGTGAGTACATGTCTCTTACCATAATATTGTCCCTTGAACATCGCAATGCCGAGCTGTGACGCTATGATGTTGTATGAAGAGAGAACTAATAAGGCACACAAGTATAGAAGTCCAACATTGTCCCTTTCTTGCCAAGATAGTCAAGTCCTCATTCCAAAATTCAATGATGCATCCGTCCCATTATAAAACTTCCTTGATTATACCAATTGTCTTAGATCAAAATTTAGAGAACATGTTAGAGTATACAACAAGATGTTTTGCTTTAAGTTTTTGGACAAAAATAGATAACTCATTTAACTCATGTAGGGGTCCATATACGTTCAGAATTAACGGCCAAAACTTATACCTAATAAGACATGGGTGACAAGATCGTTGTGGCAATAGTTGGTAGCCTCATGAGAAAGTTAAATAAGACAAGCGTCGTTGCCTAGGCATTTCGCATGGCACGATATTGGTGTGATAGACATGCTAGGATATATCGTCCATATACCAAGGATAATACTCACTTCCACACGCTTAAAGTGGACATTTATAATTAAACACACGAAAGTTTCAGTAAAACAATGTTATGCGATGACCATTAGCAACACTGTTTCAATCAAGAAACTATGTTGGTGTTTATTTTCCAAAACATGTGTTCACCATGGCCAAATATATGTTGTACTCTCTAGAGTCACAAGGACAGAGTGTCGAGAATCATAATTCTTGGACACGAGACAAAAGACAACACGCAATAGTGTTTACAAGGAGGGTTTTAAAACCTAATTTATAGTAACACTATTATGCATCCGTATCTTTTCAAACAATTGCAAACTTTCTAATTCATTCATGATGAAATTCTTTATCTCTTAAATTATAACTATCCAAAGATAAACATTTTCCTACAATTAAAAAATCATGTTCGGTTCTAAAGCTATATCACATAGTAATGTTGAATAGACAAGCATTCCTAAAAACTACCTGTGTAACTTATAAAATTTGTAGTGCTAAAGCTTTTTCAGGATGCAATAATTTCAGCGCGAAATTCATATGCAAATTCCCTTTACTTTTATATTTAAAATAATTTTGCATACTCTATATATAATTTTGCAAATTCCCACCCAGACTCATCCACGTATAGAATAACACATACGTATACACTATCCAGCTTTAAAAAATGGCGTTTACCAGGGAGGTGATAGCCGAATACTTTAACAAGCCAATAAATGTAGCTGCAAAAGAGCTTAACGTTGGATTAACTATTTTGAAAAGGCAATGTAGAGATTTGGGAATTCAACGTTGGCCACATCGTAAGCTTAATAGTATAAAAGCATTGATCGACAGTATTGAGGTTAGAATTAAATTTAAACTAACATGTTATTTGTAACAGTTGCTAATAATAAAGTTGGAAGATTAGAGGCTACCATATTACTTACAACTTTTGTTGACTTTATAGGTTGAAAATGGAGGTGCACAGGTCAATGAGTACATCCAAGACATATTAAAATCACTTAAGGAAGAAAAGAAGCAGATAAAAGAAAACCCACATTTACAACTTGCGTTAGACACTAAAAGGTGGAGACAAATCAATTTCAAAGCTCAGTATGAAAAAAGGAAAGCTATGGCGTTGATATTATCATTAATAAATAAACAAAGAACAAACGTGGATACTCGGGTGCAATCTCGCCTCTTAACAATAACGCAACTCTCGATGAAATCAAGACGGCTATTGTAAACACTACGGAATAAGAGTAGCTTATAACTCAACTTTAGATGTTTAAGTTTTATACTTATTCCATTCTAAACTATAAAAGTTACTTATTTATAACAAGATAAACAGTTGTGTGTTATTTACTACGACAATGGCTATTTAAGGTCGGCATCGCATACATGAATCCAAAACATACCCAACGCGCCGCACGTAACCTTTCGGTTAATAAACAAATAATGTTTTGAGCTTAATAATTGAAACACCCCTACCTAAAGATCACCACATATTCTCGTTTGTAAATATTGACATACTGTTGTTGAACGATCTAGACACTCGATTTTCCCTTTAATTTCTTTTGATATCTTAACGGCCTAGCAAAATGTCTGGTGCATAACTTTACACGAAGCCTATTTAGATAGCACAAGGTATTTGAGATGGATATCAGAAGTCCCATCTACGTTAATATTAGCCTATTACAGCTGTCTGAATAAACTAAACTATAAGTGTTTAAGTTAAAATTTTCCATTATAAGTTGATAATGGAGATGCAAGATATGATGAGAAAAAGCATAAAATAATTGCAACTTTGTGCCACTCAATTCAAAGTATTACTATTCGATGTCAAGTTCCAGCCCATTCTACTACGACTATATATAGAGATGCTAAACATCTTCGAGCCAATCATGGTTCATTGGGACGGGCGTCGCTAGGGACCAATGATTATATCTTCACGAAAATATATATTCATGTGTCGCCAACGGATGGCACCACAATGAAACATGATTGACTTGAAGAGATTTACCAGCTTTGCATATAATTGTGTTGACATTCATTCGCTATAAACATGCAGTAATGCGTTGATCATCAATATTATCTATTTGGAAAAATGTATCACAGTTTAGACGTAAAAATAGAGACCATAGGCATACAACCAAATAATGCTTTTGAATTGTCACTTATGCATACTAGAATTTTGCATAGATTCTTAAACATACAACGGCATATTCCGGTTGCAAGCTAATGACCAGCTAACCTAATCTATCGAAAAAATGAAGACTTGCTCATTATTATCAATAGCCCCCTGTCCTACAATCATGAATAATTTCCGAACACCGTATATATCAAATTCAATCACACCAAAACATATATAAAATTAAAAATATCTTCATTTCACTATTATCAAAGCAATAAATCCGTATCTTCCACTCATGAATCAGTTTTAATTATCATTTCACTAACAATTAGGACATAAAAATTAGGAGTATGATCAAACCATACTACAAACCATAACCAAGTAAGGTATTTTTTTTAAAAAGAATAGATCTAATCAATCACAAATATGAGAATCAGTTTGATAAATTAATGAACATATAATTGATGAAATAATACCTGATGCAATCATTCCCTTAATGATAACGTTTATTTTGATTCCTTATTGTTTGATTTCATTTATATTACTTCAAACTGAAACCCCTAAATTCGCTCTAAAAACTTATTTCACCAACATACGTTTTGTATGTGTGTTTTATTCCTGTGTGTGAGAGATAAAGTCAATCAAATGCTTATAAATACATTATATAAATTAAAAAAAATTAAAACAATATTGGGACCTTAAACCTGAAGTTTTATTCATTATTAACAAACCTAATTACATCTTAGGTTTCCATCATGACATCAACCAAGACCAAGGAAAACACAGTTAAACCCAAAAACCTACCTACACCATTCACCAACACAAAATAGCCTAAAGACCCAAACCCACCCAAACCTAATCATACTTCTATGATGGTGACATGCTCCTACTTTTGGTGATAATAGCACGCACCTCTACCAACATGAGAGCAGTGGACTCCAACAACCGACGCTCCATCACTTGAACTTCATGAAGACACTCATAGGTCTCATCAGCAGCTTCTTTTTCATCGAAGTTCAGAGACAAAACCTCATTCATTCTCTCCATGCGCTTATTAAGCCATCTAACCAGCTCATTCCTTCGTTCCCCTAGCCACATAACCATACCCTCATCTTCTGCAATCTCTTGATTGAATAAAAACTTGAAGCATTTTTGTAGCTGATGTGATCCGCAGACATCTTTGAGCTCATTGATGAATGATGTTTCAGACATTTTTTCATATGATTTGATGGTGGTTAGGTCACAAATGATGTTATGTTGAAAAAAGATAATAAGACTAATGAAAAAAACGAATCACTAACATAATATATTCTAACTGAAGAAACTTAATCATTTCAAATATTAACTCGAGTATTAATTCGTACAGTTCGTTCGTCTTCCTATGCATAAACAACAAATCCGTAATTAACATAAATTTGACAAATACAACATAAAACCCTCCAACTTGAGAATGCCTAAAAGTTACAACTAAACTTTGCAATATAACAAAAGTAGCCCTCAAAGTTTGTCTATTATGATCATACATAATATTTCCTTGAACCTAATTCATTAACAAATGTATGTATATCTATCTATGTATCATTATCATGGTTTTTATCAATCTAATACGCCAATAACCAAATACGATCGCTATCACGATAAACATAAATATCATCTAAATTATTTCAATGAAACTCAATTAAAAGTAATTAAATAACGTCAACAACATCCTTCATCCGGTGATCACAAATACAAATTGCAAACTTTTTCGAGCAAAATAAAACATTAAAAATATTAAATTATGACAATTTTATTACAAATTTAACTATCTATTAATTTAATGAAAACTAAATAAATTGAGTAATTAATATGTAACTAATCAAAATTTAAATTATTTAAAATATTTAAGATATTTAATATAATAAATCGATAAGATAATATAATTATATGTATTACATTAATTAATTAACACAATAATTAATTATCAAATTATTAAAATTGATTATAATTGTAATTAAACGATTGACAATGATTTAATTGTTATTCAATACTATGCATTATAAATATATTAATTCAATATTGATTTAAATTTAATTACTATAGATTAAATTTGCTATTCTTTATCTTAATGAATATTATCAAATGTGGTATTATCTTTTATTGTTAAATTGATTAATGAATATTTTGAATTAATCTATTGTAATGTAATTGTCAACTGAATTATGTGAATTAGCTAAGATAATGTGGTTTAATGAGCTTGATGGTGTATAGAATAGTATTTGTCATGTGTAGGGTTTGAAGTAATTGCAAGATGATCAAATTGAACAAGTATTTGACAGTGAAAGCTGGTATTGAAGATGAGATAAGATCAATGATGTTATGTCTTTTACATTTAAATACCTAAATTAAGTTGAAATGTGCAAAGTGTTGTTAAGGTTCATGTTAGTGTATTGAGTGATGCATTAGAGTTAGATTTTTGACATTTTTAATCCTAATCTTAATATAGCATTATATTATACGTTGTACAATGTTGTTTGAAGGTTAAGTAATCTGTAATTTTGTCGTATTTCTAGATTTAGACATAATCTGACTGTTTGGTTTTCTAAATTATTTTATGTTATTCGATATGTAAAATTTATATTTATGAGTAGTGTACATATTTTTATTTGCAAATATTATTTTGACATAAATTTGTATATTAATATTTAATTGATATTACAGGAGTAGTGTTGTATATGTTATAAGTTAATGTAGATAGAGTATTATATTTGTAATATTAGATGATAAGAATAATCTGTTCTTCGATCTGATTGTAAATGCAGCAAAAGATATGTAAGCTCATGAATTCATAAATGGATAAACTATTTTAGATTAGAATTCAAACCAATAAAAAGATATGCTGTAATTATAAAAAGGGGTTATAATCGTAATTTTATCTATCAATTATAATTATTAGACATTTTTTTCTATTAAAATAATCATTTGGATATATATGACAATTTTAAGGCTTTGGAAGCATATATACCCAATTATGAGTTTTGTTGGATATATATGACAATTTTAAGGCTTTGAAAGGATATATATGCAATTATGAGTTTTGGTTTGATATATATGCAATTCGAGACTTTTGAGGATATATATGCAATTCCTCATTAATTTAAGGTAAAGATGATCTCTTATCTTTATTCTTTTGAATCGTAACATGTTTGTACGGATCTCTTATATATGACAATTTCATACACGTACTCTCTTTTCTCATAGTTTTATATACTCCCGCTCAAATCCCTTGAGATGTTAAGACAATCCTTTTGACATGTTTATGTTATATGGTTCCCTTGGTTTGGAAAACGATTATATAATGCTGATGAACAATATGTTGGTTTTATGGATATAAATTAGTAGACGTGAGTTAGGATCGAACTCGAGACTATGGGATTGCACACTTTACGTATGAGAATTTAAAGTTAAATAATTAAATATAAACGTTGTATTTATTTATTTATTAAACGAAATAACTAACGGGCGTTAAGTAATTAATGTAATGGACTAACGGACGTTAAAGGTATTTGGAAAAGGACTTAATTGCAAAAGTTGGGAAGGTTCCGGAATCCCTATGGGATGCCATAAACCAATCGGCCAAGGATCAAAACAAGGAAAGAAAACCAACTTGTTCACCAAGTTTGCTTGGGTATATAAACAAGGCTAGGGGTTTTATTTTTCCATCTCTTGTGCTCATAAGCTAAACCCTAAATTGTTTGTGTGTGTTTTTCTTTGTTCTAAAAACCGGTCGACACCATTCAAAGGGATCGATTCATTACTTTTCCAAACAACAAGTTATTTGGTTTGATAAAACTAGCATTACTTTAATTCGGTTTAGTACGTGTGTACAAGAACATAGTAATAACATACTTTTGTTATTATCTTGGATTGAATTACAAAAAGGTAAGGGGTAATTCTTATAATCCTATAAACCCTAATTAGGGTTCATCCTAGTTGCTAGTTTGTGGATTTGATTCTTGTTCGGCTAGAATCAAGAAAAGCACGATACTTTATTCTTTAGTTAATTAATTATTCATTATATGTTCCTATACGCCCGCACTTACTTTGATGTTTATTGTTTATATTTATGATTTGTCATGTTATATAATTTAAACAGTGGCATCACGAGTCATTGGTTTTAATGAGTAATTAATTACTAAACACGTAAAAAACGGATATTGTATTGTGTTTGATATGATTTATTCTAAGGTTTTGGTTATGATTATATAAACCCTAATTTTAGGGTTAGGTCTTTTGCCCTAATTTGGTTTTAAAATCTATTATGGATCGAAAATTTTTTATGGGTGGAAACCCTAAAATTTTGTGTCGATTTCCTTAAATTTTTTAGGGTTTATATTAATTGTTATGTTATCTCATATCGAAACATAGATTTAATATATTTGTTACGTGATAAATTCATGAATAAAGTGTTATGTGACATGGAATTGTATGCGATCTTGTGACAACTTTGAATAATTGTTATGTTATATCCATGATGATACATGCATGTTCGTCATGGATGGTTGCTTGAATATTTAATTGTTAAGATTGGTTATGCGAAAATTAATTGTTAAGTTTTATACACATGTATATTTATGATAAATCTTGAATTGGGGAAAACTCCAATTACATATATTAATGAATCAATTATGTGCAATTTGGTATATTATTAATTATGGGTTTACGCAATCGATTCTTCGATGTATGTGGCTCACTCTCAATTGAGAGAGTGAAAGCCCTAATTAATATATACATTAATTTAACCTAGACATTGATTATTAATAGGGTTTTATCGAATAAGTTGCATGTTGCTACTTGTTTACACGTATAAATTGTTTATTATGTGTGCATTGTTTTGTAGTAGTTTATTTTTTTTATTACTTGTTTGTTTATTATGTTAGGCGGTTTTAAGCAAAGGGTAATTTTGAATAGAAAATAATACTGGACTAAACAATGGCGAAATTTGATTTGTTTTGGAAGAGTTAAGTTTTCAATAGTTTAATTGATTGGTGACTTTGGTACAAATGGTCCGAACGGCTCACCCACTAGAATGAACTATAAAGGGTTAATTAAGAAGTGCATGCAGTCACCGAAAGGATGTCTAAGGTTATGCTTTGCACTTACGGTCCTCGCCCTCTGTATGTTCGAATGGAGCTACTTAGTAAGCCATAATATGTACAAGCTCATCTTAAGGCGAATTAGTTTTAATTCCATGCGCCACCGGTGGTAATTATCCCAAACACTAAGTGTTTACACTTATGCAAAAGTACGGTATAATGGACGATAATTAACGCTAAATTCCTTGATTGGTGAACCCAATACCTCAATCAAAACTTTGATAATTTGATCTTTATGAATTGGTAATAAAAGTTTTTATTAAAATTATGCTACAAGATGAATGCATGACATCTTTGTACATCTTTGATTTGACCACATAAAATCAAAACTAGTACCCTTTTAAATTAAGTTATATGCCATCTAATTAAAGGGACACTTGAAGTTGCAATTTACGTCATGACAAGACTTGGCGAGATTGTAATGGAGAGGTAAATCTCTATGTAAAGTCGACCTTACATGGACATATTTGCGATTCTTTAAGTTAGACACTTAAGTTGAGTAGGAAGTGAGACTTGGACTCAAGGCATAAGATGGGATGAAACATGTTTATATTTGCAATAGCGTTGGAAAATATAAATCCCATAATGATCTAGGAATTGGAAATTGTTTGCCAATTATTGTTCGACAGATTACCTTATTATGTGCTTTCGTTACTAGCGGATCAAGCGATGTAATGGAACTACGATAATTTGGATCCTAGTTTTCGAGAAAATTCTATGGTTATATGAATATTACCTTGGGTATTTTATTTTCTTGAAAAATTTAATTATCGAAAATACTAAAATTGAATTTTGCTAATTCTTTAAATGTATTAATGCAACATTAAATCGTAAAGCGAGGTTATTCATGTATTGGTAAATTGATCTACACCGTAAGAGTTTTGGTAGAGTCAACTTTACTAAAAGAATAAACCTAGTCCTCTTTTCATAAGAAAGAGTGAGATTCAATCCTATTCCTTTTCATGAATGAAGAAAGGTATGATAGGACAATTAGAATTGTCTAAATTCTAAATACGTAACTCGTAAGCAAATTTTAATAGTTAAGAAAATTGCATATTTATGAGTTATTAAATGAGAAGCTAGACTATTTTACTGCAAAATTGGTAAAAGACAAGCTAGTATATTTTATCTAGTTGTTTTGTTTTGACCATTTAAAAGTACTACTTACAATTGTTGGAATAGTATAACTATTAAGAAAGAAATTGCATGCCCAATTTTTCAAGTTAATAGCATTGATGAATAATTCATCATCTACATAGTAGAATACATTCTTTTAAGTACACAAGTAATTGTTATGTATGGACTTTCTCAAAGGTGTAGGAAGTAAATAGAACACTATTTTCTTTTCTTTGGTTAATGAAACACTTTCAATGTTGTCAAATCCATGGGAGTGTTGTGTTCTTATTCTTGAATAAGGAATTAATGTAATGATCTCTTATTCATTGGGAGTTACAAGCTTTGTCATCTTGGTAGCAACCCAGATTATATCTAGAATGTCTTAAGATAATTACTTTCCACTTGTAGACACTTATGTTTTCAAGGATAGTCATGTACGTTTCCTTATTAGACAATGAAGGGGTTCTACATCTACTAGTTATGCTAATATCAATTACACAATCATATTAGTCACATAAACAAACATATGTCGTGTTGTTTATCTGCTACATGATGTTGTTCCATGCACAAGTGGGAGAAATCTATATTGTGTGCAAGGGACAACATATAGATATATGATTTAAAGGATTCTCTTGACTGCAAGGTAAGAGACTAACATTCTAATATAACTTGTGCATATATAATTTAAGAAACACTTGGTGTTGCAATTTACGTCATGTGAGAACTTGGCGAGATTGCAACAACAAAGTAAATCTCTATGTGAAGTCAGACCTTGCATGGACATATTTGCAGTTTCTAAATTAGACAAGTATTTAGAACATGTGTCAAAAATGATATATAAGACTACTTCAAATTAAATATTTATGTATTACTAGAATGACATAAATAAATGAAGTTATCTAATACTACTTCAATTTGTTTATTTATGTATTTTAGAATGACATAAATGAAAAATAATGTAGTCCTACATTATTGTGAAGAAAATAAATTAACTTGAAATTACTATTGAAACCAAAATTTGTGTTCATAATTACTTTAGTTAAATATGTTTATGATTCATTGTAAAGACATAAACATAAAGTTTTTAAGACTTATAATAAAGTAAGACGTTAACTTGTTATGTTTTTAATTAAGACATATACAAGAAGTCATTGAGGTGATCAATGATTTATAACATGTGATTATATTTGTTTTCTTGATGACACATGGATATGAAGTGACTTGGTTAAGAGTACTTGTGTTATAAAACATGCAATTGGCTTGGAAAGTCTATTATACCATTAAGTTGACTTAGTTGGTAAATAGGTAAGCCAAAAGGAATATGTTTATCTTATATATTGTTAGATTGTCTTACAATATTAATTCTAATGAATACCACAAGTTGATGGTATGTTCGATTAGGAGAATCTAACTCTATTTGATTTGTTTGATTCATGATAACCATAACTTCTTTCTTAAAAAGTAACAAGGTTAGAATATTGAGTATGGATTGAATATACTCAATATGACTCCAACCTAGAAGATTAATAAAACACCATTTCATTATGGAATGTGATGAATCACATTAAGTTTTAAAGTTGAAGATTCGAATTTGTTAAACTACTTATGAATAGGTTATTAACAAACTAATGTCAAGAATTATCAATGTGTATTTGTAATGTCCCAAATAGAGAACAATGTAGTTTTGCTCTAATTGCTAAGTATATATAGATAGTCTATATATTACAAAAGACAAGTGGGAGTTTTTATCTTGAAAGATAAAATTACAAGATACATAATCTTCTAAAATACACTAGTAAATATCATGATGAGGTTAGACATGTAATTGATAGACCTCATGATGATGGAATTTTCATTCATAGATCTGCAAGGATGTCTCAAATATTTGACTTATATCTTTGAGAAACATGAGTTCTGAGGATTATAGTAAAACGATAATCATTATGATGGATTACCAAATATTGAATTGGGTAAATTACTCATACTATGAATGTTAAAGATGTCATCCATAAAGATAATCAATTTTGGAAATTTGGTTTATCTTAATAGTTAGACTAGAGAATAGAAATGAGTTTCTTCAAAGAGATGGAAAACCCTAGTGGTTTGAATTTCTATGTAGAAATCATATGGACAATATTCTACACATATTTAATGCATGTCTTATGACAAGATTATTAATCATACTTAAGCAATTAATTGTGATTGAATATTCTTTTCTAGACACATTAAATATATAAAGATAATAATGGTCATACTTGTTTTCATTAATATGAAATATGACAATGGAATATCAAAACTCTTTCTTGAGAAATTACTTGAGCGAGGACGGTAAGTAATCGAAAGGTTTTTTGAGTTCATATAAATATAATCTTTGGAAGTGTACGAAGTGCAATAATTCATGAATGGATAAATGCATGCATCTATGAAATTATTCTTATATTTAATTATTAAATCTTAGTTTCGATTTATAATTGAAATAAGATAAATTTTAAGTATTCCTAAAAGCTAGTGGGAGTATTATGTTAAGTTTCTTAAATCTTATATGTTGTATAACATATAGTAAGTAACATTCCTTGTAAGCTAAATGTTAAGTCTTAGATTGGAATGAAACTTCACTTGTAAGATTTAATAAATTAAAACATACAACCTTGAAATATATGTTTATTGTTAATAAACATGTGCAGTAAAATAAATGATTCTAATAAAACATGATATGTCATTTGGGAAATTGATAAATATCTTTTGACAAGATAGAACGTGAATGAATTCTAAGGTTGAATGTAGATTCATCATGTACATCATGTTGTGTATTAAAATTGTTGTATCATTCTTGAATAAGAAGTGATTTGACAACATTGATATCTAACTAAAAGTTATTAGATAACTTGTGTAATGAATATTCTAAAGAATTACATCCTCACTGAATTGCTCCTAAATTCTATGGATGAACAATATGTCAAATGTTGTGCAAATTGTCATCGACTTTAAACTTGAAAGTTAGGAAAGCATCAAACATTACACAATAAGATATTATAGTTTACGGAGTTTTAATGAGCACATTGTTGTTTGTATACAATGATCTTTGGTTTAATTGAGATGACACTCAATACTAGTCATGGTAGGATTTCATCCTTGTTAAAGACCATGTGAACTATTTGTGCTACTAAGAGCGCATTGCATTATACATTAAAGAATAAGAATACTTTAAACTTTAAAATGTTTGAAAGTTTAAATTATCATAAATTGGTGATAGAGGATGTCACACACTTTATGAATTATTATGTGGATTGTTGAATGCACACATACAAGGACTTCATTAATTGAATTCTTGAAATAAGTATTCTCAAAATTATGATAGATCAAGTTGGTTGACTTATGTCTTGTCAACAAGTATGATTGTCATTACTTGAGGCATAATTCATCAACTGGAATTTTCATGCATTGATCTATTTGGTATTTGGATAAGGGATGTTAAACAATTGTTATAATAAATCAAATACTTGGTATGTTTGATTTTATAATATATTGTATTCTATATTTGCATGTTTAATCCGTAAATAAAATTAATTTATTCTAAATCGTCCGTTGTCAATTAATGATATGGGAGTATCATTAAACTAAGACAAATCTGAGAGATATGGTAGAATATACTTGAAAGTATATTGATGAGAATGCATACCAATTTCGGATGATATTCAATGAATTGAATATAGAACTTATCCCAACTACATAATTTACTTTGTGGATATTGTTATAAGTAAATTATGAATAGTTATCCTCAAACTTGAGATACCGATAAGTGTCATGAATGTAGTGCGTCGTGGAACAACTTAACGCTATCGTGGCGGTAGTCATAAGGGTTGTTTCACGAAGTGTTGCAAAGTTAGGTGGGTTATTCTCGTAGTCAAGATAGAATTTGTTCCTTCAAATTTATTTTGGAGTTTAATATTGTTGGGCCCCTCGTAGGGTTGACAAGATGTTTGCATGGCCATGCCCAAAGTTCTCCCCTGAATATGTTCAGAAGATTTGGTAATCTTGTTCAATCACTAATAACGAGAAACAGAATGGTTGAATAAAGAATGACTTAATTCCATATCTTTATTTAACATGGTATTAGAAACAAAAGGATAATAATAATGAGAAATCATTAAAAGGTTTTCCAGGAGCCTTGCTCGAGTTGTACTAGAGGCATCGAAGTGTTGCTAGACGCTAACCGAATGTGATCACTCTATTAAGATATATCCAAGTGGGAGCTGTTGGTTTTATGGATATAAATTAGTAGACGTGAGTTAGGATCGAACTCGAGACTATGGGATTGCACACTTTACGTATGAGAATTTAAAGTTAAATAATTAAATATAAACGTTGTATTTATTTATTTATTAAACGAAATAACTAACGGGCGTTAAGTAATTAATGTAATGGACTAACGGACGTTAAAGGTATTTGGAAAAGGACTTAATTGCAAAAGTTGGGAAGGTTCCGGAATCCCTATGGGATGCCATAAACCAATCGGCCAAGGATCAAAACAAGGAAAGAAAACCAACTTGTTCACCAAGTTTACTTGGGTATATAAACAAGGCTAGGGGTTTTATTTTTCCATCTCTTGTGCTCATAAGCTAAACCTTAAATTGTTTGTGTATGTTTTCTTTGTTCTAAAACCGGTCGACACCCTTCAAAGGATCGATTCATTACTTTTCAAACAACAAGTTATTTGGTTTGATAAAACTAGCATTACTTTAATTCGGTTTAGTACGTGTGTACAAGAACATAGTAATAACATACTTTTGTTATTATCTTGGATTGAATTACAAAAAGGTAAGGGGTAATTCTTATAATCCTATAAACCCTAATTAGGGTTCATCCTAGTTGCTAGTTTGTGGATTTGATTCTTGTTCGGCTAGAATCAAGAAAAGTACGTATACTTTATTCTTTAGTTAATTAATTATTCATTATATGTTCCTATACGCTTCCGCACTTACTTTGATGTTTATTGTTTATATTTATGATTTGTCATGTTATATAATTCCAACACCATGATCATGTCATTGAGGCACCAATGGCGTGACATTATATGTGATGGTGTGATTAGTCCACATCGTTTCCCCCTTATGATTATGATATGATTTTATTTGCTCAGGGAGAGCCTTTATTTTGATATAATTTGCTCATGGAGAGCATTCAATTACTCGGGAAGCGATGGATGCACCATATGATATGATATGATATGATCGGTCATGTAGTGTAGTGCCATACACATCTTCTGTCGATTTTAGATGCACTGGAGTCGCGACCACTGTATCACTATGATGTGTGATACAATATGATTTTAGAACGTGGGAGTGCACTTAAAATGATATGATGTAGTATACTCGGTATAAATATCCCAAACCTCTTTCTTTTAACCTTATATTTCTTTGACTACTATGGCGTTGAGGTGATGATATGACGGGAGAAGTATCTTTTGAAAATAAAATTGACATTTATATTCTATCTTTATTCTGTCATATTTCGTTGTTATTGTTATTTGTTATTATGCATCCGCACCAAGCAAGTAGCTTAGCCACATTTCCTTTTCGTCCACAGCAGGTTTAGCAGGGATATTAATTCGTTAACATTCGTGTATATGGGGACACCTTCTATACAATACCCCATCAATTTCCGATGTTCTCGTGATTTAACCTTGCGAGATCTACCACCTGATCAACCAAAGCCAAAACATTACAATAAATCATTATATAAAGAAACTGACTGTGTTTGTTCATAATTGGCATTAGTTGTCTAATGTTCTCATGATTTCCCGATATGACTTAATTCATCTTGAACAATTAGATTCATTACATGAGCTGTACAACGCACATGTAGCCATTTACCTTCCAAAAAAGCTGTCTCCCAATTAGCAAACTTTCTTTTCAAATACGCAACCACATCATTGGCAGTAGCATTATCTACTGTAATGGTAAAAACATTAGACACAATGCCCCGTCTCAGCAAGCTAAGCACATCTTCACAGCCTTTCCTATATCAACTCCCCTTCCCCAAATTACTTGAGATGGGGCAAAACTTCAACACTTATTTTCTTAAATCCCAATCATTATCGACATAGTAGGCCGTAAGACACATGTGGTTAATCCTTTATAGAGAAGTCCAAGTGTCGATAGTCAAACAGATCCTACCAACATTGCCCCTAAGTAGAGCACCAACCTTCTTATTTTCCTTGAGATACTGCTTCAAACAATCTCTAGCCATGCTGATTCTTGAAGGAGTATGAAAGAATGGTTAAGAAGCTTTCAGAAAATGATTAAAACCCTTTCCCTCTACCAACTTGAATGGAAACTCATCGACAATTAGCATGCATGCTAACGGCGTCCTAATTGATTGTTGGTCAAATTTCCAATCAAACATCTTCCTGTCATCACCATCTCCTCTTTGAATTGCTATGTTTGTTTGACCATCAAGCTTATTTCCAGGAAACTTGTCACAAACTTTCAAATGTGCACGCAAAGTACTTGTTTCGTGAATTTTAGTATCTGAACAATACTCCTTAGCACAATAACGGCACTTTCTTTTCTGCTCTCCTTGGTCATTAACAAATGACTCATAGTGACCCTACCAAATAACGTTTACGGGTTGCCCTAGATAGGTTTCTTTTGTTTCTCTTTTTTACTGCTTTCCAAGTTAACCACATTCTCAACGTTCACATGTTCTTGTGGTTTTTCTTGATACATCTAAGAAGAAACATGAAGATTGTCAGCTTTTTATTTACAAAAAATGTTAGGAAACACTGATAGTACTAAAGAATAAAATGAAGCAAACTCATTAGCTAACAAAACATGAAAAATGAGATTTGTTTCATACATACAGGTTACTGTAACTTAAAAAGAACTAACAGCACATACAGAAAACACTAACATTCTTAAAAAGAACTTATCTCTATCTACTACATAGTACATATATATAGGTAAAAACAATACTAATTACATGAAAACAAAGTTACTAAAGAATTTATATCTACTACAAGTTACTAAAAACTTAATGCATGGAAACACTAAAGAACTTATTGAGTTTGACTTACGTGAACTGTTTGAATTTTAGAACCAGTTCATAATATTATCCAACTCAAGAGAGAATTACATTCTCAACTAAACTAGTTAACCAGCAATTAATGGTTTTGAGCTAAGGTGCACCTTTATGCTTAAGTTCATAGATAAGCTAAATTTGTAACGTAATGTGACACTTAATTTCACTCATGTCACAATAACAAATCTCCAAATTCGGCTACTGCATAAATTTTTTTGACATTATTAACGCTCACCTCATTGTAACGCAACTTGAGTGATATGTAATTCATTTAAGCTTTTGCTTGAGTTAAAGTTACTCGCCATCTATATTTTCAGTTTAGTAGTTGGAAATGTTTGATATGCAAAAACCAAAAGAACAAATTGTCACGTATTAAACATGGACAAGTTATGTCAGTAGATACTTTAATGATGTCCTTAGCAAAAATATATGCATAGTGTAGAGAACATAATTCACTGTACTAGTTAAAAGATCAAGAGTCACAGAGATCAAGAGTCACACATGAAATATCTAATTCAATGTACTAGTTAAAAGATCAAGAGCCACACATGAAATATCGGAAACATAATAAAACGCAACAACATGGAATATCACAAACATAATAAGACCACATAAAAGACCAAGAAAGATAGAGTATAAAATCACAATTAGTAACAAAACAATCAAAACGAAATAACTAGTAAAAAACTGATTGCATCTAAGTATGAAGAGCAAGAAATAACCTTGAGTAGCTGAATATTGTCAGCAGCAAATAACATCACCCGTGCTTGAGTGATTTCATAATGGGCACTCAAGACACACTCAACAAACAGATTGGGCTCGCAGTTGTGATTGATATAGCGTGTCAGGTTCCTAATTGTACCAGCATCAATACAAAACTTAGGTTCCTTTCCAGCCGTACTGCTTTGCATTGTAAGCATGGCTGCACTCCTTTGCATTGAAAGCATGGGAATATCCCCCAATCATTTCTTCGAAATTCGAAAGGAAATCAAATTAAAAAACTTGTCACTTATCGTCAGCCCTAAAAAATGTTGATACAAAATTGAGAAGTCCAACCCGTTTCGCCAAATATACCCTATTTCTTTATATTTTAAAGTTGAAAATACCTCTCTTTGACCAAGCCCCTTCATGGTATCAAAACTATCGATGTCAAAATGTACATATTTTCGAGGTCATATATATCTTCAGCTTTGTTGAGGACTCCTATGTAATCACAGTCAATGCCCTGATGGGATGAAATCCCATGCATGATCGAACTACCCAGACCTTCATAGGAGTCTTGTAAACCTAATAGAGATATCAAGTACAAGCATTATGAATAAGCAATAGGTGATGCACCATCATTGCTGCTATGTACGTTGACCTTGACTTGACAGATTCATCCAATTGAACCCAAACTCAAAGGAGGACTACAAGCTCGAGGCTCGACAAAAAAGAAAGTCTCGTCATTAAGAAACGGCTTCGCTTTGTTGCGACTGCCGCCATCTTCGAGTAAAATCTTAATTTAGTAGTCCCGGTAATGGAGTCTTTCGAGATAAGACTGAGGCTGATTTGCGGTGCGTTTGAATCCCACAGGAGTGAAATAGCTTGGTTCCTCACATAGACTTTAGTGAGTAGTGAAGTTGGTTGGAGTGAGTCTACCCTGCAAAGCGGCTTCTCACTTATCCCCATTTGGGAATAAGGAGATCCGACGTCAGGGGACAAATCAATAGGAAATGTAATTCCACGGATTTTTTTGGTTGAAAGGGCTAAACATATTGAACCTCGAGTCTATATTTCAACCCCCATTGAGTTGTTCTGTTTCATAGCTCGTCCCACAGCCACAGTTTGGCCCACACTCGAATACGACTGTCTTGGTTCAATCAACCTATATATTCAAATTAGAAAATATAACCATTAATGATTTAAAAAAAATACATGATTAGAGTTGTTTTCAAAACCCAAAACATTTTTAGACTCATCCGAGAGCCACAGTTTGGCCCACACTCGAATATGACTGTCTTGGGTTCAATCACCTATATATTAAAATTAGAAAATAAACCATTAATGATTTAAAAAAATACCTGATTAGAGTTTTTTCAAAACCCTAAAACATTTTTAGACTATTTTTGAAAGTTGATAGTTACCTACCACCATCATGATGAACGTAAGGTAAGTCAGAGCCATTCAACCTAGCACATGCATAGCTTTTGGGATCAGTGTAGCTACCCTTGCAATTGCATCCAGATGCACTAGATGGGGGCACAACATTGGGGGAAATTAGAGATACCGGATATACGTCAAACCTTACATCAAAGAAATAAAAAATTATTGATGAATATTCATGATGTTAATTATTAATAAAATCTGTGCAGTTAATAAAGGGAAGAAAAGAAATCATAAATACATGTGTGCATGCAAACACACAAACATTTTGAGGTTGATAATGTACATTTTATTTCACATAAAAGAAAAGAAAGATAAAACCTCAACTGATATGAATCATGCTGTTAAGGCAACAACTTTTGACCAAGCCCTTCATGGTCTCAAGGACAGTTGTTGTCAAAAATGCACATGGGGTCATGGGTATCTTCTGCTTTTGAGGACTCCAATGTACTCACGAACAAATGCCGAGGTATTTTAAAGTTACTTGTTCACACGCGAATGCTAAAATTCTATTAATTTGAGTAATTATTCAAATTAATGCCCAACATTCACAGTGAACAAGAAAGATATCCATGTTGATATCTTTCAGAAAATATGTGCATGTGAACAAAGAACTTGTAATTGCATTATTTCGATTCTTATTAAGGTACCATAGATAGTTAATTAAGATGAAAAGGTGTCAAGAACCAAAGAGTACTATTTAAAATGTATTCGTGACTTAGATTCTACGGATCCATAAAGTGGTTGCCTTAACAACATGATTCATATCAGTTGAGGTTTTTATCTTTTTAAGTTACATATATTGTTTTGCTTAAAAATAATTGTGAATTAAGGGATCTGAAATAAAACGTACATTTTCAACTAAAAAATTTTTGTGTGTTTGTATGCACACATGTATTTTTGATTTCTTTTCTTCCCTTTATTAACCACACATATTTTATTAACCTCAATACTTTTTTATTTCATTGATGCAACGTTTGACGTATATTCAGTCTCTCCAATTTGCCCCCAATGTTGTGCCCTCATCTAGTGCATCTGGATGCAATTGAAAGGGTAGCTGCACTGATCCCAAAAGATATGCATGTACTAGGTTGAATGGCTCTGACTTCTATTACTTTCATCGTGATGGTGGCACGTAATTATCAACTTTCAAGAATAGTCTAAAAATGTTTTAGGGTTTTGAAGACAACTCTGATCACGTATTTTTTAAATTATATAGTATATAGGCTAATTGAACCCAAGGCATTTGTACTCGAGTGTGGGCCAAACTATGGCTATGGGATGAGCTGTGTAAACAGAACAACTCAAAGGGGGTTGAAAAATAGACTCGAGGTTCAATATTTTTAGCCTTTTCAACCAAAAAATCTGTGCAAATGCTTATTTGAAATGCTTGTACTTGATATCTCTGTGAGGTTTACAAGACTCCTATAAAGGGCCGGACAGTTCGATCACGGGATTTCATCCCATCTGGGGAATTTGTCTGTGAGTACATAGGAGTCCTCACCAAAGCACATCCATGACCCCGAAAATATGTATATTTCTGACATCTATTGTCTTGAGACCATGAAGGGGCTTGATTAAAGAGAGGTATTTTCAACTTCAAAATATAAAGAAATAATATTTGGCGAAATGGGATGGCTTTCTCGATTTTTTATCAACATTTTTGGGGTTGACGATCAGTTAAAAAAAAAAAAAAAAAAAAAAAAAAATTGTTTTCCTTTTGAATTTCGAAGAAATGATTGGGGATGTTCCCATGCTTTCAATGCAAAGCAGTGCAGCTAGAAAGGAAGCTAAGTTCAATATTCATTTCTGAACAATTGGAAACATGACACGCTATATAAATCACAGCTGCGAGCCAATCTATTTGTTCATTGTGTCTTGAGTGCCCAGCATGATATCACTCAAGCACAGGTGATCTTATTTGCTGCTGACAGTATTCAGCTACTCAAGGTTATGTGTTGCTCTTTATACTTAGATGCATACATTTTCCTGTTTGCAATATGTTTTTTGCTAGTTATTTCGCTTTGATTGTTTTTGTTACGGATTATGGTTTTATACTCCATCTTTCTTGGTCTCTATATGGTCTTATTATGTTTATGATATTTCATGTTGTTGCGTCTTATTATGTTTTTGATATATCATGTGTGGCTCTTCATCTTTTAACTAGTACAGTGAATTATGTTCTCTGTGCTAGGCATCTAATTTTTGTTAAGGACGTCATTAAAGTATCTAGTGACTCATAAAAAAAAAAGTAACTTCCAATACCGTCTTCCACGGGTTATGGGTCCCAATACCGTCTTCCACAGTATGGGGGAGGTTGAGACGTAGACAGCCTTACCCCTACCTAAGGTAGAGAGGGTGCTTCTGGGTCTACCAAAGGTGTTAACCACTTGATCCAACCTTGCTCTTATCTAGTGACTCATACTATGTCTATTTGTTTCTAAATAGTTGGACCTTAAAATAAAGGTGCATGGTTTGTCCATGTTTATGTAGAATCGTTGCAGCGGTATATTCGTGATTTCCACAGGTTTATTCCATAATCGAATTATGGAATAAGGCACAAGATTTGACAAGAAATGATTCTTTATTTACTAAACAACATGGTTACATTGTTTATACAAGACACACCATTACAAAACTAACATATGTAACATATATATAGGTTTCTAATCGGTGTAAATGAACCGACATGTCCCTTCCTAAAATAACTAACTTTGGCGGTTAATTAACTAACTTTTGTAACCGCTAGTAACTACCCATAACCGCTATTCGGTTATTAACTATCTAACATACAATTTCAGCCCTTTGGCTTTCGTTTTAATGCTTAACAAGACTTATGCAATTAAACGGCTAACATTTTCCCCCCTAATTGTTTAAGTCTTGTTCTCCGAATCTTCATGCTCTTCTTCGCGTTAGTATCACCAAATTCCAACAACTTGTTGCTTTTCATTCGATGTTCATCCAAGTTGTTTGTTGTCTCGTTGCTGTTGTGTTTATTTCTAACCAATTCGCAAATCCACAAAATGTTTTCGGCTTCGTTATTGTTTTGTGTCGAATTGTTCCTGTCCAAAACAAACGAGTTCTCCTTTTTCTTTTTTGGTTTTACTAACTTTTCCTCACGTTGGCGTTTCCTCTTTTGTGTGTCGACTTGAATTCCTTTCTCCACAATCGTGTCTTGTTCTCGGTTTTCTGCCAAACAATCAAATAATTTTTGTTGTTGTTGTTTCTTTTATCTTGAATTCCAAGTTTCTTTTCCCACAAAATACTTCAATGTTTCTCTCGGTATCCTTCCAAACAAACGAGTGTTTGTTTCTCTTCTTGTTGCGTGTGATATAGATCACCAACAAAGATTCTCGTGACAAATCTATTGTTCATTCCATGTGCTCCATCCTTCACTGCACTATCTTCCTTCTAGCATGGTAGGTCCTTGGCCATCTTTCTTTGACTGGTTTCACCCACTTCTTTTTGCATTTCACCCCAAGGAACTTTTGCAATTTCATGGCATATCACTATAAAATTAATGAACTTCCTATAGCAATCTGTTATTGCTTCCTCTTCTCCATCTGTCAAGCCTTGTAAACTTGCAATGGTCTTCCATTTGTCACTAGTCTTCCATTTGTTACCGAGTCTCTTCCGTCCCAACGTGTTTCCCTTGGTGTCTTTTCCCTCGTTTGATCTTGATGATCAAAACTTGAATCAAACTCTTGCAATCTTCGATCCCTTGTTTTTGATGTCACTTCCCAGGTTTGAACCTTTGGCTCTTGATACCAATGTAGAATCGTTGCAGCGGTATATTCGTGATTTCCACAGGTTTATTCCATAATCGAATTATGGAACAAGGCACAAGATTTGACAAGAAATGATTCTTTATTTACTAAACAACATGGTTACATTGTTTATACAAGACACACCATTACAAAACTAACATATGTAACATATATATAGGTTTCTAATCGGTGTAAATGAACCGACATGTCCCTTCCTAAAATAACTAACTTTGGCGGTTAATTAACTAACTTTTGTAACCGCTTAGTAACTACCCATAACCGCTATTCGGTTATTAACTATCTAACATACAATTTCAGCCCTTTGGCTTTCGTTTTAATGCTTAACAAGACTTATGCAATTAAACGGCTAACATTTTCCCCCCTAATTGTTTAAGTCTTGTTCTCCGAATCTTCATGCTCTTCTTCGCGTTAGTATCACCAAATTCCAACAACTTGTTGCTTTTCATTCGATGTTCATCCAAGTTGTTTGTTGTCTCGTTGCTGTTGTGTTTATTTCTAACCAATTCGCAAATCCACAAAATGTTTTCGGCTTCGTTATTGTTTTGTGTCGAATTGTTCCTGTCCAAAACAAACGAGTTCTCCTTTTTCTTTTTGGTTTTACTAACTTTTCCTCACGCTATGCTTTCCTCTTTGTGTGTCGACTTGAATTCCTTTCTCCACAATCGTGTCTTGTTCTCGGTTTTTCGCCAAACAATCAAATAATTTTTTTGTTGTTGTTTCTTTTATCTTGAATTCCAAGTTTCTTTTCCCACAAAATACTTCAATGTTTCTCTCGGTATCCTTCCAAACAAACGAGTGTTTGTTTCTCTTCTTGTTGCGTGTGATATAGATCACCAACAAAGATTCTCGTGACAAATCTATTGTTCATTCCATGTGCTCCATCCTTCACCGCACTATCTTCCTTCCGCATGGTAGGTCCTTGGCCATCTTTCTTTGACTGGTTTCACCCACTTCTTTTTGCATTTCACCCCAAGGAACTTTTGCAATTTCATGGCATATCACTATAAAATTAATGAACTTCCTATAGCAATCTGTTATTGCTTCCTCTTCTCCATCTGTCAAGCCTTGTAAACTTGCAATGGTCTTCCATTTGTCACTAGTCTTCCATTTGTTACCGAGTCTCTTCCGTTCCCAACGTGTTTCCCTTGGTGTCTTTTCCCTCGTTTGATCTTGATGATCAAAACTTGAATCAAACTCTTGCAATCTTCGATCCCTTGTTTTTTATGTCACTTCCCAGGTTTGCACCTTTGGCTCTTGATACCAATGTAGAATCGCTGCGGTATATTCGTGATTTACAGTGTTTATTCCATAATCGAATTATGGAACAAGGCACAAGATTTGACAAGAGATGATTCTTTATTTACTAAACAACATGGTTACATTGTTTATACAAGACACACCATTACAAAACTAACATATGTAACATATATATAGGTTTCTAATCGGTGTAAATGAACCGACATGTCCCTTCCTAAAATAACTAACTTTGGCGGTTAATTAACTAACTTTTGTAACCGCTAGTAACTACCCATAACCGCTATTCGGTTATTAACTATCTAACATACAATTTCAGCCCTTTGGCTTTCGTTTTAATGCTTAACAAGACTTATGCAATTAAACGGCTAACAGTTTAATATGTGACAATTTGTTCTTTTGGTTTTTGCATATCAAACAGTTTCAACTGCTAAACTGAAATTATAGATGACCAAGTAACTTTAACTCAAGCATAAGTTTAAATGAATGATATATCACTCAGGTTGTGTTACAATGAGTTGATTGTTAATAAAGTCAAAAGATTTTATGCAGTGGCCGAATTTGCAGATTTGTTAATGTGACTTGAGCGAAAATGTCACATTACGTTACAAATTTAACTTATCTACGAACATAAGCATATAGCTACATCTTAGCTCAAAACCATTAATTGGTGGTTAACTAGTTTAGTTGAGAACGTAATTCTCTCTTGATTTCGAAAATATTATGCACGTGATCTAACCAATTGATAACATGTGAACTGGTTTTACAAATTCAATTAGCATTATGAATTTAAATACACTGCAGAAATAAAATGGTTTCAATGTGATGACTGATGTGAACATTTAGCCGTTTTGTGAAAATAAATACATAACGAATACTTAGTTAATTTAATCATGAGATATATACTCATTATCAAGTTGCATGTCTATAATCGATATACATCGCATATAAATGAGGTTATGGAACATCTGAATGAGCAACACTAAATAATGAAGTTTTTTCAAACTTCTAAAGCGTGTTGTGATTGCTTATTTGCTTGCATAAAGGTGGATTTTTATGATCAGTTGCTCATGTCAGTTAAGCTACAAAGTATTTTCAGGTGAATTAGCTATTCACTTTTCCAGCGTATGCATAAAGTGGCAAAACTGAACGGGTCAGTCAGGTTAGGTATGGTTGAAAGAGGGTATATATAGTATGACATGTAACAATTTTTGTCCAAAGTGCGACCTTGGAGTGGTTGATTTTCAGAGCTGAAGCACTTCAAAATCTGACACCAATTACAAATACTTTTTTTCTGGTTTTACTTCCAAAGGGTTATATTCCTCCTACTGGCTCCACCGGTGCCTTGTGAATAATATTATATATTGGATTTCTTATCGCTTTTATTGTCAAATTACCGATTCTACCACCACACCCACTCATTTAGGCAGTTACGATGGAAACAGAGACACGAACAACTATTTGCACCTCTTTGAGGGTGCCATTAACATGAAAAAATGAGTTATGCCCGTTGCCTGCCACATGTTCACTTACACCCTTCGGGATTCTGCTCGAATCTGGTGGAATGGACAAAAGGCGAGAAGCGTGGTAAGTTTCGATGACCTTAAAGCCATATTTCGGTTACACTTTAGCAAGCAAAAGAGGTTTACCAAGACTCACCTACCCGTACACAACATTAAGCACAAGGAATGGGAATGCACTAGGGCGCTCGTTACTAGGTACACGGATGTGTTTCATTTGCATTTGTTGGAGACGATTGCCACACGTGGTTATAAGACAGAACACCCTGTAGCTATGGCAGGTGTATCCTCTTTTTCGATTTTACACCTATCTAAGCCTTATTGTTACATTTAGTTATTATACATAATGCTAAGAGCAGTTTGAAAACGGCACTGTTTCGCATTATGGGTTGTCGTTTAATTTTAGGGCCATCTCTTTGTGAGGTGTGCTACCGTTCGACCTGTTCCCTAGCCATTTGTATTTTGTGACCAACGCGTTCCAAATCATTTCTTATTTTTCTTGAGCACCAGGTGCTTCCGGCCTAAGTATCTTACACTACCTTCAATTAATATTTTTAAGGTATGCGTGTTCTAAATTGTTGCTACATGTTGGCATGGCAATGTACTATGTTTGTAGCCACACTGGGCATATCCTATTTTATTGATTACTTACATACCCAAGCCTTATTGTTAGGTTTCTCTGTTTGATTTCGCTCGCGTCATATTTGAATGCCATTATGTACTGTAATAGGGTGTGATGAGTCTAAATGAGTTTGATTAAAGCTGAGATCACCTTGGCGACGCAACATACTAAGTTTATGTTCCTTCTAATTTTAATGTGTGTTTCATTTTCATTCATTGGAGACCATCTCCACACGGAGTTATAACACATAACACCCACTAGGGAATATAACCCCTGCTACACTCGTATTTAGACAAACAAACCAAAAAATATTTAGACAAACAAACCAAAAAAAATGTTCTATATATTTTGAACATTCTATACTTGTTCTTATACATTCTTTTATGTGTGTTTGTTTAACACCTTAATGACCGAACACAAAAAGACATGAAATTTTTTTTTCTGTATAAGTGTTTGTATTCGTTCATAAATGAATACTAGTAGGGTATCCGCGCGTTGCAGCGACGGATACCATGTGATTCAAATTTTGACGAACAATATTTTGCTATTATATGATATGACTAATGTTGCCCTTCTCTTCATTCACCAACCACTTTGTCTTTCACGGTTTTACGGACAATAGGTCGGTAGTTTAATTCAACGAATACGACACTTCATCCCAATTCGAAGTTGCAGTTCAAAATATCAACCCAATATTTATCTATAGTTCAAACTTGATTCGGCCACAATATCTTCACAAATACAACCCAACTTCAAAAACTTTGGTAGGATTTCGGCCCTTTTAGGTGAGACAAGTAAAGTTGCACCCGTCGCGTTGTGGCGGGCCTACGTTATTTTTTATGGTTAGATTTTTTTTGAACTAATTTTTCTTTGTTATGTATTTTGTATTTTTGGGTTCGATCACGGTTTTTGTGGTTTTGTAACTTATTACGGATGCTTTCTTACTTTTAAGTTGTTATATTTTTTGTATATAAGTATTTTTTGGCTATCTTTTAAGTTGTTATATTTATTTTATATAAGTATTTTCTAGTTATTTTTAAGTTGTTATTGGGTCATGTAAACATTTGATTAGCTTTTTAAGATGTATGTAATAGAATAGTTGTTGAATTTGGTTGTGGGCTACGCCATTTATTGCGGGTTATGTTGCTTGCCATAAATTGCTATTTATTTATTTCGGACGCTTTTTGTTATTTTTTAAAGATGTATTATTTACGGTATCTATCTATACTACAACTAATGCATTTAGGACTTCTTATAAAGGAAGTCTTAAAATGTAAGCTACACATCTTTTATAATTAGTAATTTATATAATTAAATTCTACACTATAATAATTGCATTATAATGTACACTAATTACACATTAAATTTTAATATTAAAGGATGTTACAAACTTACAATAATACAAATTTATATTTGTAATTTTTATCATAAACATTCAAGTTTTATAAAATTCAAATGAGTATAAGTATGGATATCTATATTTGTATTAATATACTTTACAAAAATTCAAACACGCATCTACTTTTTTCGAATTATCAAACGGGTAAACATTCAAATACTGACTCTTATTACATACTGCTAAAAGATAAAGGCACGAGAAAAACTGAAATGTTTAGTACCGCCACTGTTTTGCACAAGTATTATGCTAGTTTGTTGAATATACTTTAAGGTAAGGGTTTTTTTTTAGATAAGCTGGATATATCTTGGGCATTGTCATTTTTGCATGGCATTGATGGTCTGCCATCCTAGAGCCACTCAAATTATCATTTCTTTTCTCAAGTATTGTGCATTACTTAACTCTATAATTTGCTTATTTATTAATTTGCTTCATCCTTAAAAATTTATCTCTTTCATATTTTTACCTAACAAAAAGTCTAAGAGATATGATGGCATGCGATAGTTGGTTACTTACGGAAACCGTCAAAAAAAGCAAACGGGCCCAATGTAAACAACCTAACAAAGGATTTTCAACACAAAAATTGATAACCAATCCATGTTAACCTAAAATGATATCAAACCTATTATATACAAAGTAATACTAATAACTTTGTTGCCCTAGCATCTCATACACATTTAATACGCTCTTTATCACAAATCACCGCCACACATCTTTATCACATTTCATACGCCTCTTTATCAAAAACTAACACCAAATACTCTTACTTTCTTCTTGCTAAACCGAATCACAAACACCCTTATCTTCCTTTCTTCTCAATACAACACTATCCAAACCAAGAGATAATCACGAATCTCTTTTTCCTTAATCCAAACCAGGAACAAAAACATGTATTGTGGTTCTCGTTACTTGACTCTTTTTGGCATCAAGATCTTGTGAAAATGAGGTCTCGGGTAAGTTGTTTTCTTTCTTTTTATCCAAACCACACAAATCTAGGACACAAGCCTTGAACCGTGGCTTTGTTGTTATGGTTTCAACAGATCGATGATGGGTTTTGTTGGATCATTATAGATCAACGATTATTTCAAAAATCAAGCCCGAGGTCTTTTTATTTGAAAATATTTTTTCGCTTAAGATCTTGATGAGGATGCGGTTTTGTTGTAGTTTGTTGTATATGAGGAGATGGACCGTGATATTGTTGTAGCTATTTTTGTTTCGAATATGAGTGAGGACATAATCTGCTTTGCCCTTTGTGTTGTAGGAGAGATGGATAATAGGTTAATGATGGGCACCGGTTTTAATAGAAAAATGGAGTGTAGTGTATGTTTTTATAGAAAAGCCGTTTCAACTGGTGTTATGAATGGTGTATATGGTGGTGTAAATGGTCGGTTACAACAACTCAATTGTAATGAAATTAAAAAGTGTATTGATGTACAGTATTAATTTAATAGACTTTGTAAAACACTTCTTTCAATTATAAGGAATTTGTTGAATCTAAATTTTTAAGTCTTTTATTAATAGCATGTCCCAAATGTTTTATATAGTAGTATAGATGAATAAGCCTTCGTTCGTGTTCGTCTGTTCATTTACATCACAACACTCGTTTCATTTTTTAAGTACTTCAGAAGATCCGATTTCTTATAAGTCAAGTAATAAAATAAATAAGGGAATGTCTAACCAATGCCCTAGGGGCATTGGTTAAGATTTGTCTTCTTGTCATTTTTATTACATAAATGGTCCTTGTAGTTGACATAAAATTGCATATTTGGACGGGGACCCACATAAATAATTATTAAAAACCAAAAAAAGACAAATGTTAACCAATGCCCTTAGGGCTTTGGTTAGACATTCCCAATAAATAAAACAAAGTACTAGAAAAATGATGCATTAAATTCTAATGCTACGTGTGAAAAAGGAAGACTTGGTCAAATGACAACACTAATTAGTCAAACCCTTGATCTTTAATATCCCGTTTTACTCGATAGTTTGTTAACACACGTGTCACGAACCATAAAACAGTTGCAAGTAAAATACATATGCAACGTAAAAAAAAGTTTAATGCAACGTAAAAAAAAGTTTTGTAAGTGTTAGCAAAATCTGAGGTTCTCAATTCATTTAGACATTGTTTATCTTTTGGGTAAACGGTTGTTACCGGTGAAATATATTGAAAAATAAAGAGTGTAGATGATAAAGTTGGGGAGAGCATTTAGACATTTTTCGAGTTTAAAGTTCTTGTACGGGTTAAATATCACGATTGGCTCGTGTTTGGGTAAAGATTTTGGTTTTCCTTTGTTGGAGTTTAGAGTTTGTTGTCGTCCGGTTAGTGTTCGTGCTTGATTTTGGTTTCAGTTCATGTAGTTCGCATGTAAACTTTGAGCAATTGCATTATACACTTGTAAGAATTTATGTTAGCATGCATGTGTTTAGTCAGTTTAGGGTTTCAACTATATATATGAATCTAAGCCTAAAAATCACAATAAATGATTAAAGTTTTAAATAAGTTAAATTGTTTAGAGGAATCGAAAGGATGTACATGTGTAAATATTTAGGAATGTTAAACTTGATCATTTCTTAATAGTCTTGAGCTATATAAAGCAAACTAAAACTAAATTATAAAAATAGAATGAGCATGCTAAATTTCATTAAATTATATTTCATATCCACGATTTTTACTTAACCCTTTGTTTAGTAGTAATCTTTAGTTTAAATTGAATAATCTTTTGGTCAAATTACATATTATGAATTTGACTTGATTTGAATTGAATCCATCACTAATTTATATGTCACAAACAAGTATTTAAAATCATCCCGAACCAAATGCAACCTATATGTGATGTCACAATATACCATTAATTTATAAGTTTATTTGTTTTATAAGCTTAAACATAGTTTTTTTTTTAAATTTTATAATCATCTTACAAAATACAAATACATTTGATTATGAAGAGGTTTAAAATTTAGGACTTTTTCATTCAACGTAATCATGAAACAAAAATTATATATGAAATAGAAAACAATGTTTTTCATGAGTTTCAGTTTTTCTTTAATTTTTCAGTATGTGTGGATGCTTAAAACATGTGGGAATATATATGAAAGAAAAAAGTCAATGGAGATAAAGTCTTTGATTTTTTAGTGTGGATGCTTTTACTAGTATGATCATTCCTTAAAACATGTGGGAATATATATGAAAGAAAAAAGTCAATGGAGATAAAGTCATTAATATAGACTAGACGAGTACCTATGCATAGCAACAGAAATTCCTATCGACGGACAATTTGCGATTTTATGGTAAGTGTTTCGCGTAACATTCAAAATAGAACGTGAAAAGATCAAAATGTATTTACAAACGGTACTCATATTCAAAGGAGCACAAGTTGTTGGTGATCATCCAAAAAAGGAACACCTGCACAAGGGTGAAATTGATATTTCATGATGTTCAAATTTACCATTCTTACCGCAACACCCATTGATTCAATATATGAAACAGAGCACAATACATGGTTATATTCCAATCAAAAGTATAACATTGTTTATAATAAGTTACGCACAATATTTCTGAATGGAAACAACTAAAAATAATTTATTCTTAGAAATAGTAATATGAACCTTTGGAAAATATGAAATAAGTAATAGATAAAACTCTTCGCCATTTTTTCTTAAACTCAAGATTAGGATCAGGATCAAATTCATAACATTCTTCAAGACCGCCTTCCGCTTTTGAACCAAGGCACACACACAACACAAGGGTATTGTAAAGTCGTGAAAAATTACATAAAATTGATACCACACATAAATTTATTATAAGCTCATGTAAAACTTAATAATGAGTTTCTTATATTAACGTCCAATTCAAATATATTGGTTTAAAAGTCAACTTTGTTTATAGAGATTGTTATACACCTGCCTTTTTAAAACACACAATCTTCTCTTTCTATATAATTTACGGTATGCTTTGTTTGGCATGGTCATAAGCGTAATTTACGGTGCGTTTTGTTTGGCATGGTCATAAGCGCTTTTATTTGCGTGAAATACTCTCCCAACTATCTTTAATATAGCTAATGGTTCAAACCCTCCATGCAATGTCTAGTTTTCAAATTTGAAACCATTTCCATAAATAGTTTTCTTAATGGAGTAGTAGAGATGTCCATTCTCATTTCCAATGTGTAAACATTTTCACTTTATCTTTGATGAGACAATAGCTTATCGCTCACCCTTCTCCCACCTTCTAGCCAACCTTTCCCACAAAGTCACAAGTTAATATCTCATTTTCGTAACTTTTTCTACTCATTTCCATGCGTATTTAGCATTACCTTGGCTACAAATATACCAATCACTAATTCCATTGTTAAAAGCCTACTCATTTCCTACTAATTCCATTGTTCAATATCATTTATTTTATAATTATAATTCATACTCACAATCAACGTTGCAAAAATCGTGAATCGGTAGTCGGGTGATCAACCACCTTGCAGCGAGTAATCGGTCAAGTCAGGATTAATCGGTGATTAATCGGATTGGCATTTCCTGCAATTTTTTGGTATTTCTGGAGACCAAACTAAAAATCTTAACCGATTTTAAGCCTGCTATGTTACCAAACCTCAATAAAAGGCTCAAATTCTAATTATGATGACCATTGTGCATTATAAATAAAATATACGATCCCCAAATTAAGTAGAATGCTTAAATTTTTTAAATGACCGATTTGCCTGATTCGGCCGATTTTTTGACTGCTTAGTGTCGATTTTTTTCCTAGGACGATTTTTCGACCGATTTTCAAAAATCGACAAGGTACTCGGCCGATTAACGATTAATCGACGATTAATCGGCCGAGTTGACCGATTTTTGCAACATTGCTCACAATAGACAGAGCTCAGTGAATTTCTACTCTTATAAAAAATATTCTAACATAACTACTGACAAAAAGTTACAAAACAAACTACAATTATAATTTCAATTCTTCAATATATATTCGGAGAAAGTTATATACGAACCGCCAAAAACTAAATATATGAATACATCGTCTTATGATTATTTTCAGTGCCTTAAAGTTTACTATGAAATCGAAACCATACGGACAACCAAATACAACTATTTACGACCAAATTAACAACAACGACCTATTACAACTATTTACGAGCAACTTAACTACAATACTAACTACATAAATACATTGGATTTTTCAATAGTTTCCACTAGGGCATCGAGAAATCCAGGACGGTTCCTACCAACTGCCCTACCATATAATTCTCACGAGTGTCCTACCATCTTCTTCCTTGTTTGGCTTTGCGACATCAGTTGAAGGAACCATCACCAAACTCCTCTTTAACTTTTTTTTAACCACGCCATCACCTTTGGTATGCAAATAGAAGACAAACACTATATAATGATAAGAACATAAAAGCAGTGAAGGTTGGTCGAGGCTCGTGTTTAACATGATTCCATTAAAACAAATTCGCCGTTTGTTTCCCAGGGTACAACGTCCGATGCTGTTGTACAGCCGGACTTGACAACTTGCCTGAAAGATCTCGAAAAACTTTACTGTATGCAATGGAGATGCTTTTCTCTTGTGTTTTCTGAATGAGATGTATGGCCTTTATTTATACTGAAGACAAATCTTGTCTCGTAAGAAAAATATATATGCCATATTATATCAAATCTGTTATACTTAAAACAGATTCGCATATATTTTAAAACACAAAGCTAATTCGCATATCTTTAATATACAAAACAAATTTCTTTTTAAACTTAATCAATAAGTTTATATCTATTCTTAAACTAAGACCCGAATCTGCAGCAAAAAGATACGCACGTATGCGAGGCTTTAGAGTTACATTCATGTCCGCAGGTCACGCGGGCTCGCATGAGTTCAGAAGCTTCGAACCCATTTTGGCCTGAAATCCCGAATCGCACCCCCCACTCCACACACAAGACGTAGGTGTTGGAGTAAAACCAACAGATCAATTTGAAGGTTAATATCAAGATTCTTATATAAACAAGCTTTCATTTCTTGTTTTGGGCGATGTGGGATACTCCCACATTTCCAATTTTTTGTGTTTTAAGTGCCTCACTTTGAGACACGATATCTCATTCATATCAACTCCATTTTTGACACTCTTTTGCTCGTTGCGGAGCTCTCGTCAAGGAGAACGCAAAGCTACCAAGAAATATAAATATATATAACATATACATATATTAAATAGTGTCCAAAATATGAAAAAATCATTTTCCCAAACTATTTTTCCAACAATCCCCCACATGAATGGGGATTGGTCGAAAACACACAAAAGTTTCAGCGAAATTTTGGCGGTTTAGTCTTGCATAGGATAGGTAGGTGCAATCCTTTGAACCTTCCTTTGTGAGATGCACTTAGTCTCCTAGATCTGAGTAGACACGATGTCCTCGAACTCAGGCTCTGTTAAGTATATGACATTAGACTTCACACAAGACTCTCCCTGACATTGTCAAGTCCTCATGGTCGTGTTCGTTCTGGTCATGAACATTTGCCTGGTTCTGCAAGAGCTCTTAGGAATTGTGCCTCCCACAATTCTCTTTGAAGCGACTCCACTTCTCTCTCACATAGGTGATTTCATCTTGAATCATTAAAAACATATGTTTTGTGATTTCATCTCGAATCATTATACTTTGTGATTTCATCGTGAATCATTAAAGCCATACGTTTAACCTTTCAACAAGTCACATTTGTTATACGAATGGACTAGGAAGTTACAATATTTAGTAACTCCCCACATTGATGTGACTTCCCACGTAACTAAAATGGAACCAAGAACCACCACCTGGGGCTCACTGATGTGGCCTGGGACCCACCCAAGTGGTGAAGATGGCCATCAATTTTGCATGCGGTTTAGTCTTGCATAAGGATAGGTAGCTAAATCTTAGTAATAAATACACACTAAAATTCTAAAGCAATTTTGACTTTTATAGAAATGAGCTTTGAACCTTCCTTTGTGAGATGCACTTAGTCTCCTAGATCCGAGTAGAACAACAATAAATAACAACACACGATGTCCTCGAACTCAAAGCTAATTTATAAGCTCAATTACTAGTTATTAACAACTGAATTATAAATGCAAATTCAACAAACTAAATGGAAAGAGTATTTGAACTATATGACATTAGACTTCACACAAGACTGACTCGTTGACCAAAGTAAACGACATTGTCAAGTCCTCATGGTCGTGTTAACAAGGAAATTTGCATAAACATGAAAGGAAATTGAAAACTTGAAATTGAGGTTTACAAAAGTGTCATAAGAACATTTGCTAATTAATACCCAAAAGGTTCTTAGATATCCAAGAGCTCTTAGGAATTGTGCCTTGGCACTTTATGCACAATTAATCTACAACCTGGGGATAAGATAGCAAGGTGGAAAGTGGTTGAGATGGTGCGACTCCACATTTAAACTTTGGGCCGGGTTTATATTGACTGGGTTGGATTTGTTGGATTTGGGATAATAAAAGGTCTCTCTACCATAGGTGATTTCATCTTGAATCATTGAGGAAAAACATATGTTTTGTGATTTCATCTCGAATCATTATACTTTGTGATTTCATCGACCTTAAATGAATCATTAAAGCCACTAAACGCAATCTTAACCTTTCAACAAGTCACATTTGTTATACGAATGGACTAGGAAGTTACAATATTTAGTAACTCCCCACATTGATGTGACTTCGTGAATCCCACGCTTAACCTTTCAACAAACTAGGAATGGACTAAAGTTACAAAACGAAGTCTATATATGTAACCAAGAACCTCACCATTATTCTTGAGTCATATGAACCGCAAATGAAAGAGAAGCAATAACAAAAGCAATATATACATAAAATAAAGTCATCTCCATCCTTTTGAGTTAATGAGTAGCAAATAAAACCAATAATAAAGAGCGGCAAATCTACATCTTGTTCAAAACGTATTCAGATCATTCGAAGCACATATAAAAATAACCCTATACGCAGATAGAAAATGAAACCCTAATTTTTTGCAACGATTATTAAAGAAACACATAACACGAACTAACCTTTAAATCCTGGAAAATACGTTTGACATCTGAATATGAAGATGATGAAGTTAATGATACAAAAAAACAAAAGTAAAAGTTCAATATTGGATTAATCACCATCGACCCACTCTAACCTACTTAAACCCATTATGACCCGTCAACAAAAGTCAATGAAAATCAACCATACGAAAAGTCAAAGAAGCAATTATAGAAAACGGTTACACATCGCTTATAAAATAATCGCTTTATACCCCGAACCAACACAATGGTTCATATGTACCCTTTCATTCAAGATATATACTTGATACATTTGATGTAAAAACATGATGACATATTATTGATTAATACAAAGACATATTTACATTTTTATTAATCCTTGCATTTACTCGGTATACTTTTGATTTAACGTTAAGACCATAGATCCCGTTTAAAAGGCCAACAATTGGTATCAGAGCGGTTTGGTCTATTAACCAACAATCATCACTTACCATTACTCTTAAAACTTCCAGAATCAATACAAAACCAGATTCGAAAAAAAAAATTGCAAATTGTTAAGAACACAAAAATCCAAGACGTCATTTTTTTGTGTTTCACACCTTTTTTAAAGTTTGTTCTTGATATTTGTAATAAAGATTATTGAGTGAGTTTAGTTATAAAGTATATACAAAGTTTGTTATAAATTGTTACGAGATTTTGTTATAAAGTTTATATAATTTGAAATAAAGTGTATAAAGTTTATCCATGTATCATTTCTCTTTATTTAAATTTACTTGTGTATTTTGTTGATTTTTGTTAATATGGGTTTTTTTGGTTTGTATCCTTTTATCAACCCTTTTTATATCATTTTTTTCTTAGTTCGTATCCTTGTTATTCTTTAGGTCTGAGTTTTAAAAAGTTGATTGAACCCTGTCTATCAAAATTGTTGTGATTCAAACCAATATTTAAATTATAGATTATAAATGATTTTGCAAGTTTAATTACTCCAACTGGCTTTTATTATTTTTGATGTTTTTTAATTCTTGCTTTGTGTGACAACACTTATGCGAGTTTAAAAAATTTAAATTCTAGATATACGTGATCAAGGACAAAAAGTCACAAAGAAACAAGAACCAAAAAAGTTGAGAACCCAAGTATTACACGAGAAAATGAATATCGCTTTGAAATTGCAAAAGTGCCTTCTACCTATATACCAAAAGACCCTTATGATCATCTCCAAACTTATAATATAAGTGGAGGGTGATACTACACATTTTTGATTAATGCACCATAATTTGTGCATTTCAAGATTGTACTAAGATAAACCGTAATGCACATGTTGTGGTGCATTAATCAAAAATGTGGTGTAAGTATCAATTTCTATAAGTAAAGAAGTTTATGGAAAAAAAACATGGCACACATACATGGATGGGAAAGTTTATAAAGAAATCACGGCAGACATACATGGACAAAAATAAGATACACAACTATGGTGTATCTTTTAAAAGGTTTATAAAAGGTTTATAAAATTGCCACCTCTTACATTGTCATTAATTTTTAAAACTTTTCATATTATGAACCTATTCCCACTATGATTAAAGCTTTAAGATTTTTAATTGTTACAACATAAATTAATGCTATTAAAATCAAAAAATGATAATAAACACTTTTTGGACCTCTTCAAAATCCTTGACCTTTTCATGCCACCTAGACATGTAATGGTTCTTCACTATGGTACACAAAATCTTAGACCTCTTCATAAGTTTTTAGACCTATTCTTGAAACACCATAGTGGATGCTCTAAGTTTAAAGCATTGTAAAATTTGTATATCAAAATGAGATTTGCACGCATACATGGACAAAAATGAGTCATACAACTAAATTTAAAACATCAGTAAAATTTGTATGTAAATATTGTAATGTATCAAAATGAGTTTTGCTAAGCATTTCAAATTCACAAAATGTTAATTTTGTATACTTATGGATTGCTTGAACAAAACATATAAAACTTTGTTTAACTCGCTATAAGTATTCGCCGTTGCCGATATCGTGGGTACCTTATCATACATATTCGTCGGACCGTCGCTAACCATTGCATAAGAAAATAATTCTCTAACGCTACAAATATAATTTTTTGAAAAAAAGTTTGCCGTCAAAAGTTTGTTAAAACTAGACACAATTGCTGGCAGGCGCGAATGCTCGACTAGATTTGCACTTAATCTATTTCATTTGAAGTTTATGTAATGGTTTCGATTACACCCTTAATCAATTTGATTGTTGTCGTGATAGTTTATCATGAAAACAAAAAAATGTACACACAAAATAAAGTGCATGTAAACAAATGAATGTTACGTTTAAACCATTCATACTCACACTAAAAATCACACAAACAACAATAGCTATCAAGGTTTTATTTATTTGTTTATCATTTTTTTTATTATTTTTTTTAAACGGTAATTTTAGCTATCTCATAATAATATACATCAATAATCTATCTTACATGTATTAATCAGGACTTAAACTCAAAATCATTTGATTGAAATTTTTTTCACACAATATGAGATACTATTACGATTGTGATAATAAATATTTTATTGAGAAATGTTTTTTCGTCGTTCAAAACATCTATTTGATTTATAAAAACCTAAATTTTATGAACACGATAACTAAAAAATCGAAACTGAAAAACCAAAATAAGAAAACCCTTTTATCGCGGTTTGATTACGGTTTTGATTTTAAATATAAACAATTAATGCTTATTTACGATCAATGCGAAGAAAATGCTTTAAAACTATACACCATTGTCGCTAGACGCGGGCATTGCAACTTATATGACTACAACAACTTAAATGACTATTCAACTTAAAAGCAGCGATATTAGAAAATAATTCAACCATGACGTTAAAAACGTTTCAATACGTAACAATATTATCGGAAATAGTTCCTTTACTTTACAAATACACTTTGTGTTTAAATTAAACGACATAGAAATTGGGTTGAAGCGATTATAGTTTCAAATCGAATACAACTTCAATCAATGTTACTATAAAAATATGCTCGCTTAAAGATTGACGTTATCAAAAAATATTGCAAGTTAAAACAATGTCGTCGAAAATGATTCTTTAACGCTAAAAAATTGGTATCACGATCGAAATTTTGTCCCAACGGACACAGCGCCGCTAGGCGTGGGTACTCGACTAGTTATTGATTAATACAAAGACATATTTACGCTTTATTAATCCTTGCATTTACTCGGTATACTTTTGATTTAACGTTAAGACCATAGATCCCGTTTAAAAGGCCAACAATTGGTATCGAGCGGTTTGGTCTATTAACCAACAATCATCACTTACCATTACTCGTAAAAGTTCCGAATCAAAACAAAACCGGTTTCAATTAAAAAAATGGCAAATCGTTAAGAACACAAAAATCCAAGACGTCATTTTTTGTGTTTCACACCTTTGTCGCAAACAGAGTATAATCACTTAGTGATTACTCACAACCCGCAACAAAACAAATTGCAATTTTTTCCGAAACCGTTTCGATTACCCAATCCAAAAGGATCGAAAACTAATTCAAATCGCTTACATTTGATTCAAATAAAACAAAACGAAAGGCCATCAATTAGGGCACGATAAAAGATTCGAATTAGAACAAACACACTGCTCATAAACGGAATCAAGCCCGAAGGATCAATTGAAACCCCAATTGATTCATTTGCATACTCAATCGTAAAATTACTCACGGATTAGAAAACCCCAAATAAGTCGAAACCCTAGGTTTCAATTGGAGGAATACTTGTGCTCGAAGAACACCCATACCGGAGAAAGAAAGAGAGGTAAAAACACATCCGTTAAAATGTACCGGTCAATTGTCAAATTATTGGAGAAAGGAGAAGATAAAGTAATCTTCTTAGAGAGACCGATATTACTGTCTCAGAAAAGAAAAAAAAGGGATACGCGTTGGTTTTATCTCAAAAACGAAAAGGAGATAAAAAATAAAGAGTAATAAGGGACGCGTATACACAAGGGCCACACAAAAGGATAATATTAATAGGGCATCGGGTTAAACCATCAACCCCTCCAGGTTCCAAAAGATTTCAAAACCACCTTTCATTTTTTTACTTTATATATTTTGATATATATTGTTTTAGTTTGATAAGTTATTTTAAAAAATTATTAAAATCTTATCATATTTTTGGATAGTATATCTAACCTAGTGATTACACTGCTTAGAATACTGATTAAGAATAATTTGTAAGGAGTAATTTACCTTAGGTTATTCATTTTTAAATTTCATAATCTCCAAGGATAGTTTAAAAAATTGTTAAAACAATACCTAGAAAAGTTTTACACCATTTGAAGAAGATAAAACATTAAGAGCTCATTTTTTAGAAATAAGAATTTTTTTTAAACACTTTGTGTTAAAATTCTTTGTTGGAGATTTATTGTCATTATCATTTTAAGATATGATGAAAGGAAAGGAACCTAGTACTAACATTTGAATAGTACACCCCAATTTCAATGCCCAATCCTAAAGCCCGCGAATTACTCATTATGAGCAATTTGAATGCAAATCATTCTCGGCGAATGGTTTATGGGAAACAATTGAGCCGATCGAACGACTCAACCCGATAAGAAAAAGCATAAAACCGCTATTGCTTTCCTTTATCAAGCCTTACCCAAGAACAATTACTTCAAATAACAAAGCACAAAACCGCAAAAGACATTTGGAATGCTTTGAAAACTAGACACGTTGGCGAAGACAGAGTTAAACAAGAAGAATACAAACACTCAAATCCGAATTTGAGATGTTATATATGAAGGAAGATGAAACAATCGACACCTTCACCACAAAACTTACAACACTCGTAAACAAAGCCGCTAGTCTAGGACACACAATAGAAGATGAAACCTTAGTACGGAAATTACTAAATGTTGTACCGAAAGGTATCTCGCAAATAGTTGCATCTATAGAATAATATTCGGTCTAAGTGAAATGACATTAGAAGAGGCAATAGGAAGACTTAAGACCTACGAAGAAAGGATTAAGTTCAAGTAAGGAAACAAATGGACAATCAAGAAAAATTGATGTTCACACGACATGACAATAGAGGAAAAATTTCAGAGGACATGGATGTGGAAAATATAAAGGATGGAGAAACCACGATAAAAATAACCACGAGAAGAAGGATGGATAAAACACTCACAATCACTTCAAAAAACAGAATATTGATTTCAGCAAAGTTAAATGTTACAAGTGCAATAAAACTGGTCATTATGCATCTAAGTGTTATTTAAAACCAAACACTAGTATGCAATCTAATCTTGTCGAGGAGGACTTAGAACCAACCATATTAATGGCAATATTATAAGACCCACATGTAACAAAGCTAGAAGATCAAAAGGTCTCGCTACACGAAGAAGATGTAGGATATAAAGAGACAAGTGTCGATAGTCAATGGTACTTAGACAACGGAGCTAGTAACCATATGACTGGGATAAGAGAACACTTTAAAGAACTAGATCTGCACCATTTCCCAAGAAAGCAAAAACTAGATAACCATCACCATTAGATTTAGTTTACGGAGATTTATGTGGACCAATAACACCACCAACACCATCTGGAAAGAAATATATATTCTTGTTAGTAGATGACTACTCAAGATATATGCGATTTCTAAATACGAAAGATCAAGCTTTCGATACGTTCAAGGAATACAAAGAAACAATAGAGAAGGAGCTAAGGACAACATTGAAAATGTTAAGAACTGATCGTGGAGGAGAATTCACACTAACAAATTCACTCAATAATGCAAAGAAAAAGGCATAGCACGACAATTAACCGCACCTTACTCACCACAACAAAATGGAGTAGTTGAACAAAGAAATAGGACAATCATGTCTACTACGAGATGCATGATGAAAGCAACTAACATGCCACAAAACTTTTGGGCTGAAGCTGTTAGACACGCTATATAAATTCTAAACAATGTTCCTACAAGAGCCTTAGAAGACATCACTCTATATGAAGTTATCAAGAAGAGAAAGCCAAACTTAGAAACTTTAAGAGTTTTTGGTGCATAGCATATGCAAAGGTACCATCACAACATCCGACAAAGTTAGATGATAGAAGCAACAAAATAGTATACTTAGGAAGCGAACGAGGATCAAAAGCTTATAGGTTGTTTGATCCAACAACACAAAGAATATGTGTTAGTAGAGATGTGAAGTTTAAGGAGGATGAAGCATGGGACTGGATGGATTACC
This sequence comes from Chrysanthemum lavandulifolium, assembly GCA_022545495.1. NCBI lineage: Eukaryota > Viridiplantae > Streptophyta > Magnoliopsida > Asterales > Asteraceae > Chrysanthemum > Chrysanthemum lavandulifolium. Next base: position 261,266,646 of record CM040243.1, on the reverse strand, counting down.
TGGATGAACACACCAATGATGAACCCGAATGGTTTGACTTCAAAGTCGAAAACCTTGAAGCCACAAACGAACATCAGGAAAACAAAAACCAACCAGATGAAGAAGACAATGATATCCCTGCAAATGATGATCATGAATATGAAACATCAATAACTGACTCACCCTCACAATCACAAACACTTCACACGCCATCTACAATTTCATCAAGAATAAATACTTAAATTACACCAACTACCTCAAGACATTCAACCAATCAAAGTAACTCAACTACAACCCGGAATTTACTTCCAGACTTTGATCATACACCACTACAAGGTTTTAGAACGTTGAATGATTTATATGAAAACACTGAGGAAGTTTTACCCGAGCATTTATTACTAGCTGAAGATGAACCAAAGAATTACAAAGAAGCATCGAACGATAAAAAATGGATTGAAGCAATGAAGGTCAAATTAGATTCCATCAATAGAAACAATACATTGGAACTAACCACTCTACCAAAAGGACATAAAGCCATTGGATTAAAGTGGGTATTCAAGACCAAGAAAGATGCTAATGAAAATATAGTCAAGCATAAAGCAAGACTAGTAGCAAAAGGCTATATACAAGAGCATGGCATAGACTTTGAAGAAGTTTTTGCACCTGTAGCAAGAATGGAAAAAGTCCAATTACTATTAGCCATAGCTGCTAATAACAAATGGGAAGTACATCACTTAGACGTCAAATCTGCATTTCTGCATGGAGACATAAAAGAAGAAGTGTATGTTACACAACCCGAAGGATTTATAAAAGATAATAGAAAAGTCTACAGATTGATAAAAGCTCTATACGGATTAAGACAAGCACCACGTGCATGGAACATAAAGTTAGACAATATCTTGAAGTCCTTAGATTTCAAGAAGTGCGCTTTAGAACAAGCTGTCTACACAAAGATATCGAAAGACTCAATACTTCTAGTAGGAGTCTATGTGGATGATTTAATCATCACTGGCACACCAAAGAAAGAAATAGACAAGTTCAAAGCTCAAATGGAAGAGAAATTTGAGATGAGTGACCTAGGATTACTATCCTACTACTTAGGAATTAAAGTCACACAAACCGGAGGTGACATATCAATAAAGCAATCCGCCACGCAAGCAAGATCCTAAAGGAAGTTGGAATGCTAGACGCAACGAAACTTTAATACCTATGGATCCGTGAACAAGACTAACAAAGAACACCGAAAAACAACGGTCAACTCAACTGAATATAGAAGCTTAATTGGATTCTTACGATATTTGCTACATACAAGACCCGACTTAAGTTATTCCGTTGGATTACTTAGTCGTTTTATGCAAGAACCAAAGGAATAGCACACGAAAGCTATAAGGCAAGTAATACGCTATGTTAAAGGAACAAAAGACTATGGAATCACCTACAAGCACAATGGAAGAAAACATATACAAGGCTATAGTGACAGCAGCTACGGAGTCAACACTCAAGAAGGCAAAGGCACTACTGGAATTATCTTCTACTACGGTGAATCACCAATTAGCTGGAGTACACAAAAGTAAGCAACGATAGCTTTATCATCATGTGAGTCCGAATTCATTGCAGCAACAACACCTAAAGAGACTGCTTAGCAAGCTTACACACACGGAAGAAGAAAAGGTTACAATACTGGTAGACAACAAGTCCGCCATCGAACTAATGAAGAATCCCGTATTCCACGGAAGAAGTAAGCACATAGATATAAAATACCACTTTATAAGAGAATGCGTCGAAAGAGAAAACCTAAAAGTCGAATTCATAAGTGGAGAATTTCAGAAGGATGACATACTGACAAAGGCATTACCGAAGATTAGATTCCTCACAATGAGACAACTAATTCGAGTCAAAGATCTGAAACAAGCCGATTGTGATTAAGGGGAAGAATATTGGGTTAATCACCATCGACCCACTCTAACCCACTTAAACCCATTATGACCCGGTCAACAAAAGTCAACAAAAGTCAACTATACAAAAAGTCAAAGAAGCAGTTATAGAAACCGGTTACACAACCTGTTATAAAATAATCGCTTATACCTGAACCAACACAATGGTTCATATGTACCCTTTCATTCAAGATATATACTTGATACATTTGATGTAAAACATGATGACATATTATTGATTAATACAAAGACATATTTACAGCTTTATTAATCCTTGCATTTACTCGGTATACTTTTGATTTAACGTTAAGACCATAGATCCCGTTTAAAAGGCCAACATTCAACTCACAAAAAATACGAAAAAACTTATAAGAGAATTGTAGAATCATAGATGAAGATGATGAAGTTAAAGATAAATATACTTACTCTTTTGAATCCAAAAGAATTAAAGCTGCTACAAAAACTTTGTTTTTCTAATGATGACGCCGAGATAAGGTTCCTGAATAGTATTTGGTTTAGGGTTTAATAATGAATGGTATTAGTTTTGTAGCAAGGAGGGTGAAAATGGTTGGGTTACAATTGCTGTAGGGTTGCCCGAAAAAATAGAGGCTTACATGAGAAACCATAGAAAAAGTCTCACCACCTTAATTAATGCTTTGATTACAAGAAACAGGGGCTTTTAGGACCTTTCTTTGGGACACTTTTTTTATATGGCGTCCTAAGAAACATTTTATAGGACCAACTAATTTTTGAGTCCTGTTACACTGGTTTTAATAGGACACTTCATCCACATATCCTAATAAACTAATTTATAATACATTTTTTTAATAGGGTCTTATTACCATGGAGCATAATAGGACACTTGATTTAAAAGTCCTATTATATTATGTTTTACGGGACACTTATTTTTTTGTGGTCCTATTATAATAGAACTTTATATGACACCTAAAATATGTCTGTCACATGTATTTTAGGGACCCTTATTAGATTGGGTTTTATTATGACTAAATATGACACTTGATATAAGAGTCATATACAACATTTTACTTGTGGCTTCTTCGATCTTGGTCTTGTTTAACATAATTAGGTATATGTATGTAGGTCATGATAAATTAAGTTTTAAAAATGCGTCATCAGATAGAAAATATTATGTTTTTATAACATAACTTTTTATATAAATTATTTGAAATTTAGTGAATGTGCATCAAGTAGATTTATAATACCAAAGGAAAATGTTCACAAAATGATAATTTATTGAAAAATTGTTGCACACGGGTCAAAAGAAAGAGAAATTCGTATTTCTATAACTCAAGATGCAACATATTACTGATGTGAATCAATTTATGCAATTTGTGTTTCCGATCATTCGGGTTATCCTATTACAACAAGATAGCCTTTCAACTCAACATCAACTCAAGATCAATAATTTCTCTCGCAAAACTAGACCGAACAAATGATTCCATGCATGCATAGAGCATGTATACGTATCTAACATCAAAAAGGTCGCATGTTTTGTTTCAATAGCACTCAATCCATCCTCCGTGAATGCCGTGGTAGGAATATCATGAAGTTTAACCCAAACCGGGACACTCTTTAATTCTTCCTTAGATACATTCGCCATAGGAGACCATTCACGAAGAATCAAAGGCACGTTATGAATCAACTATGGTCCACTTTAAAGCATTTCTTCCATACCTGTGTTTTGAGCTAAATTTAAAGAAGAAAATGCCTTTCACATTCATCATAGTGCGAAAAAGCCCAAAACTACTCCACACGTTCTTAAGATACTTTTTAACCACTGGATACGCAACTCTCTTACCCAAATAATACCCATATACAAAATTCTCAAAACATTCCTTGACCTTTAGGACAGATTTTATGGGAATAGCAACATCAACCCCATTACCAGCCAAGGCTATTAGGGTACGAAAGTTGAAAATTTTCTTACTTGGTTCATCACTAATGCTAGATTTAGCGTTACTCGTCTTTCTACCTCCTGTGTTCAATGGCTTTCCATCTTGACCCAATAGCACTAGTTTACCTTCTAACATTTCTTTTTCAATGTTATGAATCTTACAGCTAAGGAAACAGTCATGCCTGCATCAACATTCAATATGTTGGCATAAGATGGAGACCTTATACCTCTCGACTTGGCGCCCTCGTTCACTTTCACTGAACCTTCGTCCTCATCATTCGATGGGATATCCGTCTGACCAGACGCAATCATATTTTCCATCAAAGGAACATCCACATTGATCCCGAGCTAAACATTGATTAAGTTTACATTTAATCTATTTCTTACTGAATGAAAATTATAAACGAGTCAAGACCGAGCTAAAATCTAGCCTTTGGAATAACCATTGAGCCGCACATTTGAAATATATTTCAAAACAAGACGAGATGGAGTTTCTCAAAGTTCAACAAACTAACTTTGAGGCTGTCTCAACTAGGGATGGCAACGGGGCGGGTTTAATGTGGGGTGACCATCCCTATTCTCAAACCCAATTACCAAAGTTATCCCAAAACACTGTAGGGTGCAATTTCTACCAAATCGCACCATTGACATTTATTATTATTTTTAAACCGTTACCAATAACTTGAAGAATTAAACACCTATTAATAATCAATTATAAACAAGCCTTATTAAGTTTTCAACGATAATATTATACATAAATAATGATAAATTACACTACAAATAATTACAACTTAAAATAAGACATTAAACAATTTTTTATAATCACAAGTTTGCAATCTCACTAAGATAAAAAACTAACAATATTAGATAAATCTATTTTTATTACGTAAATGCTAGCAAAATACTTTATACGTATAGATATAGTTGTATATGTGTATATATTATTCGGGTGGGGCGGGGATGTTATTTCCCGCTCCCCGCCCCAAACTCAATTAAAATCCCTGTTTAAGCCCAAAATCGCCCCTAACCCGATAAGCATGCCCCGCCCCGCCCCAATTAGTTTGGGTTTTGGATTTTCCCATCGTGTTTGGTTTTTTTCCATCAAGTCTCAACTCGTTTACACTCCTATGGTATGTTTTGCGCGAGCGGTTTAGAGCTTTTTCTGGCAATGAGCGGTAAGCAATGAGTATTTTGAATTTTAATGGTCGTATGGTAAAAGAGCGGTAAGCTTTGCTAAATTTTAGGAAAGCTAATTTTCCAATGCTTGTTTAGAAAGTGGTGAGTGGTGAGACGTGGCTACTGCTTACAGCTCATACCTACTACTCACAGTCACAACGACTGCTCACGGTTAATTTTAAAAAATACACCCCTAGACTATTTTCACTATTAATTTTAACAAACACACCCCTAGACTATTTTAGTATTTCCACATATTTGTATACTAGTTTAGTACGCGCCTAGCGACAGCGGTGTCTAGTTTCGACAAAATTTTAGCGGCGATTAAGGAATCCAATTTGAATGATTATAATTAAATCCCGCCTTTGAAGATTTAAGATTGAAGATTGAAGAAATCAGCCATATTTTTCAAAGTTATCAAGTTTGACATGGTATGAGACATTCAATACTTTCCAAAGATACAACATCTCATTTACGTTAAAATTACAGCATAGCATTCAATGGCATGAGATTTCACATATTCCACTTTTCCACTTTTCACTTTTTCAATTATTGACTATTTGACCATTTTCTTTTTATGTAGTATAGATTAAGTTAAAATTGGGTCCCTTGATTCATACACACATTTGACTTGATTTATACACACTTATAGGTCAAAGGGTGTATTAATGATTACCTTTACCATTAACTTATCATTATCATTAAATAATGACTACCTTTTATTAATATTAAATAATTAATACCTTTTTATTTATTTTCTCTAGTTTTATAATTAATTTATTTTGTTTTTACTTCTAGTTTAATTCTTTTCAATGTATTATAGGAACACAAATTGTTAACGACAAACTAAATTGTCTATTAAAAAATGGAAAACATTTAACAATTGTAATAACTTTATAAAATAAAAAGTCATGAATACATTCGTCTATCATTCTAAATAATTTGAGGATACATGTGTTGTCGACATAAATACATAGTTTCCCATGCGGATGCGGCCTCAGTTTTGTACCTCCTCCATTGTTGGTGATTTGGCGGGATTGGACAACTTTCATCTAGCGTTACATGAATGTAATGAGCATCCCTCACATGTGCAATCACAATGGGGCCACTTTCTTGTGATGGGTTTGGACCAGACCAAAGCGGCAAACATAGATAATTTTGTGTCGGGATATAAATATACCGGCGGTTATAAAGTGAAGCAATAACCAACCCCGTGGTCGGCATGATCATCCATTTGTTCATGGTGCAAATCTATTTTCAAAAACTCCACGAGTTTCAATTCGTTGAAAGTCATCACAATGCCACATAACCGTGTAATTTAGCTCATGAAAATCTAACTCTTCCAACAAATGTTGTCGAATTAGTGACCACCTATTTTCGTTGAGACGAAGACCGACGGCAACTGACCGAAATCCACAATTTTCATCACCTAACACATCATGAAAACTGATGATGTATTGATGGAAAAGCCTTGGAATATACTTCATCAAATCTTCGCTATTAGAATCTGAGATCTTTTAAACTTTTGCATGTTCGTTTTTGTTTCGAGTTTTGGTTTGTGATTAGAACTAGATCTTTTAAACTTTTGCATACATAGAGACGCCAAATAATAAATGTTTGGGGTTGTTTGGAAAAAAAAACGTGTATACTATCTATTAATGTTTTTTCGAAACGAATCGTTTTGTGCTGCTACTTTTTTTCGGATTCATTTTGTGCTTAATAGATGAATGTTTGGTTGTTTAATCGGATTCATAGATCTATTAAATTTTTTTTTCGAAACGAAACTTTGATCGGGGTTGTTTGAATGGCCTAAGACTTGGTTTCAGTTACTAAACTAAAAAGTCATATGCATATGCAAATGGCCTAAGACTTAGTTTCAGTTATATGTTTTTTTTTTGGAAACAAATCTATGTTTGGTGCATTTATATGTCATATGCAAATGGCCTAAGACTTAGTTTCAGTTGCTAAACTAAAAAGTAAAGGCATTATATCTATAAGTGTAGGCAATAATGCAATATTTTTCTTCGGTTACTAAATAAACTGTAATATTCGTCATATACAAATAGCCTAAAAGTTTTGAAGTGTCAAGCTTTTTTACACTAGTTTTATCAGCAATTACACATTGGTATTTTTATTGCTTTTATACAATTTCATATGAATGCTATTGGTATCTAACCCGGTTTGCAAATCTTTTTCGACACGAGCTAAAAGGATGGTTTGCAAATCTTTTCGGACCTGGATAGTAACAACCTGCAAAACGAAATCAAAACTGTGTTAACAAAGAAACTCATTGATAAGCTTTTCTTTATTTCCTTTCTTCAAAAACTAACTCAAGTGTAAGAAAAATATAACACTATCAATTACCTTGTAATTATCTTGTAATTTTGTATCGTTACTCAAGATTTGTGGTGTTACCCGAGAATTTTTGTGAATGTAAAATTGATAATAGATTTTATAAGTTGGTAATTTAAAGATCAAAATTAGGCAATTTATATACGTGATTATTTTTTAGTTTTAACTGTAATTAATAGTAAATTTGTAATTTTCAAAATACTATACTTAATTATATTAGTTAGAAAGTTGTTAGTTAAAATTAAATAATGACATCAATGCTAGTCAACTAAACCAGAAAAAAATTGTTATATTCCCCATGTATGCATTAGTTATCATTTTATATTTGACCTATTATAAGTATTAAAGTAGTCAAAGTGTATATATTTTAGAGTCAAAGTGTGTATACAACTAAGATCCCTAAAAATTTTGATATGTGTAACAAAAGTCAACATGAGGACTTGTGTTGAAGTCTCCACGTTCTTCATAAACCTTTAAGGTTAATTTTAGCAAAATTCCACTAAGGGTTTTGTTTTATTATATAAATAAAAGATTATAAGTATTAAAGTAGTCAAAGTGTATATTTTAAAGTCAAAGTGTGTTTACAACTAAGATCCCTAAAATTTTGATATGTGTAACAAAAGTCAACATGAGGACTTGTGTTGAAGGCTCCACGTTCTTCATTTTAAGGTTAATTTTAGCAAAATTGGGGAAACATAAACCCGCCCAATCTTTTAGCAAAAATTAGAATCTGCCATTCATAAGTTTACTTATTTTGGCGCTACGAAATTGAAGGCTCCACGTTCTTCATAAACCTTTAAGGTTAATTTTATGGATTAAATTTAAATGTCAGAAACGGTTTGAACCTCAAATTGAAGCTAGGGTTTCACATTTTCTTCAATATTCGAAGGTAAAATTATCATTTTCAGTTTTAAATTCATAATATAACATTCCTTACTTTGTAAGCTATGTCGGTTTGTTGAGAATCAATTGAGTTTCTACTTGTGTGCTTTGATATTTGTTTGTGTATGTGATTTGCTTAAGAACATAGTCAAAAACTTTTGTGTTAAATTGTGGTTGAACCCTTACCTGATGCTTCAATGTTTTTGTTGAATTAATGAAACCAAAGAAATTAGTTCTAGTGTTAACTAGGGTGTGCACCAGAATTTAAGCAAAACAACCAAACTGTAGCTGAAACTAAAACAACCAAACAGAAAAAATAGATTTAAGGGTGCATTTTATTTGCTGTTAGTAATCACCATCCGAATGGATTTGATAATGTTAAGGAACATGAACGGGTAATGTTTTTTTATAAGATCTCGTTGGCTTTAATTTTGATATCAATATGAATAACATAAATGTGCAGATGATGGGTTTTTTTTATGGTTAGGATGTTTTCTTGATTGCGTCTGGTGATTTATTGCATATAAAAATGTTGTATGTGAAAAGTAAATGAAGTATACCATCATTAAGCGTACTTTCTTATTAGCTTAGTCATCGAAGATATTGATTTTTTGTTAATCTTGACGTGTTTCTGGTTCATGGCAATCTCTGGACAAAGAAACATACATATGAACGATTTGTATATAAACACGCCGTGTTACAAAGAGCAGAAACACTTTTTGGTGAATTAAAAATGTTGGAGATACGCCATACAGCAAGTTTAAGGCAAAGTTCAAGACTGAAAACTAATAAATATATAGGATCTTTGCTACTGATGTCATTTTTAAAAATAGAACCCAAAAATAATTGAAGCAGCCAAGCAGGTAGTAAAAGTAGTAGTATGAAAAAAAGAGTCAATTGTGGTATGGAAAAAATAGCCATAATACCTACCGACTTGTAAATGTACATTGAAGAAAAGCTAAACAATATCTTCCGGGTCTTATCAGGTTGACCCGATAACCCGATAAGATAAATAATTCAGCCCGAACCCGAACCGATAACACTATCGGGTTATCGGGTTCGGGTCAAAACAACACGACAAGATTTTTAACCCGATTTAACCCGACCTGTTAAGTCTTATCAGGTTCGGGTCGGGTTAACCCGACCCTACTGACACCCCTAATTGCGTGTTATATACTTATATCTTCCATTTTTCTAAGACTTTTTAATAGTTCGGAATTGTTTGTCTGTAACTTTCTTATATACTAGCATTGTGAAAATTGATACTACGTAGTAAATATCATCTAATTGTTTTTCATTTACTTTTTTCTTTGTCGATATAACTTAGGAGTGTCTTCAACGGTGGATAATGGAGTTAGCAACAAAATTCACAACAATAGGCAACATATTGAAGATGTAATTGAGGTAGGTTCTATCCGATCGAACAATGGTCAAGGTGTGCAGTTTTTATGCGGCTTTATTACTGATTCGTATACGATCTTTCCATGAAAATTAAAAAACTTTTGCCCACCATGAAGATGATGTGTAAGTGTGTCATTGTACCAGTAGTCCTATACATATAATATGACTTCGTATTCAAAATAACAACCTAACAACTTTACTATATTCTGATGGTTCATATGTGCATGCATTTTAACCGTTAACAAGTTGTTCGACTTGATATTCGCCACAACGTTTGACTTATTTGTATCTACAACCATTCTACAAGGAACAAACGTTTGAACTCCGTACCCTGTACTCCTTTCAAGGATTCTGCTTCGACTGAACTTTTCGGTTGCATTCTCTATTTCGTGTGTTGTGTAAACTTTTACTTTGACGACTCATGATTTTAGCATATAATTCACGCTTCAAGACGTGTCCCCTTTTTTTTTAAGAAACTTCTGCTCGATCTTATTTCTCTTTTCTTTTTCAAACTTTGTATACGCCCAATAATTATTACTACAGCCAAAAACTGAAATTCCAATTACGCTTGCTATTGTTAGTGCATCTGAAATTAAAATTAGTTAACCAAGACTCTATATTTATGTGTATGCATACATCCTGTTTGTGTGTTTCTGTTTCTGTGTTTTTGGCTAAATATGATCACAGAAAAGGTGCACATCCTTTATCATCTTGCAATGGTTACTTATTATTATTCAATGTTACTATTTAACGCAACATTAATTTTAGGTAGTTTGTCTGATTTGATATCGTGACCCTTTAACAATAAGACATGGCCACATATTTTCAAGTTTTCACAGATTTTTAGTTTTATATTGTGGTATATATATGATTCAGTAACCTGCTTGGGAATTAACACTTGTTTGAATATTTTTTTGTTGGAACAGCTAATCTTGGGGCGTGATTGCGTGAATAAACTAGAACGGGTTTCGTACCTGCTATTCTATTGAAGGAATTACATAAATTGTAGAAGTTGCAAACGCCATTGTATGTACTACATTTATTTTCTGGTTTATCACATACTTGATTGTCATTTGTCTTAAAACTTTTAAAAGATATATTTACATGCCACAGTTATATCATGATTTATTGTCATTTCTTGCAAGTTGAGTAGTATCAAGGTGTCAAATTTCACATAGTTCATATGTTTTATACATGAACAAATGGATGATTTGACTTCTCAACTTTCAAATGATGAGATGGATGTGCTTGGACCTCAAGATATATATATATTCTGAAGTAACGGGAAACAAGAAATGGAACCACATAAATGTTCGGGCTAGGTGTTCGTGCTTCTGTTTGAGGGGGTAGTTCCAAGTCGTTCAGCTAGTAGTAAAGATAAGCTTCAATGGAAGTCTACTATAGAACAACTTGGTGCTGATTTGGCTCAACATAAATCGAGGGAATCACAAAGTCAAGTGTAGAGTATGAATGATTTTGATGAAACAAATGTTTCCTATACAACATCACAAGGCCTCGTTGTAGCCAATGAATCTCAACCTTTACGGGTATGTGTATTTAAATTGATATTTTGTGCTCCTACTAGGTCAACTATGATACCTTTTTGTGCAAAATGTAATTGTAGGTTGGACTTCATGTTTACCTTTAAAGCATTTCAAACTCTGCGATTGTAGCAGAAGGACGTATCAGGAGTTTGGATCCCAATAAGGTGGTTGGAAGTGAAGAGATTGGACCAAATTGGTGTGGGGGTAAATTTTCAAGTTGCTATAAAAAAGATCTGAATGTTTAGTGAGGAAAAATGGATTATTTGTTACAATTCTATGTGCTTTTATGTTATTGTTCCATGATGGATCAAGACCATTAGTTTTTACTTTTCTTTCATGTTGTTGAATTAAGCAAGAATCCTGAATGCTTTAGAATTTGGTTGGAAACTTCTTTTGTGGAAATGAAGTATTTTCTTGCTTATTGAATTATATTCCTTTTGTTACAAAGTTTGGCTTGGTTAATTCTGTGTACTTTTTTTTTTTTGTTTTGAATAGTGCTAAATTTGTTATACATGAATTCTTTTTACGGCACATAATTATTGGGTCCTAACAGCACAAACATTTTTTTAGGACCCCTTTTTTTGTACTCAAAAAAGAGTTTATGCACCATGGCTTTGTTCTGTTAAAACACCTTGTAGGACCCATGATTGTGTCCCAAATGATAATAGAAGGGTAAGCAAATATTGAAACAATGTAAAGCATCCTATTATATGATCTATTAGGACATGATTTTGGTCGTATAAAACATGTTATATTATGGGGCTAAATAATTAGTTTCATGATGTTTGTGTTTATTGAGACCCTCATAAGTGTCCTAAATATATGTTACAACCCCTACCTAGAGGACACAGGTTAAAGGTCCTATAACAACATTTTATAGGACACTAACCGGCGTCCTAAAAACCCTTTTTTTGTAGTGTAATTGTGTGTTTAATATACACGATTAGCAAAACTTTCCATACATAATTTCATTTTTCACATTCAAAGACTTACTATAGAAAAATTTCAGACTTAGCAGACTTACCATAGAAAACTTTTACTTTCCTCACTTTCGGTGTTCTATGTTTCTCCACTTTTCAGCAATGGTTATCAATACTTTCCTGAATAGATGTTTCCAGCAATGTTCAATTTGATACTTTCAATATTTTCCCGCAATAGGTTTGTTTTCATCAATGTTCAATTTGACCTTTCCTTAATAAAAATTAATTCAGCTTTTTCCCTTTCAGTGTTGACTGTTTTTGCATTATACGTAGTTTAGAAGATGAATTAACAATAGTTGTTTGTAATGAATGAATGTGATTATAAGGTAAAAGGAAAGTCAACTGAAAATAAATGACCATTAAATTAAATTTTAGGGCCACACTCTTTAAAAGCCTTTCCTTTGGCTCTCACTCATTGATTCAATTATTTTTATTTTGAATCTCCTCCTTCTCAATTTCTATTTTTTATACATACAGGTTCTTCATCTTTTTGTTTATTAATTACCAATAGATTTACAGCATGCGTTTGATATCTCATAAAAGTTACAACTTGTTTGTTAATAATATTTCTTTGTTTGTTTGTTTGGAAGAATGTCTGACTTAGAAGCCACCAAACAGTTTGCGCAACGCGTTCAGGCCACGAATGATGCTGTTACTCATAAAAGACGCACTAGTTCGCGTTTAAGTGAAATCCCCAAAGCCAAAAAACCTTACTATATATGGACCCTCTCCCACTCCCAGATACCAACAGCCTCCGACAAACAACAACAAAAGCAAAAACAAGAAGAAAAAGAAGAAGATTACTAGTACCGAAACATCGAATAATGTTTCTACCACTTCAGCCGACACAACAATAAGAAGCCAACAACAACCTAGTACTAGTAGTATTAGTACTCGTTTTCCGTATGTCCCTCATTCAGCTCAAGATATCTCAAAGGTTAAAACTACTCTCAGAATCTACAATAACCTTTACCTTCACTATGTTCAGGTACTTTTTTTCTTTATGTTATGTTAAATTTATTTGTTATTAATCATGCATGCATGTATCAATCTACAACACGTACAAATTAATATGCATGCATGCAGGATAACGATGCTGCTGCTAAAAAACGTGAAACCAAGGTAATAGATGATACACATATGCTTTTTTGTCTTTCTTTTTAAGACACCCAAATTATAACATAAATATGTCATTGAATGTAGAGAATAAAAAATGGTGGAGCTAATAAGAGACAAGTACATCGACCCGATCTTGATGCCACTTCTGAGGTATCTCTTCCCTTATCTTTTTGTATATTAGGTGATCAAAGATAGCCTAAAAGTATCCTGTTAGTCAGTACACCAACTTTTTGTATATTGTTTCACTTGTATATGATGCAGATGAGGAATTTGAAACAACTTTTGTACCCTGAAAAAAGAATCGGCCACTTGCCTGGTAGGTGTAGTATTATTGTTGATTCCTCTAAAAAATACAAACTTATTCCTTGCTTTACTTCAACCATGTATTCATTGGTTTTTAGTTCGTAATGTAGCATTTTGTTTTATGGTTTTAGAGATGAAACTTCTCCTTTTAAATTTCAGGTATTGACGTTGGCCAGCGGTTCTGTTCTAGAGCTGAAATGGTCGCCGCTGGTCTTCATTCTCACTGGCTTAATGGTATTGATTATATGGGAAAAGCTTACAACAAAATGGTATGCTGAGTTATTTTGTGGAAGTGTATTCGATCTATAGTTACATGTCAATCTCTAGACACTAATATTTAGCAACTCATGAATCATCACCGGTTTTGTTCTATACATACATACGAAAAATTTTCTAAATAATGCACGAAATACCCTAATGGTTAAACTCCGAGCAACTTATCAAACATCGTGACTTTCATATTGCAGGAGGGTTACAAAGGATACAAATTTCCACTAGCTGTGTCAATTGTATTATCTGGTCAGTATGAAGATGACAATGATGATAGAGAAGAGATTGAATATACAGGTCAAGGAGGAAACGATTTACTCGGCTCTAAACATCAATTTAAAGATCAAGAGCTGAATGCTGGTAATTTGGCTTTGAAGGTCAGTGCTTCTTGTAAAAAATATATTACATGTTTCCATTTCGCTCCACCTATTGTATACTATTCCCGAAAAATCTATATATTTTTATGCATGCAGAACTCTATGGATCAGTCTGTACCAGTTAGGTTTATACGAGGTCAGCCAAGTAGTAATAAAGGCTTCAAAGCTTACACATATGACGGCTTGTACAAGGTAAATGCATATTTTTGTTTGCAAAAAGTTAGCCATCTTAATTTATTTATCTTCCAAACATTTTGATCATGATATAATAGCTTTTTCTATGAAGCTTTTGAAGCGTACACATTTACATATGTGTTTACACACAAATACAGATAACTGAGTTTTCTCTGCCAACTATTAGAGTTTGTATTGATATGAGGATGGTGATTCTTCTTATCTATGAGTGATGATCTTCTTTAATAATGTCATTTGTGTATCATGGTTTCAGGTAGAGGACTACCGACTTGATGAAGGTAAATCCGGTTTTGGTGTTTACAAGTTTCACTTAAAACGACTTGAAGGACAGCCGAAGTTGGAAAGCAATAAGGTTATCTGATTTTGCCACCTTTCAGTTTTCATACTTTAATCTACTTCATTTAGTTTAATATGTATCCCGTATGAGTTATGTTTTCAGGGAACATGTTATTAATTTGTTAAATATCACTTTCGTTTTAATTTACAGGTCGAATATAAACACGGCCGATCCTCAAATGTTCCTGTTAAACCACCCAAGTATGACATTATTGTTATATCACCAAAGGTTTATCAGCGTTTTACTCATGGAAAGTTCAAGCACCAGCACACTACAAGCGATGGATGATTTCAGTAGCTCCAGCTTCCTTATTAGTTAAATAAATAAGTCCTTATCCACGACATAAGTAGTTATGTGTTAAGCAGTTATGTTTCAAGCAATTTATGTTTTAGCAGTTATGTTTAGTAGTTATTTTCTGCGAAGGATTAGACAAGTTGTCTTTCAAACACTTTAAGTTTAAATGCAATTATCAGTTTAAGTTTCAAGCAGTTGAAGTTCAAATGCAATTATCAGAAAAGGAATAGACAAGTTGTCCTTCCACCAAATCTGTGCTTCAATGAGATTGAAGAGTTCTCTCAAATGAACTCTCACAATTCATGAGTAAACCGAACAGAAAAGGTAGCTCAGTAAACAAGCATTCTAACCCATGATTTGATTTCTCCCTACAATGACCCATAGCTAGATCCATCAATTGGGACCATAACAATTTGGTATCAAAGCAACAAGATATGGGTGACTCATTTCAACAGTTACAACAACATTTTGAGGCCTGCATGAAGCAATGCAACCAACATCAACAACGTGTAAATGAGCAGTTTGCAGAGATGAGGCGAGAAAACAGTAGCAGTAGTGCCACTCGTGAACTTCACAACACTCGTCACAATGAGGAAGGTACGTAGTGATAGTGGTGGTGGCACTGTGGACATAATCTCGACATTGCTCCTGCCACTTATGTAATAAACTAAAGCCCAAGGGCTAAAATAATTAGTTAGTTAGTTAATAACCGCTATTCGGTTATGGTAGTTAAAAGGTAGTTATTGTTGGTTATGTTACAACCGAATGGTCACAATGGTTCGTAGGAATCATTATATAAACGATGTACATGTAACAGATTTATGTAAGACGATATACACATACATATTCAGTAAATTGCAACTTTGTTTAAGTTTACATTTAATCTATTTCTTACTAAATGAAAATTATAAACGAGTCAAGACCGAGCTAAAATCTAGCCTTTGGAATAACCATTGAGCCGCACATTTGAAATATATTTCAAAACAAGACGAGATGGAGTTTCTCAAAGTTCAACAAACTAACTTTGAGGTTGTCTCAACTAGGGATGGCAACGGGGCGGGTTTAATGTGGGGTGACCATCCCTATTCTCAAACCCAATTACCAAAGTTATCCCAAAACCGCTGTAGGGTGCAATTCTCTACCAAATCCGCACCATTGACATTTATTATTATTTTTAAACCGTTACCAATAACTTGAAGAATTAAACACCTATTAATAATCAATTATAAACAAGCCTTATTAAGTTTTCAACGATAATATTATACATAAATAATGATAAATTAGATTACAAATAATTACAACTTAAAATAAGACATTAAACAATTTTTTATAATCACAAGTTTGCAATCTCACTAAGATAAAAAACTAACAATATTAGATAAATCTATTTTTATTACGTAAATACTAGCAAAATACTTTATACGTATAGATATAGTTGTATATGTGTATATATTATTCTGGTGGGGCGGGGATGTTATTTCCCGCTCCCCGCCCCAAACTCGATTAAAATCCCTGTTTAAGCCCAAAACCGCCCCTAACCCGATAAGCATGCCCCGCCCCGCCCCAATTAGTGTTGGAAAATTTAGTGCACTTGTGGGATTAGTTCATACCTTGTAATGGGTTAGGAGGTACGGAGTGTACACCCATAAGGTCCATGAACACCCGACTCTTATAGTGGTTTGTATTGGTAGTCTTGTGAAATCTTGCTTGTGAAAGTCTCGCTTGTGGTTTCACCGATAGCGATGCTTCCACTCATAGGCGATGTTTCCACCGATAGCGATGCTATGAACGTCTCGATAAGCGATATTTCCATCGATAGGTTTGTATTTCCACCGTAAGTAAAGTAATCGCTAGTGAAAAGCATCGCTTATGGAAAGTCTTCGCTAAATGGCGATTACAACTTCTTTATGACCACGTTTAATTGGTCATGTAACCACTAACGGCTATAATGAGGATAATTATGAGGCTATTAATGGGCGATTAATACTCATAATTCCATTGGAATAGCTCAAGAGTAACCTCCTATATATAGGAGATCCGAACATGCATGAGGGACACACGAAAACACTAAATACTTATAATCCTAAGGGTTATAGAATTGTGCCTAATTCTCTAAGCGCATTTGGTCTTATCCCAAGTAGATATTCGTGATACCGGGCATTAGGGTCGAATAGTTTACTTTGGAAAGTGATCACACGATTCCAAGTGATATCCGTAACCACCTAGTGGTATTGCTCTTGTCATTGATTGTCTTAACCTGCTCGGGAGCTAACCCCAACAATCAAAGTAAACTATTTTGTGATAATCAATGGCAACTGCGCATTGAAACACATGGCTTCAAACTTTGCTAAGCTTGACAAGTTTGAAGGGTGGACTTTAGGAGGTGGCGAAGAAGATGCACTTCTTCTTGTCAAGCATGAGTGTGGTTTATGTCTCGACTACTCCAATTCGATGATGGGGATGATGCTCGTGGAGCGGATCGGGAGGAGAAGCAAATGGGAGAATGATGACTACATATGCAGAGGTCTTATTCTCAATGGTATGTCGATTCTCTGTTTGATATTTATCGAACTTTGAATCTTCCAAAGAACTGTGGATTCCTTGGATGCCAAATATATGGTGAGGATGCATCAAGTAAGAAGTTCCTTGTTAGTAATTTCACAAATTACAAAATGACCGATTCAAGACCGGTCATGGAACAATACAATGAACTTCTTGGAATACTTGGAAGGTTTACACAACACAATATGCACATGGATGAGGCTATTTGGTCTCTTGTGTTATTGACAAACTCCTCCTTCTTGGAAAGATTTCAAGCATACCTTGAAACATAAGAAGGAGGAGTTAACTCTCGTTGAGTTAGGCGATCATCTGCGCATTGAGGAATCTCTCAAGGTGCGGGATAATGACAAGCCAAAAGTGGCAATGCTCTGGACCATCTGTTGTCAATATGGTGGAGCATAACAACTCCACCATGTACAATGACAACAAAGGCAAACGCAAGTATCATGACAACACAAGGGAGATCCTAACAAGAAGGCAACACCTACTTGTTGGAAATGTGGCAAGACCGGTCACATTAAAAGGGACCGCAAGGGTGTTAAAATTGGTGGTAAAACCAATGGATCGAGCACTAATGGTTCGGGAGTGGTGGTTCAACCAACTCACCGAAAGGTCGAATATGTTTAATAAGTCTTTTCGATTTATTATGTTACATATGTATCTGAATCTTTTATGTGCGGGATGATGATGTTGCGTGGTGGGTTGACTCGTGCAACAGTTCATGTGTGTAAAGATAGAAGTTGGTTCAAGACTTATGAGTCACCGAATGATGGTTCTATTCTTCACATGGGAAATGAGTCAATGACCTTGGTGCATGGTCGTGGTTGTGTAGATCTTAGGTTTAGTTCGGAAAGATTGTAACTTTGTTTAATGTTATTCATGTTCACGATATAAGGAAAACTTGGTTTCAAGTAGTGTTTTGAATAATCATGGATATAAACAAGTTATTGAATCGATAAATTTGTTCTTTCTAAATGTGGTGTTTTTATTGGTTTTGGTTATTTATGTAATCAAATGTTCGGGCTTAATATTACCACGGTGTTATTTCAACTTTTGTGACCACATATGATCAAAGTGATTCTAACCTTTGGCATGCTATACTTGGTCATGTTCACTATAAAAGGATGCAAGATATGTCTAGGGATGGTTTAATCCTGCTTTTGACATGGACACCGAAAAGTGTAAAACTTGCATGTTGACCAAGATAACCAATAAACCCTTTCGTGGTGTTAGTCGTGAGACTAAGATCTTGAGCTTATTCACGATGACACTGTGATTTGCATGCCACTCCTTCTTTGGGAAATAAGAAGTACTTTATGACATTTATTGATGATGCTTCTAGATTTTGTTATGTCTATCGTTACATACCAAGAATGAAGCATTAGATAAATTCAAAGTGTTTAAAAGCGAAGTTGAATTACAACTTGGGTCCTTGATCAAAAGATTAAGGATCGATAGGGAGGTGAGTACATGGATACTCGGTACTTTCATCTGTTGGAATAATCCATGAAACGACGCGCCTTTATACTCTTCAAAGAAATGGTATTTACGAAAGGAAAACAGGTCTTGAAGGAGATGGTTAATTCCATGTTGTCCTATTCAGATCGAGTCAAGGGTTCGGGTGAAGCTATGTTAATGACTTGCTATTTGCTAAATAGGGTTCCCAACAAAAGGAACAAGGTTACCCTTATGAACTCTGGACTAAAGGAAACCCAACTGAACTATCTCGTGTGTCAGGGTTGTAGGGTCGTTGTAAGACTCCACGATCCAAAGCAAAGACTTTGGGTGAAAGAGGCATTGATCGCATCTTTGTTGGATATCTTGAGCATTCCAAGGCTTTTAGGTTCTATGTTATTGAACCTAATGAACATGTTTCGATTAACTCAATAATTGAATCAAGGGATGCGAGACTTTGATGAGAATAGATTCTCATCGGTCCCTAGACCAAGTCGAGGATTCCTAATGGAACTCATGACACTAGTGTATCGAGGTCCCGATGATGAACCATCGGTGGTCCCCGATGAGGTTGTGGTTCAACAACTCGAACTCGTGCTCGGGAAGAGCAAAAGGGTCGGGACTCCAAAGTCATTTGGACCGAGTTTCAACTATACTTGGTTGAAGGAACTAGGGATGAGGTCTCGGACCAATACTCCTATTGCTTCATTGTTGAGGATGACCCCAAAACATTTGAAGAAACAATGAAGTCCCGGATATTACTACGGAAAGAAGCAATCAATGATGAGATGGATTCCATCATGGGCAACAACACTTGGGTGTTGGTTGATCTACCTCCGGTTGCAAACCTTTGGGTTGCAAATGGATTTTCAAAAGAAAATGAAGGTAGATGGAACTATTGAAAAGTTCAAGGCTAGACTAGTTATTCAAGGCTTTAAACAAAAGTCGGGAATATACTATTTTGATACTTATGCCCCGTGGCTCGTATCGATTACCATAAGGCGCTAATTGCTATGGCATCTATTCACAACCGGTTATTCATCGATGGATGTGAAAACGACTTTCTTGAATGGTGAATTGGAAGAGGAGGTTTATATGAACCAACCTCGTGGCTTCATCATGCCGGTAATGAAAACAAGGTATGCAAACCGATTAAGTCTCTTTATGGACTTAAACAGCACCTAAGCAATGGCATCAAAAGTTTGATGAAGTGGTTTTGTCTAGTGGTTATGTTCTTAACCAAGGCGACAAATGTGTATATAGCAAATTTGATGAATCGGTAAAGGAGTCATCATTTGTCTATATTTTGATGACATGTTGATCTTTGGCATGACCAAAATCAGTTGACTGACAAAGGAATTTTTGTCATCAAGGTTCTCCATGAAAGACATGGGGAGGCTGATGTTATCCTTGGTATAAGGATTAAACATGAAAGTAATAGAATTTCTATCTCTTAGTCTCATTAT
This sequence comes from Chrysanthemum lavandulifolium, assembly GCA_022545495.1. Taxonomy (NCBI): domain Eukaryota; kingdom Viridiplantae; phylum Streptophyta; class Magnoliopsida; order Asterales; family Asteraceae; genus Chrysanthemum; species Chrysanthemum lavandulifolium. The sequence continues at coordinate 261,246,105 of CM040243.1, read as the reverse complement.
ATTGAGAAGGTGCGAGGAAATTCAATTACTTTGATTGTACTCGATGAGTACACCTATGGATACTTGTGAGAAGGCGATGCCTAATCATGGCAAGGTCGTATCTCAACTTGAGTATTCTAGGGTAATTGGCTGCTCGATGTATGCCATGACTTGTACAAGACCGATATTGGTTTTGCGGTGGGAAAATTGAGCGGTATACTAGTAATCCTAGTGCTCATCAACCGCAAGCGCTCAAAGGGTATGAAGTATTTGAAGAGAACTATGGATTATAGTCTCTCATATCTTGGTTACCCATCGGTGTTGGAAGGTTACACCGATGCAAGTTGGATCGATAACATCGAAGACAATTAAATCTATCGGTGGTGGGTATTCCTACTTGGTGAAGGTGCAATTTCTTGGGCATCCAAGAAGCAAACTTGCATCACCAGTTCAACAATGGAATCTGAATTTGTGGCTCTAGCATTACCGGTAAAGAAGTCGAATGGTTGAAAAACTTGCTTCTTGAGATTCCATTGTGGCCTAAACCTATAGCACCTATTTCTATCCGGTGTGATAGTGCAGCTACATTGGCTAAGGCTTATAGCCAAATGTACAATGGTAAGTCTAGACACTTAGGTGTCAGGCATAGCATGATTCGTGAGCTTATCATGAATGGGGTGGTATCTATAGAGTTTGTGAGATCTCAACAGAACTTAGCTGATCACTTGACGAAGGGTGCGGCTAGAGACTTGGTTATAAAGTCTCGCTAAAGGGATGGGTTTAAGTCCAACTTAGTCATTGAATGCTAGGACACCCAACTCCTCCCGAGGAAACTTAGGAGCCGAGTTCAATGTGGAAAGTCGAACATTCGATGGATTGGAGCACATGTTTTATTTACATCCCAAGGTTGTGCTCGAACTGCTTGAAAGGAGGATGAAGTCTTTACTTCTTAATGGTTAATTTTCATTGAAAAAGTGCTTGGCGGAGCATGACTAAAGAGGAACCACCTATGTAAATGTTGAAGTTTTGCCGCTTGAGAAGCTTTGGACTTTTAGCTTTTACAACATTTATGAATTTGGATATGGACACATGGCTTGTATAGTGTCGGGAGCTTTTAAGTGTTTGAAAACTTGTGTGTAGTTATCTTGGTATTCAAATGGGTTGAAGGGTTCAATTCTTAGAACACCCCGATTCTCGAATATTTGAGCGTGTAATTACTAAGATGGAAATTCAATCCTCGGGACATTTTCATTTATGCACATGTTTTGATTGATGTTTATTTTTCATGGAAAGGAAGTGAACTAAATTTGGGGAGGATTGTTGGAAAATTTAGTGCACTTGTGGGATTAGTTCACACCTTGTAATGGGTTAGGAGGTACGGAGTGTACACCCATAAGGTCCATGAACACCCGACTCTTATAGTGGTTTGTATTGGTAGTCTTGTGAAAGTCTTGCTCGTGAAAATCTTGCTTGTGGTTTCACGATAAGCGGTGCTTCCACTCATAGACAGATGTTTCCAACGATAGCACCGTGAAAGCACCGATGCTATGAAAGTATCGATAGCGATATTTCCATCGATAGGTCGTACTTCCACCGTAAGTGGAAATCGCTAGTGGAAAATCGCTTATGGAAAGTATCTCGCTAAATGGCGATTACAACTTCTTTATGACCACGTTTAATTGGTCATGTAACCACTAACGGCTATAATGGGGATAATTATGAGGCTATTAATGGGCCGATTAATACACATAATTCCATTGGAATAGCTCAAGAGTAACCTCCTATATATAGGAGATCCGAACATGCATGAGGGACACACGAAAACACTAAATACTTATAGCGAAAGGGTTATAGAATTGTGCCTAATTCTCTAAGCGCATTTGGTCTTATCCCAAGTAGATATTCGTGATACCCGGGCATTAGGGTCGAATAGTTTACTTTGGAAAGTGATCACACTATTCCAAGTGATATCCGTAACCACCTAGTGGTATTGCTCTTGTCATTGATTGTCTTAACCCTGCTCGGGAGCTAACCCCAACAATTAGTTTGAGTTTTGGATTTTCCCATCGTGTTTGGTTTTTTCCATCAAGTCTCAACTCGTTTACACTCCTATGGTATGTTTTGTGTGGAGCGGTTTAGAGCTTTTTCCGCAATGAGCGGTAAGCAATGAGTATTTTGAATTTTAATGGTCGTATGGTAAAGAGCGGTAAGCTTTGCTAAATTTTAGGAAAGCTAATTTTCCAATGCTTGTTTAGAAAGCGGTGAGTGGTGAGACGCTAGCTACGCACTACCACACCTACTACTCACAAATACAACGAATGCTCACGTTAATTTTAAAAACACACCCTAGACTATTTTCACTATTAATTTTAACAAACACACCCTAGACTATTTTAGTATTTCCACATATTTGTATACTAGCGAGTACCGCGCTAGCGGCAACGGTGTCTAGTTTCGACAAAATTTTAGCGGCGATTAAGGAATCCAATTTGAATGATTATAATTAAATCCCGCCTTTGAAGATTTAAGATTGAAGATTGAAGAAATCAGCCATATTTTTCAAAGTTATCAAGTTTGACATGGTATGAGACATTCAATACTTTCCAAAGATACAACATCTCATTTACGTTAAAATTACAGCATAGCATTCAATGGCATGAGATTTCACATATTCCACTTTTCCACTTTTCACTTTTCCAATTATTGACTATTTGACCATTTTTCCTTTTTATGTAGTATAGATTAAGTTAAAAATTGGGTCCCTTGATTCATACACACATTTGACTTGATTTATACACACTTATTGGTCAAAGAGTGTATTAATGATTACCTTTTACCATTAACTTATCATTATCATTAAATAATGATTACCTTTTATTAATATTAAATAATTAATACCTTTTTTATTTATTTTTCTCTAGTTTAATAATTAATTTATTTTGTTTTTACTTCTAGTTTAATTCTTTTTCAATGTATTATAGGAACACAAATTGTTAACGACAAACTAAATTGTCTATTAAAAAATGGAAAACATGTAACAATTGTAATAACTTTATAAAATAAAAAGTCATGAATACATTCGTCTATTATTCTAAATAATTTGAGGATACATGTGTTGACGACTTAAATACATAGTTTCCCATGCGGATGCGGCCTCAGTTTTGTACCTCCTCCATTGTTGGTGATTTGGCGGGATTGGACAACTTTCATCTAGCGTTACATGAATGTAATGAGCATCCCTCACATGTGCAATCACAATGGGGCCACTTTCTTATGATGGGTTTGGACCGCACCAAAGCGGCAAACATAGATAATTTTGTGTCGGGATATAAATATAAGCGGCGGTTATAAAGTGAAGCAATAACCAACCCGTGGTGGCATGATCATCCATTTGTTCCGCGGTGCAAATCTATTTTCAAAAACTCCACGAGTTTCAATTCGTTGAAAGTCATCACTATGCCACATAGCCGTGTAATTTAGCTCATGAAAATCTAACTCTTCCAACAAATGTTGTCGAATTAGTGACCACCTATTTTCGTTGAGGCGAAGACCGACGGCAATCGACCGAAATCCACAATTTTCATCACCTAACACATCATGAAACCGATGATGTATTGATGGAAAAGCCTTGGAATATACTTCATCAAATCTTCGCTATTAGAATCGAGTTCTTTTAAACTTTTGCATGTTCGTTTTTGTTTCAAGTTTTGGTTTGTGATTAGAACTAGATCTTTTAAACTTTTGCATACATAGAGAAGCCAAATAATAAATGTTTGGGGTTGTTTGGAAAAAAAAAACGTGTATACTATCTATTAATGTTTTTTCGAAACGAATCGTTTTGTGCTGCTACTTTTTTTCGGATTCATTTTGTGCTTAATAGATGAATGTTTGGTTGTTTAATCGGATTCATAGATCTATTAATTTTTTTTTCGAAACGAAACTTAGATCGGGGTTGTTTGAATGGCCTAAGACTTGGTTTCAGTTACTAAACTAAAAAGTCATATGCATATGCAAATGGCCTAAGACTTAGTTTCAGTTATATGTTTTTTTTTGGAAACAAATCTATGTTTGGTGCATTTATATGTCATATGCAAATGGCCTAAGACTTAGTTTCAGTTGCTAAACTAAAAAGTAAAGGCATTATATCTATAAGTGTAGGCAATAATGCAATATTTTTCTTCGGTAACTAAATAAACTCTAATATTCGTCATATACAAATAGCCTAAAAGTTTTGAAGTGTCAAGCTTTTTTACACTAGTTTTATTAGGCAATTACACACCGGTATTTTTATTGCTTTTATACAATTTCATATGAATGCTATTGGTATCTAACCTGGTTTGCAAATCTTTTTCGACACGAGCTAAAAGGATGGTTTGCAAATCTTTTCAGACCTGGATAGTAACAACCTGCAAAACGAAATCAAAAGTGTGTTAACAAAGAAACTCATTGATAAGCTTTTCTTTATTTCATTTCTTCAAAAACTAACTCAAGTGTAAGAAAAATATAACACTATCAATTACCTTGTAATTATCTTGTAATTTTGTATAAGTTACTCAAGATTTGTGGTGTTACCTGAGAATTTTTGTGAATGTAAAATTGATACAAGATTTTATAAGTTGGTAATTTAAAGATCAAAATTAGGCAATTTATATATATGATTATTTTTTAGTTTTAAGCGTAATTAATAGTAAATTTGTAATTTTCAAAAAATCGTAATTAATTATATTAGTTAGAAAGTTGTTAGTTAAAATTAAATAATGACATCAATACTAGTCAACTAAACCAGAAAAAATTTGTTATATTCCCCATGTATGCATTAGTTATCATTTTATATTTGACCTATTATAAGTATTAAAGTAGTCAAAGTGTATATTTTAGAGTCAAAGTGTGTATACAACTAAGATCCCATAATTAATACCTTATTTATTTATTTTTCTCTAGTTTTATAATTAATTTATTTTGTTTTTACTTCTAGTTTAATTCTTTTTCAATGTATTATAGGAACACAAATTGTTAACGACAAACTAAATTGTCTATTAAAAAATGGAAAACATGTAACAATTGTAATAACTTTATAAAATAAAAAGTCATGAATACATTCGTCTATCATTCTAAATAATTTGAGGATACATGTGTTGTCGACTTAAATACATAGTTTCCCATGCGGATGCGGCCTCGCTTTGTACCTCCTCCATTGTTGGTGATTTGGCGGGATTGGACAACTTTCATCTAGCGTTACATGAATGAAATGAGCATCCTCACATGTGCAATCACAATGGGGCCACTTTCTTGTGATGGGTTTGGACCGGACCAAAGCGGCAAACATAGATAATTTTGTGTCGGGGATATAAATATACCGGCGGTTATAAAGTGAAGCAATAACCAACCCCTGGTGGCATGATCATCCATTTGTTCCATGGTGCAAATCTATTTTCAAAAACTCCACAGAGTTTCGAATTCGTTGAAAGTCATCACTATGCCACATAGCCGTGTAATTTAGCTCATGAAAATCTAGCTCTTCCAACAAATGTTGTCGAATTAGTGACCACCTATTTTCGTTGAGACGAAGACCGACGGCAACTGACCGAAATCCACAATTTTCATCACCTAACACATCATGAAAACTGATGATGTATTGATGGAAAAGCCTTGGAATATACTTCGTCAAATCTTCGCTATTAGAATCTGAGATCTTTTAAACTTTTGCATGTTCGTTTTTGTTTCGAGTTTTGGTTTGTGATTAGAACTAGATCTTTTAAACTTTTGCATACATAGAGACGCCAAATAATAAATGTTTGGGGTTGTTTGGAAAAAAATGTATACTATCTATTAATGTTTTTTCCAAACGAATCGTTTTGTGCTGCTACTTTTTTTCGGATTCATTTTGTGCTTAATAGATGAATGTTTGGTTGTTTAATCGGATTCATAGATCTATTAATTTTTTTTTTCAAACGAAACTTAGATCGGGGTTGTTTGAATGGCCTAAGACTTGGTTTCGATTACTAAACTAAAAGTCATATGCATATGCAAATGGCCTAAGACTTAGTTTCGCTTATATGTTTTTTTGAAACAAATCTATGTTTGGTGCATTTATATGTCATATGCAAATGGCCTAAGACTTAGTTTCAGTTGCTAAACTAAAAAGTAAAGGCATTATATCTATAAGTGTAGGCAATAATGCAATATTTTTCTTCGGTAACTAAATAAACTCTAATATTCGTCATATACAAATAGCCTAAAAGTTTTGAAGTGTCAAGCTTTTTTACACTAGTTTTATTAGGCAATTACACACTGGTATTTTTATTGCTTTTATACAATTTCATATGAATGCTATTGGTATCTAACCTGGTTTGCAAATCTTTTTTCGACCTGAGCTAAAAGGATGGTTTGCAAATCTTTTCAGACCTGGATAGTAACAACCTGCAAAACGAAATCAAAAGTGTGTTAACAAAGAAACTCATTGATAAGCTTTTCTTTATTTCATTTCTTCAAAAACTAACTCAAGTGTAAGAAAAATATAACACTATCAATTACCTTGTAATTATCTTGTAATTTTGTATAAGTTACTCAAGATTTGTGGTGTTACCTGAGAATTTTTTGTGAATGTAAAATTGATACAGTATTTTATAAGTTGGTAATTTAAAGATCAAAATTAGGCAATTTATATATATGATTATTTTTTAGTTTTAACTGTAATTAATAGTAAATTTGTAATTTTCAAAATACTGTAATTAATTATATTAGTTAGAAAGTTGTTAGTTAAAATTAAATAATGACATCAATACTAGTCAACTAAACCAGAAAAAATTTGTTATATTGCATTAGTTATCATTTTATATTTGACCATGTATGCATTAGTTATCATTTTATATTTGACCTATTATAAGTATTAAAGTAGTCAAAGTGCTAGGGTTTATTTTAGAGTCAAAGTGTGTATACAACTAAGATCCTTTGTGTTAAATTGTCGTTGGCTTTAATTTTGATATCAATATGAATAACATAAATGTGCAGATGATGGGTTTTTATGGTTAGGATGTTTTCTTGATTGCGTCTGGTGATTTATTGCATATAAAATGTTGTATGTGAAAAGTAAATGAAGTATACCATCATTAAGAGTACTTTCTTATTAGCTTAGTCATCGAAGATATTGATTTTTGTTAATCTTGACGTGTTTCTGGTTCATGGCAATCTCTGGACAAAGAAATATACATATGCACGATTTGTATATAAACACGCCGTGTTACAAAGAGCAGAAACACTTTTTGGTGAATTAAAAATGTTGGAGATACGCCATACAGCAAGTTTAAGGCAAAGTTCAAGACTGAAAACTAATAAATATATAGGATCTTTGCTACTGATGTCATTTTTAAAAATAGAACCCAAAAATAATTGAAGCAGCCAAGCAGGTAGTAAAAGTAGTAGTATGAAAAAAAGAGTCAATTGTGGTATGGAAAAAATAGCCATAATACCTACCGACTTGTAAATGTACATTGAAGAAAAGCTAAACAATATCTTCCGGGTCTTATCAGGTTGACCCGATAACCCGATAAGATAAATAATTCAGCCCGAACCCGAACCGATAACACTATCGGGTTATCGGGTTCGGGTCAAAACAACACGACAAGATTTTTAACCCGATTTAACCCGACCTGTTAAGTCTTATCAGGTTCGGGTCGGGTTAACCCGACCCTACTGACACCCCTAATTGCGTGTTATATTATATAGTTCGGAATTGTTTGTCTGTAACTTTCTTATATACTAGCATTGTGAAAATTGATACTACGTAGTAAATATCATCTAACTGTTTTTCATTTACTTTCTTCTTTGTCGATATAACTTAGGAGTGTCTTCAACGGTGGATAATGGAGTTAGCAACAAAATTCACAACAATAGGCAACACATTGAAGATGTAATTGAGGTAGGTTCTATCCGATCGAACAATGCTCAAGGTGTGCAGTTTTTATGCGGCTTTATTACTGATTCGTATACGATCTTTCCATGAAAATTAAAAAACTTTTGCCCACCATGAAGATGATGTGTAAGTGTGTCATTGTACCAGTAGTCCTATACATATAATATGACTTCGTATTCAAAATAACAACCTAACAACTTTACTATATTCTGATGGTTCATATGTGCATGCATTTTAACTTCGTTAACAAGTTGTTCGACTTGATATTCGCCTACAACGTTTGACTTATTTGTATCTACAACCATTCTACAAGGTACTCCTTTCAACAAACGCTTGAACTCCACCTGTACTCCTTTCAAGGATTCTGCTTCGACTGAACTTTTCGGTTGCATTCTCTATTTCGTGTGTTGTGTAAACTTTTACTTTGACGACTCATGATTTTAGCATATAATTCACGCTTCAAGACGTGTCCCCTTTTTTTTAAGAAACTTCTGCTCAATCTTATTTCTCTTTTCTTTTTCAAACTTTGTATACGCCCAATAATTATTACTACAGCCAAAAACTGAAATTCCAATTACGCTTGCTATTGTTAGTGCATCTGAAATTAAAATTAGTTAACCAAGACTCTATATTTATGTGTATGCATACATACATACTGTTTGTGTGTTTCTGTTTCTGTGTTTTTGGCTAAATATGATCACAGAAAAGGTGCACATCCTTTATCATCTTGCAATGGTTACTTATTATTCCATGTTACTATTTAACGCAACATTAATTTTAGGTAGTTTGTCTGATTTGATATCGTGACCCTTTAACAATAAGACATGGCCACATATTTTCAAGTTTTCACAGATTTTTAGTTTTATATTGTGGTATATATATGATTCAGTAACCTGCTTGGGAATTAACACTTGTTTGAATATATATTTTGTTGGAACAGCTAATCTTGGGGCGTGATTGCGTGAACAAACTAGAACGGGTTTCGTACCTGCTATTCTATTGAAGGAATTACATAAATTGTTGAAGTTGCAAACGCCATTTTATGTACTACATTTATTTTCTGGTTTATCACATACTTGATTGTCATTTGTCTTAAAACTTTTAAAAGATATATTTACATGCCACAGTTATATCATGATTTATTGTCATTTCTTGCAAGTTGAGTAGTATCAAGGCGTCAAATTTCACATAGTTCATATGTTTTACACATGAACAAATGGATGATTTGACTTCTCAACTTTCAAATGATGAGATGGATGTGCCTGGACCTCAAGATATATATATATATATATATATATATATATATATATATATATATATATATATATATATATATATATATATATATATATATATATTCTGAAGTAACGGAAACAAGAAATGGAACCACATAAATGTACGGGCTAGGTGTTCGTGCTTCTGTTTGAGGGGTAGTTCCAAGTCGCTCAGCTCGTAGTAAAGATAAGCTTCAATTGAAGTCTACTATAGAACAACTTGGTGCTGATTTGGCTCAACATAAATCGAGGGAATCACAAAGTCAAGTGTAGAGTATGAATGATTTTGATGAAACAAATGTTTCCTATACAACATCACAAGGCCTCGTTGTAGCCAATGAATCTCAACCTTACGGGTATGTGTATTTAAATTGATATTTTGTGCTCCTACTAGGTCAACTATGATACCTTTTTGTGCAAAATGTAATTGTAGGTTGGACTTCATGTTTACCTTTAAAGCATTTCAAACTCTGCGATTGTAGCAGAAGGACGTATCAGGAGTTTGGATCCCAATAAGGTGGTTGGAAGTGAAGAGATTGGACCAAATTGGTGTGGGGGTAAATTTTCAAGTTGCTATAAAAAAGATCTGAATGTTTAGTGAGGAAAAATGGATTATTTGTTACAATTCTATGTGCTTTTATGTTATTGTTCCATGATGGATCAAGACCATTAGTTTTTACTTTTCTTTAATGTTGTTGAATTAAGCAAGAATCCTGAATGCTTTAGAATTTGGTTGGAAACTTCTTTTGTGGAAATGAAGTATTTTCTTGCTTATTGAATTATATTCCTTTTGTTACAAAGTTTGGCTTGGTTAATTCTGTGTATTTTTTTTTTTTTTTTTGAATAGTGCTAAATCTTTTATATAATAAAACAAAACCCTTATTGGGAATTTTTCATTTCAAAAAAATCAATTCTTTCCTTATTTGGTAATATTTTTTTAATTAGATTTTTATTTTTAAGTGTAAAAAAATATTAAAAGACTAATTATTTCCTAATTTGCCCAAAAATCTATAAAAAAACGTTTTTACAAAAAAAACACCGAGCTCATTGAGAAAGCATTCTATTCTATCCTTTCTAAAAATCACTCATGCCTCCATTCCAAACTCCTTTTCTTCTCCAACCCGTGAAGGAAAAAAAAAAAACATTTTTCACAAAGAGTTGAATAGAATGATAAGCAATTGTTACCTGATTGATTAATATGGTGGTTTTTTTTTCCGTAGACTAAATATTGTAGAATTTTAGTACCGGTTTGTGTTAGTTTGGAGTGATACTCAAGTTAACCAGACATAAATTACGTATAAGAAACGCATAGCCTCCGTAAATGACAACCTAAAAAGTGTGCCAAGATTAGCATTGCTGGAACAACCATTTTACTATGATAGTAAGTTTTGATATTTTGAGTTTGTGTTCATATGTGATCTTTTTAAAATGCATTGCATATTTTAGTTTTATGTGTCTATTAGCTTAAGTTTTGTTCTTCCCGACGCACCTTTGCTCCGAAGTTAGTTAACCTTTCCATGATTGTGACATAATGCTGATATAAATGATCAAGGTTTTACCTGTTTGTCCTGATGGACCCTTTGTTTTTGTTTCTTATATATGGTGATTTAAGGTCCAAAATAGTGAACTAACAATAACAAAAGAATCAAAAGAGACACATCTAACAAGCTACTAATTTTATTCAACTAAAAGATTCTGTCACATGTGGTTATCATCTTATTTCTATGCATTTTTCTGTCACATGTGGAAAAATATTAAAAGCAAATTATTTCCTAATTTGCCTAATATTTAACAAAAAAACGACTTTGTACTCACATATAAAAAAAGTTGAAAATACACATGGGTCTCATATTGTATGGTATTTTATATGTCAATTCAAGTATTGTTTGTGTAACAATGAATCAAAATAATGATTCATAGAATCCAATGAACGTGATTTTGTTTTGGATTATCAGATACGTGAACATAACAGGACATGCTATGGTGGAACTTGTGGCAATGATGGCCAAGGTGGCGGTGATGGCAACGCGAGAATGGAGGTAAAGCCCACTGTACCCAAAACTTCCAAGCGATATTATGCTACCCTTTTACATTCATTAACTTATAACTGACTTTTATAAGGGTAGCAGCAAACATATATTAATAACAGACTCTAAAACTCCAATCAGGGCTGGTCATTTGTGAATGCAGCAAACATATATTAATAACAGACTCTAACTATGCAGGTACATATCTCTCATAATTTTCATAACGTTAATTAGCTTAAATTAGAAACTCTCAAGGACGTCACATATATACAATCTTTATGTAGTTCGGCCGCTTGTGGAAGTGGCCAAGTCTGTGCGGCTGTATGAATTTTTCTTTTATTTTTGTTCTTCACAATATAAGAAGTTCAGTAACTTTTCAAAGAAGTAATTATAGCCTTTCACAACCTCTGTATCCGCATCTTCGTTGTTTTCCAATATGCCTTTTGTTTCCTTAACTTCTAATGACAGTAATTTTTAAACTCCTATCACAGGATCTACGATAACAATCAGAAGCCAGGAGGTGAGTCTATGATCACACTTGCGAAGGTAAAACTTTACTTGCATTAGTTACTATTTGCTGAACTTCATATCGGAATCAATTAATGCTCATATTGGTATCAATTAACGAAGGAGTGTTGCAAATGGTATGTAAAGCGTGAAAAACCTGCACGTAGTACTAACTTCAGAGCATCTCCTGTTTCGATCAATGTAATCCGTAATGTTAGAGTACTTTATATAAGTTCACATTTTTTTAAATAAAACATTTTTTTTTACATAATTATAACTTTTTTTCATAAACATTTACCAGTTTTGAGTTTCATTTAATGATGCCTACATTTTTGCTTTACACAATGACCCGAACGAGACACAAAACCACCATTGAATGTCTCTGGTGTAAAAAAAAAAGGCAGAATGTGACAATTATTTTGGTATTGAATGTAAAAACAACGTTTCATATTCGATGATATATGAATCCAACCAACTTTGTATACTGTTTTTGCAGATATGTAACTGGAAGGAGTTTGCACTTAATGTTGCAGACGTAGTTCATTTGTTGGACACAGGTGTGTGTTATCTTGCTGACGCGGTTCTTGGAAGGGTAGAACCAGAGGCTGATTTTGCTTTTTTTGGTGGCATTATGTCCCTATTGGTAGCTATTTTGTTAACATGATGATCAGTAGGTTGGGCTGTTGGGCCAGTAGGTGCTTATCTAAAAGTGCTTATATAAAACATAAACTTTGTATTAATTTTGGAACTATAGGTCTAAACTTAGCATTTTGGTTTCATACAACAGTAGATGTTGCAACAAACGATTGTACTTATGTATTAAACTTGGTTAGCACCGCCATTGGTCCTGTGGAAACGCACCTGCGTTGTGTTGCTTTGAAAGTTAACGATTCAATTGTTAGGATGTCATGTGAAATAATAAATTCTTTTGAAGTATGCTCTTACTCTAATTAGTTTTAATCATATTGTGTTCAGTATACTAGATCTGTTGTATATAATTCTGGTGAGAATATATTTGTTAAAATGTATTGAAAGAAGTGTTTTATTTTATTTTATTGTGTGTTGAAGATTTATTGTGTTATTATGATAGTTATGTAACAGGCTAACAGCCTATGGTTTCAAATGCATTGTGAAATGATAATATGTAAATGAAGTATAGTGCAAGTATGTGATGTTACTATAATTATTGGATGTTGGCATACGATGAATATGTAGATCTTCGATTCATCTTATGTTGACACATGAGTTGGTAAGCCAACCACGTGTTTAAATGGTTTGCAACTACTTGAAAGCCACAACCCCAAGCACACTGATATTTGGTTTTGTTTAAAATGTGAATATACATGTTTCGGGATTATGAAGTCGACCTTGAAACGCAACACTTCAGTATGCAAACACCGTATCTGCCCGTATCTTAACACTTTCGTATGCAAACACCGTATCTTGGCCCGTATTTTAACACTTTATGATGCAAATACCCGCAGCGAAGCGCAATTATTAAATCCTCGTGATAGACAAACAGTAGCATATCTCATAAATATTTTTATAAAAATAACAATTAAATAAGACGAAGCAAAAGTAATGCTTCAAAAAAGAATATGATGATGGTGATGTCTCAAATGAAGAAAAAAGGAATAAAGGCATGAGAGCTTAAAAACAAAACAATAGAGGTATCTTTGTTTTGAATACTTTTGGTCGATTAATTCACGGGGTTTGAACCCATTACCACACAGACTCAAACCATGTAAAGCCTTTCTTTTTCAGAAAGTTAGCATGGCCATTTAAAGTTGTTTGCACCTACCAGGAATTGAACTTGAGACCTCACACATTTTAAAGTGATAGTCACAAACAATAAAGGTACATTGTATTCATTCTTTAGACAAAATCCTTTAAACATAACGTACTACTAAATTATTTGATGTATAAATTTTTAACCAGATTTCTAACGATCACAATTCCTCTCTTGAGGATTAGAAGTGTTAAGTCGAACAATACATGCAAAGAAACCACAAACATCAACGTATATATGATCGAGGATGATAATCATTAGAACAAATGTTATTTAGAGCCTAGCGGGTTTAACCCATTGAGCAAGAAATTTTATTATAATCATAATGTATTTTATACAACCTGTTTGTTATACTAATTACAAACAACTCATTATCAAAACCAACAACTACAGTATACGACTTATTAGAAAGGCTTCGGAAAAAAAAAGGTTCAACCTGCTAAGTAAGTATTTACATTTTATTAATAGTTTATTTAACAAACATAATACGATACAAAAATATTATATTAAAACCCCGTGCGTGCACGGGTATTATAACTAGTTTGTTATACATGAATTCTTTTTACGGCACATAATTATTGGGTCCTAACAGCACAAACATTTTTTAGGACCCCTTTTTTTGTACTCAAAAAAGAGTTTATGCACCATGGCTTTGTTCTGTTAAAACACCTTGTAGGACCCATGATTGTGTCCCAAATGATAATAGAAGGGTAAGCAAATATTGAAACAATGTAAAGCATCCTATTATATGATCTATTAGGACATGATTTTGGTCGTATAAAACATGTTATATTATGGGGCTAAATAATTAGTTTCATGATGTTTGTGTTTATTGAGACCCTCATAAGTGTCCTAAATATATGTTACAACCCCTACCTAGAGGACACAGGTTAAAGGTCCTATAACAACATTTTATAGGACACTAACCGCGCCCTAAAACCCTTTTTGTAGTGTAATTGTGTGTTTAATATACACGATTAGCAAAACTTTCCATACATAATTTCATTTTCACATTCAAAGACTTACTATTGAAAATTTCAGACTTAGCAGACTTACCATAGAAAACTTTTACTTTCCTCACTTTCGGTGTTCTATGTTTCTCCACTTTTCAGCAATGGTTATCAATACTTTCCTGAATAGATGTTTCCAGCAATGTTCAATTTGATACTTTCAATATTTTCCCGCAATAGGTTTGTTTTCATCAATGTTCAATTTGACCTTTCCTTAATAAAAAATAATTCAGCTTTTTTCCCTTTCAGTGTTGACTGTTTTTTGCATTATACGTAGTTTAGAAGATGAATTAACAATAGTTGTTTGTAATGAATGAATGTGATTATAAGGTAAAAAGGAAAGTCAACTGAAAATAAATGACCATTAAATTAAATTTTAGGGCCACACTCTTTAAAAGCCTTTCCTTTGGCTCTCACTCATTGATTCAATTATTTTTATTTTGAATCTCCTCCTTCTCAATTTCTATTTTTTATACATACAGGTTCTTCATCTTTTTGTTTATTAATTACCAATAGATTTACAGCATGCGTTTGATATCTCATAAAAGTTACAACTTGTTTGTTAATAATATTTCTTTGTTTGTTTGTTTGGAAGAATGTCTGACTTAGAAGCCACCAAACAGTTTGCAACGCGCTCAGGCCACGAATGATGCTGTTACTCATAAAAGACGCACTAGTTCGCGTTTAAGTGAAATCCCCAAAGCCA